>OY856414.1:353223900-353823900 GCA_963693085.1 Alisma plantago-aquatica
GAAAGACGATTGGTAAGAAGAAATGTAGAAGTAAATACTTACCTTTGAGAAACGTTGATCGGAAGAAAATGAGTCATTTTGTAATGAATGTACAAAATCATAAAGTAAAGAATATACGGACATGTAAGTTTTTATAACAGTGATGTCATTACTATATATGATAGAATTTAATAATTTATATGATTATGACACCAAAACATTTTATTTTCATTCTAAATTAAACAATTTTAAATGATTATTTAATGATTTTTAGAATGTTCTCAATTTTCTTCAAGACATCTCTCATACCCTTAAAATTATAAATGATTTCCTAATAGTATCCTAAATTGTCTTCAATACATCTCTCCTATTATCTCTAAATTTTAAAAATAGATTTCCATAAGAATAAAAGGAAAAAAATGATTAGTAAGAAGAAATGTAGAGGTAAATACTTACCTTTGAGAAACATTGACTCGGAAGAAAACAAGTCATTTTGTAATGAATGTACAAAATCATAAAGTAAAGAATATACGGACATGTAAGTTTCTATGACAGTGATGTCATTACTATAAACAATAGAATTTAATAATTCATATGATTATGCACCAAAACACTCATATACGCTTGGATAGGAATTTAGGGAAAGTGAAATTTTTAAGCCTTGCAAATAATAAGAGAAGGATACAAATACATTGATTTTATTATCACTACATAATATAAAGCAAGAAGGAATATATTGGCATGTGTATTTTTACATTATATTGTCAGAGAAAATAATGTGACTCTTACTTATCTTCCTACTTTCTCATAAACACCACATAAATCTCACATGCACAGCTATTACCTTCTTAATTATAAGCAATAATAAATATACATATATGATCATCATCTTCTAAGTCTCAATCCCAACCATGTGGGATTCAACTACATGGATCCTTCTTTTTGAATTAGCTTTGTTATGGATCATACTCTAATCATAAATTTATTGATATATACATATGAGAAACAACATTTTCAATATTATATTTTATGTCACTCTCCCATTTTGTTCTCCACCTTCTCAAACAACCATATGTTTCTCACCGCTATCCTATTAGGCTCTGATTTTTATCCAATAAACCCCCCTTCTACAACAACTATTTCACATTCTTATTCCTATGTTATAAAAGAATAGCATAATCTAATAGAGTATTCTCTTATGATCCCCAGTATCTCCTCAAAACACACACTCTTTTCAAATGCATCAGGATTTTTACTAGATCAACACTTGTATTAAATGAAATAATACTTGGTGGGGTTTTTAAATAAGATTCCACATCATCGTTGTCGAAGATTGGGGGGAAGAGAAAACCACTACAATAATCACATCGATATGGAGTACTAAATTTATTGCTATATTTATGTGGGCAGAAATAATGTCTACATAAATATTTTTATGCAAGGATTTTAGGCTCGTATATGCCATTTACACAACGCATTCAATTTGATTTATGTATACATGTCTTATAATAAAAAAGTGTTAAGTATACATTGTTTTGTTAAATGAGTCTCTTCTCATGTTCTACTTGAACATGTATTTTGACATTCTTGAAAATTCTACTAGAAGAATACATACAATTCGTTTCACACTGTAAAAAAAATTTAGCAGTTGAAGAGTTTGGTCAAAAATGGACAAACTCTAACAAACTTCACTTAACACTTCTGCACTCCACGACAAGATACAAAATTGTCGAAATTCAATCCAGTTGTGTAATTCTAGAGGAGTTCCTACATATGGTTATGTTGTTGAACCGAGGTCCATCCAATGAAGACTTTGCATTCGTAGGTGACTCATTATTAGGAACAGACAAATCCAAAGACATATTGTATCAGAATGTAACAGTGATCTTGTAGAAACATATTGTCAGATATATGACAACCTTCCACCCTATATGAAGATCGCTATTGATATGCACCCAATGTTTAGGGGCATCGAGGATGTATGTCATCTTTAGATGAAAGAATTTACTCAAGGCTCAGACAAAGTGCATTGTTTTATCCCCTTGTAAGGAATGATAACATAATACATCTTGAGTTGAATATTTCTATTAGGATCATGCACAAGGAAGCAAGGCGAAGAAGATACCTGATTCAATGTCTTAGAAGAAGCAAAGCGCGTCTTACATTTATGAAGAGCATTCTCTCAGAGCAACCAAGCACATCATCCCTTCCTCACTCCAACACTATGCATGTTGAGGATCCTATCGATGTGGATAATGATGACCATACAATGTACAATAGCCCTTTTTATGATAGCCATAATCGTGCAGAATGTGATCATAACTCGGGAACTCCATCTGCAGAAGGTAATGCTTCAACAAAAATATGCACACATACATGTATGTGTGTGTATATATATATATATATATTTCTTTTACCTTTGCATGTTGGTCAATTGAAGTCTTATTTTCGATTTTATATAGTTGCCCGTGGTATGGAAGATCTAGGAGACTTCTTCATATCAAATGAAGATCAAACAATAGAAGATGTCCCCAATGATAGCGCTGGCAGTCCTTTGTGTGAAAATCTTCCAAATGAACCACACAAGTTATCTACCCCTACAAATTGTGTCTATTGTGGTGCCAAAAAGATGCAATTTGAACCACCATCCTTTTGTTGCATGAAAGGGTAGGTTCACTTAGTTTTCACTCTTATTGGTGTGGAATTGTATGAGTTGTATACATCACAAACACCTGAATCTATACAATTTCTAAAGTGCATCAGAAGTTATAATAGTCATTTTTCATTAACATCACATGGGATTCATGTTGATGAGGACTTGCGAAGCATGGGGAATGGAATATATACTTTTCGTGTTCAAGGTCAGGTGTATCATTTCATAAATAAATTACTACCGGGGAGCGATGGTCCAAGATATCTTCAGCTATATTTCTATGATGCATAATTTGAGGTGCATAATAGGCTGAATGAAACACCATCACTAAATGTTGATCTTGTGACTAAATTGATGCGAATATTGAGCCCAAATCCATATGCTCATATTTTTGGAAGCCTCAAGGATGTCCCCATGTTAGAAAAAATTAGTATTACTATTAACAAAGATATCTGACTTGATTAGAGGACTTATAACTCCTCCACAGCTTCTCAAGTTGCTGGAATTTGGATTGAAGGCAATGATGTTAATGGTGCACAACAAAGGAACATAGTTGTTTATGCAAAATCAGGTGAACAACGTATAGTTCAATCATATTTAGGATGTTACGGTCCTCTTTCATGTCCTTTATTATTTCCCAATGGTGAGTTTGGGTGGAACCAACACATCCTGAAAGTTGGAGTATCAACAAAGTCTATATTGCATGATCATTTTGATTCTGTTGAAGATGTGCTTAGCTCAAACATATCAGGTTACATACTAATTACTATTTTTTATCCATTTTCATACATATTATATACACATAATGACAATATACCAATTTTTGTTAGATGGAGGCGGTTGAAATAAGGTATCTGTATGAGAATACTATTGTTACAAGTTACAATTACGTGCTTCAGACAAATCCATCTTATTATATGTTGGATGGTTGCTCCAACAATACGTCATTGACATGTACATCAAAATTGAATCTACACGTTTAAATTATATTTTGAAGGAGCAAAAATGAATAAGTGCTGATTTATAACAAGGAAATGCTGATAGCGTGAGGGATGGAGAAGTTCGTAGTAGCATGATTGGTAAACATATCATATTATCATCATCTTTCATTGGGGGAAACGGGATATGCGACGTAGATATATGGATGCCATGACTTTAGTGCAACGATATGGTAAGCCAGATGTGTTTTTGACAATGACATGTAATCCAGATTGGGATGAGATAAAAATTGAACTATTCCCTAGACAACTTGCTCAAAATAGGCCAGACTTGACAGCGAGAGTCTTCAGAGCAAAACTAGAGGATCTTAAGGATCAACTTTTCAAACATGGTATCTTTGGCAATGTTTTTGCACGTGTGCATGTTATATAGTTCCAAAAAAGAGGGCTTCCACATGCTCATATTCTCATGATCATGAAATGTGACTATAAGATCAATAGTTTTGAGCAATATGATCACGTAGTTTCAGCAGAAATCCCAGATCCAAAAAGACATCCAATGTTGCATGATTTGGTTGTTAAACACATGATGCACGGACCTTGTGGTACACTAAACCCAAAGAATTCTTGCATGTTGAATAAAGTGTGTCATTTTCACTATCCAAGAAACTTTTGTTCGCAAACCACCCATGGGAGAGATTCTTATCCACTTTATAGAAGAAGAGACAATGGAATAACTATAGAGGCATGAGGAGCATCATTTCATAATAGATGGGTGGCACCGTACAATCCCTATTTACTCCTAAGGTATAGATGTCATATCAATGTTGAGGTATGCTCGAGCATCAAAGTAGTGAAATACCTTTTCAAATATATATATATATATAAGGGACATGATAGAGCTTCCATCAATGTTACCCCAGACACTGATGATCAGTTAGTAAATGAATTAACACAATTTTGAGATGCACGATGGGTATCTCCACCGAAAGATTTGTGGTAGATATGAGTTCAAATTAAGTGAGATGCAACCATCTATGGTTTCCTTACAACTACATTTTCCTAACATGCAAAGTGTGACGTTTACAGAAGATGATAACTTACATATTGTGATTGCGCGTGATGGTGTTTGTAGGACAATGCTCACTGAATATTTTACAATGAATAGCAATGATGAAGATGCACGTCAATATCTTTATAGGCAGTTCCCTGAGCATAATGTGTGGCAGACCTCTGGAAAATTTTGGAAGAAAAGGAAAAAGTGAGAAGTTATTGGTCGTGTTGTGACTGCAAATCTTGTTGAAGGTGAGAGGTATTATTTGAGAATTTTATTGAACTATGTGAAGGGTGCGACATCTTTTGAGAAATTGAGGACCGTTAATGACTTTATTAATCCAACTTTTAAACTGGTTGATGAGCAATGAGGTTTAATTGAAAGTGATGATACAATATTTGAATGCCTAAGTGAGGCTTCAAATTTTGAATTTCCAACATCATTAAGGAGACTATTTGCTACAATTTTAGTGTATTGTGAACCTAATAACATTAGAAATTTATGGCTTGCAAATCTCTCTGAAATGTGTGAAGACTTTTCAAGGTCCAGAATTAGCAATGTGCATGAATTGGAGCAAAGAGTGTTGCAAAATATAAGGTCAATTCTTGAAGGAATAGGGAAGAATATAGATGATTATGATTTGCCAACGATTGTTGACGACTTATACGCAACTGTAGACAACAATGAGTCATGTGATATTTCTGAAGAAATGAGTATAGAGGTGACTGAAGAAGATTTATCTATGATTTATTCCTTAAATGCAGACCAAGAACATGCATTTGATGGATATTTAGTCGGATAGTGGGAGATCAGCCGGGTGTATTCTTTGTTGATGGTCCAGGTGGAACTGGAAAAACATTTCTATATAAGGCATTATTGGCAAAAGTAAGATCCATGGGTTTTGTTGTGATTGCAACTGCAACATCTAGTGTTGTTGCATCAATTTTACCAGGTGATAGAACTGCTCACAGTAGATTTAAAATCCCTATTAAAAATTGATAACAACTCTACATGTAATATTAGTAAGCAAAGCAGTTTAGCTGGGCTCTTGAGAAGGGCAAAATTACTAATATGTGATGAGGCATCAATGACAAAAAGGCAAGCATTTGAAGCCTTAGACTGCACTTTGCACGATATTATGGGTTCAAACTTGCCATTCGAAAGAAAAGTAATGGTTTTTGGGGGTGATTTTAGACAAGTTCTACCTGTTATCAGGCGTGCAACCAGAAATGAAACAGTTGATGCAAGTCTGATAAAGTCTTTTCTTTGGCCAAAAATGCAAAAGTTGAGATTAAAACAAAACATGAGAGCTTCTTCTGATGTCTCATTTTCAAAAATTTTGCTTCAAATAAGACAAGGAACTCAACCAACCATCGACGATGATTATATCCATCTTCCTAATGAAATGGTTATTGATTATGAGAATGAAGTGATTTGCAAAAAACAACTCATCGACCATGTATTTCCATCTCTCAATGACAATGTAATGTCTACATAATATATGATGAATCGAGCAATATTATGCACAAAGAATGAGTATGTTGATGAAATGAATGCCACACTTATCCAACAATTTGTTGGTGATGAAATCACTTACTTTAGTTTTTATAGTGACATTGATGATGAAAATCATAACTACCGAGAAGAATTTCTCAATTCCTTGGTTCCAAATGGTTTACCTCCTCATGTACTGAAGTTAAAGAAGAATTATCGAGTAATGTTGTTAAGGAATATTGATCCAGCAAATGGATTATGTAATGGCACAAGGATGGTTTGTAAAGGGTTTCAAAGAAATGTAATTGATGTCGAGGTAACTGTAGGTCAAGCATGCGGAAAAAGAGTATTCATACCTAGAATACCTCTTATCACTGCAGATGATGATGGACTTCCATTCGCTTTTAAAAGGAAACAATTTCCAATTCGTTTAAGTTTTGCAATGACAATAAACAAATCCCAAGGTCGAACCATTCCTAATGTAGGAATCTATTTGCCCCCATCATGTATTCTCCCATGGCAAGTTTTATGTTGCTTTGTCTAGAGGTATATCTCGACATACAACAAAGGTCTTGGTCAAACCTGGAGAAAAGAAGTTTGATGACGGAACATATACAAAGAACATTGTATACACAGAAGTGATAAACTATTTTGATGGTAAATCCCAATTTTTATCTTAACTATATATTTCTTTTCTTACAATACAAATATAACACGTGTTTCATATAATAGGATGACAAAAAAAACGTACCCTTGCTTTGGATCACTTCATCCACATAAAGAATGGAAGTTGAAGGTTCGAGTTGTCTTCAAATGGAAGGCTCATGAAGGATGGGGAGGTAGGAAGAAACAGAAGCTACTTACTATCGATGACCAGGTATTTCATTTTATAAATATATATAATTTTCAATTGATTTAAAATGGAATATGTATTACAACTCTTATGTTATCAAAAAATTCTTCTTAGGGTGAGAGAATGGAAGTAAGTTTGCAGGGAGAAGCAATAACCAAGTTTGGTGACACCTTTTCTGAGGGAAAGTGTTATATCATTGACAATGTTGGAGTTAAAAAGATTGAATATGCCTATAGAAATGCAAATATGAGTCAAGAATGTGTTATTTCAAAGTATTCAATGGTTACTGAAATAAATGAAGACTGTGGAGATATACCTCATCATTCATCTGTGTTTACAGAGTTTCAAGATTTACATGCCTTTTTGAACAAGAAAACTTATCTCATAGTAATTTTGATGTATAATTTAGATTTTTCATTATGCATTTGTTCAATATTTCACAAGACACGATTTAATTTTATATATTTTTTGCATTTCTTATTATATATCATTGGCATGCTCTTGAATGTGGAAGACGTTAAGAATATTAGGAAGACAAATGGAGATGAAGTGACCAAATTGGATATTACCCTACAAAATGAAAGGTTAGTAACATCAATGCAATAATAACATCATTTGTAAACAACATTGTGGAGATTTCGTATGAAATAATCATAGTTAATAATATTTCAAATATGCAGGCATGCTACTATTACATGTACATTATGGGGTGAATTAGCTATCATCTCCTATGAGAACTTGAAAACCCTTAAAGACAAGAGGAATATTATTGTATTAATAGGGCTACAGGTTACATTTTTTCAAGGTGTGACAGTTTATACCTCAACACTTTTTTCAAATCACAAAATCCTTCTTTAGAAAATATGTCATGGTCACAACTGCTACAGGTTTATGTATGTCAAGTACATACACAACCAGGATATTAATTGACCCCAATAATCCAAGAGTGGAAGAAATAAGAAGAAGGTAATGCAATCATTATCTCACAAGTCATCATACATATGATTAACATTATACTTTTAATAGGTTGTCAAATGATGTTCAAGAAAATTTAACAATTGCTACGACATATGCAAATGAGGAGTATTTACATCCAATAAGGATTAGAATAGATGTGCTACATGAATCTCTTGAGGTTGGAATACTAATAAAGGTAAATACTATTTTATTTATCTTTATTATTATACTTAAAATTGATGTAAACATGTAACACTTTCCAATTATAGGATCAGATTTACAAGATAAAGGGTATGGTGGCACACATCACTAGTACAGAAATGGTCTGTAGCGTCGGTTTTTTTAAGCCTGTAGCGTCACTTTTTAACCGACTCCTAAGTGGTTGTCGCTATAGAATTTGACCTATAGCGTCGGTTTTTTTAACTAAATAAAACCGACCCAATAGGCTGTAAAAAATGAGAAAAAAATTGTGACCAAGGTTGTAGGTCGGTTACCTCTAAGGTCGGTTTTTTAAGAAAACCGATGCTACAAGTCTACAGATTGAGCTTGACAATCTGTAGACCTGTAGCATCAATTTTTTTTTAAACCGACTAGCGTCGTCATCGCCGGAGATGGTGGCAAGAAGCTTGGGCGTCTTCGTCCAAGGAAAGCGGCGCTAGTTTGCCTCTTTTCGGACGAGGAGATGGTTGGAGGAGGTCACCTTTGTAGAGGCGGTGTTGCCTTTCTTCAGACGCGGGAGCGGGAACGGGGGTAGCAGCAGCAGCAAATGGAAACCTAAGCCTTACAATCGGGCTTATATGTGCAATGTAGAAAACCTATAGTGTCGGTTTTTTGTAAAAAACCGACCCTAAAAGTTTATTAAAAAAATGGTGCCCGGACTTAACCTATAGTGACGGTTTTTTAAGATAACCGTCGCTATAGACCTAACCTATAGCGATGGTTATCTTAAAAAACCGTCGCTATAGGTTAAGTCCGGGCACCTTTTTTTAATAGACATAGGTTCAGTTTTGCAGTATAACTGACGCTATAGGTCAGGATCTGTAAAGTCGGTTATATATAAAAATCGACTCTAGAGTTCTAAAGTGGTGCCCGCATTTTTTGTTGACCCTATAGCATCGGTTATTTTAAAAAACCGACCCTATAGATCGAGGCGCGAAGCCAAAATCGAACAAATTTTCGCCGCGGGAAATCTATAAGGTCATTTTTTATGATAAAACTGATGCAGTAGTCTATTAGGTCGGTTATTCTAGTAAAAATGGCGCTATGGGCAGCGACGTTACTGGCCAAAAATGTAGTAGTGCATTTACAAAAGTCAAGGACTTTGGTACACTGCATGTCAAAAATGTAATAAAAAGGTGGAGAATGAAACTAACCAAGAGATGATATGTTAAAAGTACTCCACAACAAATTTCATATTGAGGTAACTATGATTCAATTACAAATTCCGAATATGTATACTATAAATTATAATTGTTTATTTTTTACATATAGGTACCTTGTCAAAGTTGAAGTTTTAGATGTTTTTAGTTCCATACATGTTACATTATTTGACAAACTAGCACAAAGCATGTTTGGATACACTGCATCTGAAATACAAAAAATAAGCATGAAGGTATATATATACATATAGTATATCATATATGAATTAAAGTATTTCTTTATTTTTATATTAACCAATATACTATTTTACAACATAGGAAAATGGAGATGCCATGTTAGATGAAATAATCTCAAAGGCATAATGGAATCATATGCTCTTTCTTCTAAAGCCCCAAGTTGCCCAATATGTTCCTTCAAAAAACCCATCATTTCAAGCTTCATCAAAGCAGATGGTCAACATCGTAGACATAAAACCATTAGATTTTAGTGAAGAATGTAAGAGTTTTCTATATGATATTGACCATGACATTTGTAATTGATACCTTTTTTCTTTTCATTTGAATATTGTTTTTTATATTATGTCAAGACAGTTAAGCATAAACTATGGTTATACTTTAGTTCTATTAATGGAATCTGAAGAAATTTCTTTTATACTATATACAGCAAGAATCATTCCAAAGCTATGTGTATTAGCAAGTAGAAGTGGAATTGTAAAAACAATAGAACTACATCATTTTGCAAAAATCATCACTAGAGATGTAAGTTTTAGTATTTGTTTAGAAAATATTCTATCATATGATTTTATAATCATTTAACAACATGAGTATTATATCTCTTTGCAAGATATGCATTCAAAATTTAAATTATTTGGAGCTAAATCCCAAAAAAATGAGCATGTCGTTCCAAAACAAGTAAGAAATCACTTCATTTGTATCTCTGTATGTTTCACTACTTAAATAGATAACTATAGTGTTAATATTCTTTTATTCCATCAACAGATGTCCACCGCTATATGATTCATCATATGAAGATGAGCAAATGGTATTGAGATATGGGATGGAAAAGCGAGCTCCATGTATAACATGTAGATTATCATCCACGTGTTAGTCATATTATTTTCCTTACCTATATAAAAATTTATATCCAGAACAATGTTTGTCTAAACACATGTTCTTTATAAATTATTTGGTCAACAATATTTATTATATATTTTAGCTCTATTTCATTGCATTGAGTAATAAAAATTGATTCATTTTGATAATAAATTCACTTATAGAAAAATATATTTATTTATTAAATTCGACGATATGTACTTTAATTAAAAAGTATGTTTGATTAACAAGATGGTAGCTGTTTATTTCAAACATGATCGTGAAATTTCATTGTAAGTAAATATTAATCATCCTTAGAAGTTGTCATGTGTCTATAAATAATTGAACTAATACAATGATGTATGTGCATGTGCACGTGTGTGTTCACTAATATATATATATATATATATATATATATATATATATATATATATATATATATATATATATATATATATACACGTTTGTTCTCAAAATACTTCTAAGGCCGGTCATCTGTCGTTATTCAGCTTTAGTAATCTGTGCCACGTGGCGTCCTCTAACGCTGCTACTGGCCAACACCCGATAAGGTACACGAGCACGACTGGAGCCCAGAAAATAAACAAGGCCCAGAAACAAGTTGCCAGGGTCACTCCCACACTGAGAGCCGATGACATCCCCCGCCGAACCATCGCCGATGCTAAACGGCGTCGAGAAAGACGAAGATGAAGGGGGAACCGATTCGAGACCCAAGGTGCTGGATGCCCTGGCCGCAGTCCTGGTGCGGCTGGTAGCCCGCAATGACGACCTGATGGCAGCAGCGGGAGGGAACGGGAAAGACCGTCCCGACAGCGGTGACGCAACCATCACCGCCCTGCACTCTTTCCGGGCAGCTCGACCGCCGAGCATCAGCGTCGAGAGGTATCTGGAAAGGATCTACAAGTACACCGGGTGCAGCCCCTCCTGCTTCGTCGTGGCTTTCGCTTACTTGGACAGGCTAGTCCATCGACACCCGGGCTCGCTCTTGGTATCTCTCAACATCCACCGCCTCCTCCTCACCGGAGTACTCGTGGCGTCCAAAGTCCTGGATGACGTGTAAGATACTCATTTTAACGCTCTCTCTGCAGTCCGTTTTCCAGTATTTTCCCGTCTTTTGGTTTAAATCTCTTTTTATCAGTTACCACACCAGTAATTTGTCCCAGCAATAGTCTAAACCAGAATAGTCAGATATAGTCAGACATAACCAAAAGTGCGCGAGATACTTATGCATCCCGCATCCGCCGTAGGAATATGCCTAGAAAGCATAATAAGAACATTCTTGCCAAAGTACGACTTCCCTTTTCTAAATTCACCAAGCAACCCACTGCGCATGCATCATCATTATCCATAGTGCCCGTTTTCGCGTCCTAAAGATGAGCCTTCTTGGGCATAATCACACCTCAACCTTAAATGTGTTGAAATGGATGTGATTTCACTGACAACCGTTAACTCAAGCCTGGATCCTGCATTTAGACGATCCAAAATTAAGAAAATCCAAAATTAAGAAAACGCAGACTTTCTGCATTAATTTAGGTTTGGTTAGAATGGATTAGTGTGCGAGACGTCCCACATCAGTCTAAATATAGTTATACAGCTGTATTTCATCATCTAGCCCAAAAGTGTTGGACGCCGCAATCCCACTTTTGAATTGACTTTGTCATTCGGGGTGGTGGTGCAGCTTATTGTTTGTCCACCATCTTAGTTGAAAATACATATATATAATTAACTATATATACATAAATGAAAAAATACAGCTGTTTGGTAACAATTTTCGGCTGTTGTATTTCTAAGTTTTCCGTCTTCCGCATCGCCAATCTAAACTTTTGGCTGATGAGTTTATGAATGCTACCCAATCCGTCTATTTACAACAAACCAAACATCCCCTGAATGCCTTACTCTTTTGAGCTTGATCCTACTGGAAACTCTACTGTGAGGCCAATGGGGCCCCATTTCCCTAAGGGCAGAAATCATACAAATAGTCGTCTATTTGTTTGCCCGAACATGAGCCCTGATGTTGATAATTATGACAGAAGAATGAAGTTCTAGATGTTGCAACATTTACAGCTAGACAACTAATCAACCACTTAATGAAATAATAAAATACTTACCTTATTAACAAATTCCTAACATTATGCTTAATTATGTCATAAAACTAAAACAACTTCATGATAATTCCTAAAAACAATAATGTAATAAATAACTTATTATGGCACATTATGCTGGCAACATGATTCCTAATTCAAATATGATTCATAATTGTGCGGTTATAGTTTCAACAAAAAGACCATGTTGGAAATCACTCTACAATATTTTTTTCAAAATATGTGTGCATATGTATATACATTTTTATTTAGTTATTATCTAGATATTCATTTTTGAAGTTTTACAATACATATATACTTTGGAATGTTTCTCATACTGATGGAGATAGTATACTAAAAATATTTGTGTGGTGAACCTCACAGCCCTTTCAAATGCATAACCATACTAAGTTGTTAATGTGTATGTCATTTCGAATTTAAAGAAAATTGTGTTATGGTGTGATGTTGATTACAGAGGGAAAAATAGTCTAAATCATGCAAAAAAAATGGTTCCATGTAGTGCAGATGTTTATGTGTTTGTGTTTGTGTTTGTGTTTGTCTGTGTGTTTGTACTTGTATTTTTATTTATTTGATTTTATTTTCCTATTTTATATGAGGTGTTGCAATCTTGTGTACGTGTTTTGAATTGTTATTAATATGATGAAGTAATAAGTGGTTCTAGTTCATAATTTTTTTACTTTTGTGATGCTATATTTTAGATATATACACCATGGATATAAGCAGTTGTAACTTTTCAATGGCACAATTTCAACTCTGCAACACTTTTGGGTTGAGGTAAATTGTGGTTTTCTTGTGACATAGATAAGTATTTTCTTATCAACACATTGGAAATGGTGTGATTATGATGTGTGGTTTTGACCATGTAGTGGTTCTAGTTTTGTAACAGATTGCACAATATTGCGTCATTCATAAGTTGATATTGACAAAGAGTAGAGCCAATTAATTCTATGAAACAATCACATATATCAATTATATATTGCTTAGTGCCAATGTATATTAACCACAATTGTCCCATAATGTTTTGCTTAAATAATAGATAATCTTCCATGTAATATAATGTAGTTAATCAAGTTTCTTTCATTGTGTAAATATAATTTTCAACTTTGAAAACATCAGTGGATATGGTGTGCATATGATGTGTGATCAAATATCGTAGTGTGATTATGGTCTAGCAATAACAACAATATGTCCACACTACTACCATCATCAGCTTAGAGGGTTTTATCACTCTTCTTGTTTATATTCAAATAGGCTCATAATAAAAAGTCAACAAACTTGAGGAAATAAGAACTGGTCTATTTTTTTTAGGATCACTTCAATACTAGAGATGCTTTATCTATAATGCAATGCAAAAAAAGTATATATAATATTTCAACTTGTTTGACCCAAGTAAGAGTTCTTTTACCATGTGTTTTTCTTGTCACAATAAGGGATGACAATGGTGTGGATATGGTGTTGTTCATGGCAAAATCATAACCACGCCACATAAAAAAATCAAATACCATATCCACTGCGGTTTTTAATATGAGAAACCAAATATGCACCGTTAAAAAATTGTGGTTAACCACACCACACCACATCATGAACAAATATTGACTATAGTAGCATTATGCATATATTTTATGAATTATACATAATAAATGGACATAACATCTAGACAACAAATAAAGTACAAATGTATATTTATTAGTTGTACAAAGAAGACAATTATGTGTGTAGTGATTTTAGAAATCAAAAAATAAAAAATCCTATTTCTCTACACGTTAAACTCCATTTTAAAACTAGAGATCTAGCGATCTATGTGAGAACGACAAAAGATAATGTGTTTAGGATAGCAATCTATATATATTTATGTATAATTAACATAAATTATTTGTGGTGTAGTTTTTATCCATGGTTTTTTCTCTAGAACCATAATTGCACCACATCACCGTGATTTTAGAAATTTAAATACATATCCACACCATAACCACTTGGTACGGTTATGCAGTGTAAAATGTGGTGCGACTATCCGTGAATATGGTTTTTACCCAACACCATTACCATCCCTAGTCACAATATCATAGCAATGCTTAATCTTTCCAGGAGCATGTATGTATCACCCTAGCCTATACATTTGTTGGAACCTATCTAACATATGTGATTGATCTACTTTATTTTTCTTGCAATAAAAGCATCTTAGGTCACTAATTGTAGTATGTTTTAGATGTTATGCTTAAGATGTTTATTCCAAGCTTGTTGCATCCTTTGTTTGTTATTTCTCTTAGAATTCTCTCTCTCTCTCCAAGTGTGTGTGTATACATTTTTCATCACCTCAACTATATCTCAGGATGCCTACTTAGAATAGTAGCATCCTTAAAGGTAAAATAATAGAAGGTTATCAAGGATGCAGGACACCTAGAAAAAGTATCTTCAAATATTTTTATTTAAGATGCAATATGTGTCGTAATATGAGCATTCAATTATGAACATACGTCCCAATATATAAAGTAATATTGAAGTAGAAACCCAAAAAAAATACATGAAGAGGTTTACATGTCACATTATAAAATTTATAACAATAAATATTTCTAAAGATCAGGAACAAGTTTTTGAGATATCTAACATTTTGTTGTACCGTTCTCTAATTAAAGGCCTAGGTAAGTCACCTTAGTAGAAGTTATGAGTAGTAAGAAACTTCATCTTCCTCTTTTTCCTAACTTCATGGGATATTTAGCGAACTTTCAATCTGAACATAAGGAAGGAACATTTTCAAGTATTATTATAGATAAAAATTTGCACTCCATCCTTTAATTTTATCAAAGGAAACTTTTTTTCTTTAACAAAAAATGTGCTACTCCAATATTCTATCAAATTGTCAAAGGAAACTTTGTAGTTCAATATGAACATGAATGTCCTTAATCTTTGTGTAAACATAAATAATAATCCCTTTATGATTCTAAATTAAATATATTTCCTATCATATAGGATGACACTACATCCTAGAAGGGGTATCCAGAGAAGAAAACACAACAAATCTAGATTGTCACGAGTGTTGGAGTTAGCATGCCATTTCTAAGATATTATTATAAACTAGAAAAAACATTTCATAATCAACATGAACCACATGCACAAAGAAATAATTCTTGTTTAAAAATATATTAGTAAGATAATGCTTAATATCAGGAAAAAATGATTCACAACATAAAATGATTAAAATCAAGCCTAATACACTAAGAAAGTTCTCTAGAAATAATGACACCCCCACCAAGTCACTACTAGTCCTTTGTTGAGTACTCCTTGTCCTTACGCTCTTGATTCTCCTCTTTGGAAGGTATCATGTCCCCTCACTTTACTCTCATCGAAACCTTTCATTATTATTTTCTCATATTAAATGATTACATATATATAGTCTCTATCTCAAGATAAATCTCTACTTCCAATAAGGAAACTCTTTCAACAATATCAAATTGATGCCTTTATTGCATAACTTCCTTGTTTATATCTTAGTTTCATAAAAACTAAGCTAGCCTAGTAAGGTGTAGCATATTTTCTTCATGTTGACAGAATGAAAAATTGTAACATACTAAACTTCTGACTTATTTTTGTCGAATGTAGTTGTAGGTCCAAGGAGAACTGCCAAATGGAATGACAATTATCAAAATAAAATTGTTTAATGATCTAAATACCAAATTTACTTTATGAATGAATGAAATATATTAAACAATACATTTAGTTTGCATAATGATCATTTATAAAAAAGTGTGTAACGGTTGCTAGATGAATTTCCCTCCTTGCTTTAAAGTGCTCGAGTTAATCCATTGAGGTAAGGATCATCTCTTTAGTGATAGAATAATGATTTATATCGCAAAACGGGTATAGTTCACTTTAGTTTCCTCCCACCTATATTAATGGGAAGTTATGGTGCTATTACTAATACCCAAATAACATTCTATTATATGGTTGGTTCTCTTGCAAGAAGTTATATTAGACATTTATTTCTTCTAACATCACTTCGACATGTATCACATGAATTGCAAAACCGATGACTGGTTTGTTTTTTCTTTATTTTTATATTTTTCTAGTTTAAGAAACTTCTAACAAAAAAGTAGAAACTTAGGGTGATACTTTGCAATTATTTTATCAGATTTGGAAATAATCACATGAATAAGAAAAAGTATGCTAGATAAAAATTAACCTAAAGAATAAAAACATTATTCCTGTATTAAAATCATTGTTGTTAATATAAATACTTATAATGTATTAAGTGTGATAGATGTATAACAATAATTGATTGATTCGCCTTTGAACCCATTAGTCTTTCTAATGAAAAGTTAGATCAAACATGCATGCTGCACACCAATCAAGTATTTTATCATAAGTCTACCCTTTTGTAAATATGTTTTGCAAAATATAGACAACGACTATACAAAATGGCATCTTTGTATATTAGTGCACTTTTACTTTAATTAAAATATAAGAAAAGCTGGCAAAATGGTTGTCTTATTATTTTTCTCATTAGTAATACATGCCGATGAACAAACACTTATTAACAAAAACATTGAGTTCGCATCCATGAACATATTTAAACTTTGTGTTTTATATTGAATAATTCCTTTATAATACATGGACCTTCATTATTTTCACAAACAAATTATGACTTTTAGAAGGAAACAAATGTGAATATTAATTATTTGTTTCCTTATCGAAGTGAAAGACTCTTAATGTGTTATCACTATCTACTACAATTTTAACCATTGTATTAAGTCTTGTACTTTTTAAAGAGGAATATTTCATGTAGATAAATATGTGCGTGTTTAGACTTATTGTGTCCACAAGGTTTAATAAGACATTTTAATCAAACTGAAGTTAAATTCAATATTTTGTAATGTTACTTATTAGCTTTGTGTGTTTCTCACCATATGACCTCATATAGAAACATGTATGAAAACTTATCAACATAAGATTTGTGTTTCAATTGTTAATGTAAATGTTGAACCGTGTACATGTTTGTATGAAGATCTCGTGCTATTTTAAGAAAACAAGACTTACTATGATAAAGTTCAAAATATTATGTGATATACAAAACATTACAAGAAGCAATCGATTGTCTTGTAATGATACTTTAAAAAATAGTAGCATGATATATAAAAGAACAATAAATGATCATGGTCTCATATCCTTTTGCACACACCAAATTATCATCATTTAGGACTTATTAAAGAACAAAAGACTAAAAATCTTGTGACTATTTCACATGTAGGCTATGTTTGGTATGTGGCGATAAAATTGATGACGATGGAAATGAGGATGGTGATGGTGATAGGGACAGTGATAGTGATAGGGAAATTATTAAAATGTGTTGTTTGGTAACATGTGTATGGTGATAGGGATGGTGACAGTGAAAAACTTAAAAAATATTGTTTGTTACATGGTTATAGTGATGGGGAGGGAAATATTTTTTATAAAAAAACCTACACAAGTAAAAATCATATTTATTAGAATATTTTTTTGCACATTTTTCTAAATAAATAGTGGAGTCTTGAAAGAAACTTCTTTCACCATGATTAATCATACCTTTTCATGGGGACAAAAATAGATCAAAATTCACCACGGATTTACCATGATTTCCTATCACCATGACAAACAAACAAAATTTTTGTTTCACTGTCATTCACTATCACCATGATTCACCATGTAACAAACACAGCCATAAGGCTAATGCAACATAGTAGAACTAAAAATCGTATGTAACTACAAGCTACTCCATTCTCAACTTGCATGAAAAATAGTGAAAAGATATCTAAGGGACAAATTTGTAAGTCTTCATGGTGATTTGAAGGACTATTATTTATAACAATAAATATTTATTAGAAGTTCATTACTTGTAAACATAAAGATTGTAACTGAGTTTGTAGAAAATATTTACTTGGATTGTCAAAATGTTTGTTTATTCCAACCAAGTTAAAATGTAATATCATAATAAAAGTACAAATGTTGTTAGATGTTTATTTATAATGCATTTTACAAACCTAAAAAACTACTAATAAAAAGGATGTTGAGATGCACTTAACCATAGTTGACTCAGCAAGTAAAGCATGTTGTCGGTTGTACAACATTTGTGGGTTTGAAACTTGTTGCATAACCAAAAGGAAACTTTTATAGTAAAATTTGAATTCTATACCGAGGTTGTGATAGGATTGTAGACCTCTCCACCTTACACCATTATTTAAAAGAAATGGATATAGGAACTTTAAAATGTTAATTATACAAAATTCTACAATGCTAATATGTATTTTGATATTCACTAATTTATTAGTTTAGATAAAATTAGAATGTCAAGCACCTAATAGAAGTGTATGAAATGCTTTTTGTTTAACTAAAAACAGATTCAAGACTATCTTGACAAAAAATCATTATGTAATATGCAATTAAAAAGATGACTACTACTATGAAAATGAGTGGCAACTTCCAAGTGAATTTTGATTTGTCTAGAACAAAGAAAATATATTACATACTCATTTCCCAAACACAAACTTGAAATTGTATCTAACCTTGAGAAAGAGATGTTCACTTCCTTTTAAAAATCTCATAGCTCAACTTTTTTGTTATAAACATGCTACTTAATACCTATAAGGTTCAATTAGATGTGTAAAGTGATTAGGCTTATAATTGTGTGAGTGTATATATAATACAACATTTTTTTGTGATTGCTTATTAGAATTTTATATATGGTATTATTCATTTATGTAAAGGTTAATTTTTTTTATTTTAAAACATGCTATATAAAATTTATAAATTGGTGTATATTTCGTATTGGAAATGATACTTCCATTGGTTAGTCAAGTTTTTAATATTTTTGTGTAAAAACGTCATGATTCGGTCTAGAATTAGGAGTGGTTTATCTCAAGTTGCTAATATGGGTACTTATGCAAAACAATAAGATTGTTATCAACTTGGTTAATGGGTCACCCACTTTTTTTTTATCTGCATGGGCCGAAGCCCACCCCCTCTCCAAACAGGTGCCAGAACTCGGATGACCCAAGAGGTTGGTTCGTGGTATAAGATATTTTTTAAGATAGTTGATTCGTGGTGTCCATTGAAAAGATATTTTTTTTCCGTTTCAAAGACACAAGATGCGAACGTATTAAACCAAATAATGAATGGTATATTCTTGATAAAGTTTCTCCAATCACCTAAGTTAGGAAACTAAACTAGGTTGGCCTTAGAAAATAGTAGATAAGTACGTCTTTTTAAAGTATTCTTGAAACCATTGGATGCATCAAGAATCAAAACAAGAAAGATAAAATATTGCATTGATTGGGAAAGAAACATTATTGAGTAGTGAATATCGAACGTTGGACACTATGATGGGACATTTCTAATGGTAGACTGCTCTCATTAAAAATGTAGTAAGAAAAAATAGTGATGGTTTGTCATTATATTAGTTGCAGTTTTAGGTGATAGCACATTCTAACGATGTGTGGGTTGCCACTTCCTGATCGTTGTACCATGCCTTTTCGAATAGAGTGTTACTTCCTATTCATGATATTTATGATCATAAAACCTCTCCTCTAACATAGAAAAATGTAGATTACACAATGCCAAATTTGGGGTTACATATGAGCTTTTGAAATTTATTACTAAAGGCAGAGACATAGGGAATGGTGTATATGTGCATCAATAAGCAAGACAATAACCAGTCGTCTTGTGTCCCCTAAGATTTGTTTATAATGAGAATACCATGTAAGAGGACAATAATTGTGAGGGATTTTAAGGAGAAAACAAAATATTTTTATTATAATGAATGTTTTAGGGTAAACTGACATGTATGGTATGTTTCATGATGAGCAAACTTACATGTTGGTTGGTTGGTTGGGCACATCGTCACTACTTATTTGTAGCAGAACTGACTCATCTTTTAATTATAATGAAGTTGACTATAATATATTGTAACATTAAAGCCCTTGAATTACATATAGATGTCACCTTGTGTTTAATATTGATACAACTTACACAAAGTGGTGAAGAATGACCTAAATAACACAACATTGTGATTAAGATGTCCAATATTGTTTTTACAAAAGTGTACAAGAAAGCTTAGTGTATGCATAAGAACAAAAATTACGTTCAAATTGCACATACATGAAAAACACTTTGGTGCTTTTAAGAGGCATGTTATCAACTGTGAAGCCAACATTGTCAATACTAGGTGGATAATGGGTTATGTTATACGTTGTGGTACAAAAATATCCCACCATTTTGTTCACATTGCACCTTTTGTGGCCATGTTAATCCTCAAAGAAAGCTAATACATAGCTCGGACACCCTCAAACTTGTGAAGTGGAAAGTAATGAAAATCCATATGTTAGGTAATTACTAATACCAGCAAGACCTTCAAGAATATGCTTGTTAGGTAAATTATTAAATATTACAAAATCAGGAATGACAAAGCATTAAAAAAAGAGGAAATGGATTTGGTTCCTTTAAGAACAATCAAGTAGATAAGAAAGATACAATTGTATTAATAAAGGACATGATTTCATCTAGGAATAGATAAATTAGTAGTAAAGTTGACAACATAGTCATACCTGCTAAAGATGATATTGTATTAGGTGCAAGGCATATCCATTGCTCTAGCACTGAAATTTGTTCTGGTGCTTGGGTGGACAACAAAAATATTACACAGTTGACTTCAACGAAGGCAATCTTAAGATACAAGGAATTCTATTAATTAATACAAAGAATTGGTATATGCCTTTAAGATAGCAAGGTATGAAGGAAAATGTATTATTATTGTAAGTGGTAGTCAAATGATCATTAGAATTTTGTTATGTTAGAAGAAAATCCCAAATAAAAGAATGTTAGATTAGACACCTTCTAGGTTGTCAATATAGCATAAAAATAATTGTATCAATTAACCAAAAATGGAACACGACACTATTCAATAATTTCTCTTCTCAAGGAATCAATGGATTGCTACCCTTATGTAAGATAATTACTACATGATGTATCTATCATATTCTCGGCCTTTAATACTTTGGATATCCAACTAAGATAAGAGTTTTCTTTCTTATATTGACTTTGAAAAATACTTTATTGTTGTGTAAAATTTTAATAAATCACCCTAATGGTTCTAATGTAAACTCTAAATCTTATGGTCATGTAACTTGAATGATACTGTCACAATTTTATTTTTTATGTTAGTTTTATCATTGTTACCTACGTGTCATTTAAATATCAATTTCCATAGACAGAGGATCTAGAAAGTGTATACCATACATGTGTGTATGAATGTATCTATAAATTCTATTTCGATGAATGTATCTATAAGTATCTGCAATTTTATGTTTGAATGTTTTCATGCATGTACATGCACAATAGAGACAGACATAGAGTTTGTTCGTTGGAGGGGTGTGTGTGTGTCTATGTATGTGATAGAGAGAGAGAGAGAGTTTATATGTGGGTATGGGTGGGGTGCGTGTATACATGCTCTTGCTTTGACATAAGATTTATCTTTATAGTCCCTATTAATTGGCATAAGTATCTCACATGTAATATAAGCAGTAAGAGTTGTCAAATATCAATCATATTTTATATTACTTGATTAGGAACCTTGTCTAGGAACTACAACATTTGTTTCTCCCATGTGAAGTAGACCCCATGACCAAATGAATGATGGTCAGTCATACCCCACACCATAGCTAGTTGGGGAATCATATATTTGATATATACTCTTTCATCTTCATCAATTTTATGATAAAACATTGATTTATAAAACTAATTTTAAAAATATTATATTATGATTCTCAACAAGAACAAGGTCTGTTTTTCTTCTTTTGTTGAGCGCTGAAATTTTGAAGTGTAGTGTAGAAATATCATTTTTAAAGGACACTATAACAACATAACTACATAAGCAAGATATAGGTCAAATTAACTTTGACCAGTGATAGCCCTCTCTGTTATATAGAGGAGGGTATTCCGTAGATCTAGTATATGGGTTTACCTAACATTTAAGTAAGACAATAAATGAATTTACTTAACATTTAACTAAGCCATTAGTCGGTCTTACTTTATTCTTACGTAAGATATCAAATGGGGAAAATTCAGTAACATAATTAATCTAATTATCTTAACACTCCCCCTCAAGATGGAGATAATGCATTGTATAATATCATCTTATTATTTATGTATTGGAATATACTAGGAGGAAGCGGTTTGGTAAGAATATATGTCAATTGCTCTCTAGTCTCCATGCACGGTGTAACTATCTTTTTCTCTTAATCAACTTTGATATGTTTGTTGCACTCATAGAATGTCGGGTCGTTGAAAGTATGAATAGTAGCTTGATTATCACAATATAATGATGTTGGTTCTTGGAAATGAATAAGTGAACCCACTACAAGTCACAACATGCATGTTCCATGGTGTGATACTCAGGTTCGATGCTTGATTGGGAAATAGTGATTTGCTTCTTACTCCTCTAAGAAACCAGGTAATTATCCATAGGATACAATATCTAGAGTTGGATCTTCTACCTTGAGGGTCCCCGACCAGTCTGCATCCTCATACATGTTATTTTCAGTAACTTATGTTGGTGTTGTTCATAGAATAACCAATTTCCTAGGGAATTTTCAAATATCCCACTATGCAATGTATACTAGTCTAATGAGACTAAAGGTTGGAGGGGTGTGCTCATGTGTTGAATAATGACTCCAACTACATAAGAAGAATATTTGGGCATGAGATAGTTAAATATACTACTTTCCCAACTACCCATAGGTATATCTCTATATTAGTGAAGAGCTCTCACTCATTCAGGATCATCATATAGTGACTCATTGGAGAGGAGACATGTTTTGAGTCAGTCATGCCTATCACTTTCAATATATCAAAGACATGTTACCTTTGATAGAGGTTAATCCCTTGGTCGAACGGAAGAACTTCGATGTCACTAAATAGCTCAGTCCCCAGATCTTTAGTATGGTGTTGGTTTGTATATCCTTCTTTGGATCACCTATTCCCTATGCATTAATTTAGCGATTACAATATCATCAATATTGATTGCAAGAAATATATGTCCTATTTTTAATCAGAAGAAAAGAGTGAGTGGTTGCTTGTAAATTTTTTGAATAACAATTGTTCAAAAACAGAATTTAGTTGAACATAGCATGAGGGGATTATTTTATACTATCAAGAGAAAGATGTAAATGGCATACTTTGGCACCATACTCTATAGCATAAAAATTGGGAGCTTCCTATATATAAACTTCGTCAAAAAGAGCACTATGAAGAAAGAATTTTTGTGCCAGTTGGTAAAGGGTCAAATAAGAGGTGGCAGCCATGGATATCAGAATGTATACAACGACAATTTGAGTCACTAGGGAGAAGATGTTGAAGAAATTCACCTCAAAGGTCTAGGTGTGTCCTTTGGCAACTAAGTCTTCTTTCAAGATTTTAATTGTCCCATTTTAGTGGTTCTTAATTGAGAACACCAATCATACCCAACAATAGTCTTGCCAGGGGTAGATCGACTAACTCCCATGCATTATTCTCGTAGAGAGTTTTCATCTCATCATCCATTACAGCTTTCACCCAGGATGACTAAGTGCGGTCACATAATTTCAAGGAATGGTGGTAGGATCAAGAGCAACATCAAAATAATAAGTGGAAAATCATTTATGCATATGTATATGGAATTCTACACTCATGAATTCCTAACTAGACATGGCTAGAGTGAAACTAAATTTTTGCATTAATATTATATTCAACTATTTAAGTTGAATATGTTACATTTGTCTCAATATAAATTATTCATTTTCATTATTCAGTTCAATAAATATATTTTTCTCTTTCATTATATTGCTACTGATCTTTACAAACTAAAATCTTAATTGAATTGGTTACAACTGTTAAGGTCACATGACTAATTTCATTAATAGGTTCTTCATTTCAAGACTTTCTAACTGAAAGAAAATTATCACATTACAATATCTGCATAAATTACTTTCAACTATTTATCATTTATGATACATTGGATAATTTTTTTTATATGGAATTAATCATCTTGCCCTTGTTCATGTAGGCACCATGACAACGCCTTCTATGCAAGAGTTGGAGGGGTCAGCAACAACGAATTGAACCATTTAGAGCTTGAGCTTTTATTCTTGTTAGATTTTGGTGTGACAGTAAGCTCAAAGATTTTTGAGAGCTATTGCTTGCATTTAGAAAAAGAACTATTGTTAAGGGGTGTCGTAAATGGTAGTGAGGATATACTTGCTACAGAAAATAACATTGATGCTCAAGTGAAGAAACTTATGAATGCGTGACTAATTTTATAATTTTGTACAATTGATCTTTTTAATTTGACTAACACAAAACAAACATACTAATATACATTTTCATCAAAATATCTTCTCATTTTTAATACTACAACAATATCCCAGAAAATAACATTGATGCTCAAGTGAAGAAACTTATGAATGTATGACTAATTTTATAATTTTGTACAATTGATCTTTTTAATTTGACTAGCACAAAACAAACATACTAATATACATTTTCATAAAAATATCTTCTCATTTTTAATACTACAACAATATCCCAAATACATTTTTTTGTGGTTACATAATGAAGAAACAACAACTTAATAAAATCAAGGAAGAACTTGAGAGTAACAATTTGACATCACCAAATTGTTGCAGGATTGGAAAAATATAATAATCAAGAAGATGAATCTTTCTATAGCACACATAAAAAGAGACAACAATATCTCATCAATATAGATTCTTCATAAATTATGTCAGCCTTAGATAATATTAACAACTCACCAAGTAGATGTAACATCAGCTGTAAAATGTTTAATATTTTTATTAAAGGGTTACCATATCTTACCCTATTTGGTTTTTCTAGTTATGGATTCACATTTAGAATGACATATCCATCTGTGTATAGATTTTTAGTCAATTTATAATGTAATTTTATTCAATGAGAGGCATCCATATTTCCATCTAAAGTTTAATATAGGCATGTAAGACGTCTTGAAAATATATGCCTATGTGAAGGTTAAACATTTATTATTAGATATTGGTATATTGCCACCACCCAATTGACTTTCGTGAAGTCAAGTTAAATCTCAACTAGATATCCAATTATTTTAATGCATAATTAGGATGTCATATGTGTTCAACATGTTGGGCTACACCAAAATGTGTGTATAATGTATCCTAAAATAGTGTTAAGTCGTGCTTAACTAGGATGTGTAATGACTTTGATTTCATCACAAATAAAGGTACAACTAAACATGCTACTAAAAACCAAATTGAATGTGTACATGTAGACACTAAACAATATTCATATGCCAGCTTAAGGAGTAATGCATGGCCAACCAACATGTTGCATATACAAAACATAATTGGTGACTCCATACTAGGTTTGAATGACTAAATCAATACATTGATCACTACTGATAGGTAATCAAATAACTAAGTATGGAAATAAATTCCTTTTGGAAGCTATGATACAATATATGGACACACCAATAAATAACACAAAAAACAACAAAACTAATAAATATATGATATTAATATTATGACCAGTATTTTTCAACCACTTGTAAGGAGTGGGACATAAGAGGCAATCCACTCCCTACTTAATTTGAGGAATAAATCTATCTAATCCAAACACACTAACAAGTATCCTGGAATAAGTATAAATTTTTCATTTCTCAGATAATGGTATACAATACCAAAGTATAGAAACAGAAATAAAATGCAATGTCTATGTTCAATTTCAAAATTTTACATAATACCCAACTAGGGGCTTAAATGAAAGCAACAAAACAAGGATCTAAGCAGATGGAATCTAAAATATTCCAAGTCTATCTCCTAGAGTTAGTTCTATCATCCAGGTCTAGGTCATCATGTCAAGTCTTCTATGTCTTCCACCTATGGGTTGGAAGCATGCCCTACAAGAGATGACAAATTGGATGTTGTTAGCACAAAACTGGGAAACAAATATGGATTTAACAATGTGAGGGAAAAAAGAACACAATGTAATTATCAAGGCTTCCCAAATCGACAGGAAAAAGTACCATCTAAGTGGATATATAAAGATTATGAATTTCAATGAGATGATAATGAACAATTACACTTGCCATTAATCAAAAATAGGATGTGTCGCAAAAGAACACAAAGAATTCAGGGCACATAACCCATCATCAACAATAATCAACATGCATGCAAGTGACATAAATGTAACACTAATATAAATGTAAAGTTAGTGGTGGTTAGGGAAAAAAAACTCATAACCTAATAGAGAATGATGTAAGGCAAAACTCCAAAAAATATAATATCGGGTGGAAAGGTGTACCATGGGTGGAAAGGTGTGGCCAGATATATAATACAAGAGGAGAGGTGCACTCCGCAAGGAATAAAACCTAACAAAACCAAATATTATATAACTCTTAGCTATTAAATCACAAAGCATGCATACTATAGAGGCAAGTGAAATTTCAGTCATATAATAGAATTAATGAGATTTCCATCACACAAATGGTTCATAAGAAATATCCACCACATAAGTGGGTAAATAGTTCATATCCACAATTGTGGTTTTATCCTGAAGTAAAGTACAATTTAGATTCAATAAGAATATTGAAAAATGATTCATATATTATAACTCACTTGATTCAACCTCTTAGAGGAGAGAGAAAAGTGTATAGGATATTGTGTCCCAAAGGACCGAGAGAGAGAGAGAGAGAATATAGGTGATTCTTAACACAAATAATAAGAAATGCAACATACCTTAAATAGAGTATAGACATATCTCTTTATCAAAAAAAAGTATAGACATATCTAGGGACAGTTCTAGTTCCACATCCATGCCACAAGGCACCTACTACAAGCATATACAACATTAGGGTTCAGTTCACATTTATTACTCAAACCCTAAAAATTGACCTTTTATTGTTAATGGATTAGGTTATGAAAACCATGTGATCTTATAGATTATATTTTTTGTGTCGATATCATATTTTACTTTATTATTCTGACATACAAGTTATTAGATACATATTTTAGAAATTCTAAAAGATTATAAAATTCCATAAAAATCATATATATATTATATTGGAATTAGGTGATGAAACTGATAACATTAGATGGGAAATATTTTTTTGACTTCATATAATATTTTATTTTTTTCTAAGTTATATATAATTTAATATCGGTAATATAGACAAATGATAAAACATAGAAAATTTGTGTATTTATCACTATCCTTTGTAAAAACATTAATGAGATCGGCCTATGAGGCTTTTCCAACTAGACCAAGCCAGGTGTACAACTAAGTGATAAATACAAAAGAAGAGGGTGAAAAGATGAAACTGCCCCTCTCTGGCGTGACAAAAACAAAACAAGAACAAGGGCTTTCTTGGTGTTCCAAGCACCATCACCTTGCTAACTGTCTCCACATGATGCAGATCAATGCAAACCAAAAGGTACTTGTTGGTCTTGCTCCCAGGGTGGTGCATATCTAATAATTTTAGCAAGTTGTGTGGAATCTAGAGTTTGTGAAACCAGTTGGACAACCTGAATCTAGGGAAACTAGAAGGAACCAAAACCATGGAGAAATAGTCTAGAACATTATGTGGATACATGGAAGGAGAAGTAAATGAGAACCAAAGATTCAACCTTGAAAAATTGTTGTAAGAGAAGGAATATGGTGAAGTCTAAATTACCATATTTTAGCATTTCTAACAGTTCCCACATCTACACCACGCTCTCAAGGTCTCACAAAAGTATTTGATTTGTGTTGGTTCCTAAAACACCATGATGTTGAAGCTATGGCAACCATGAACAACCTGAGTTGCACAAACAATATGGTCAAGGTTTGAGGGGTCAAAGTGAGAGGAAAAGCTACATAGGATGGTAGAGAGGATGTAGACACAGGAAATTTGACCTTTGTGGTGTGAAGAGGTAGGAACCAAAATAAGCAGTCAGAGGAGAAGAAAGAATCAAGTGTAATGTAAGGGAAGGTTTTTGGATTTATTGGGCATAGAAAACAGTTAATGGAAACCTTTTAGAGGTTTTCACGGTGTTATATAGACTAGCCCCAGTGTATCCCAAAGTAGAAGGTGTTTCTGTGCAATTTGGGTGCCTTCCCGATATGGCATGAGAGGGGTAGTTCTAGGACCTAATGTCTATGGATTCTTCTCAAGAATTTATTGGCAAAGAAATTTCAAAGAACGTTTAGAGATGAGTGAGAGATTCACATCAAAAAAGTTTCTTGGTAGGTCCATTCACAAACTTACAAATAGGAAACTCGTCTCAAGGTAGGAGATAGGTTCTTGGCCTTCATATCACAATTGGACGATCAAAGCAACATCCAAAATATTTGAGCCATTAAACTTTAGGGTTTCATACCCAATCAAATTGGAAAATAGGAATAGTAGGCATGACAGCCCATAAAGGCGAGAACTTTAGGAAAGTAGGTGTATTGATTGAAATTCATCAGATATTTAGTACTTTAAAATCTATCCTTCTTCCTTATTTATTTGAGGACTCAAACATTAATAAATTAATACTTAATTTGGTAATTAGACTAACTATGACATGTAGATTCTAGTTTTGAGATTTGTTTCTATTTTTGAAGTCTTTCAATAATTTACTTAATATTTTTTGTATTATCTTATATTTTATTTCCTTAATGGAATTAGAATAGTTAGCATTCTTCAAATAATGTGGAACTTGGCTGCCAAGCTAATTGGGGCACATGGTTTTGGGAATAGATTTGGGTTTTGAAGTTTCCTTTTGTAAGTTCTAATACAATTAGGATTTGGAATTGTTACTGTTATATTATTATAGCATTACATTAGTGCCATCATTGTTTATTATTTTTTGTCACTTTATCTTCACATTGTTCCTAAAAGAGTTTTCTTATATTATTATGCACAAATTTCCATATTTCACTTATTTAACCTATTAAGTGCAGTAATTCAATATTTATTTAGATGATGGTATACATTATTCATAATTACAGACATGGAAACTTCAATTTTCATTCTGATACACGTATTAAGCACATTGTGACACTTATTAAACATATGTTAGCCATCATGTGAACATTGGTTATCAAAGGAAACATGTGTGACATATATCATGTTATGTGATGCCATTAAATGTATTGCATTTGTTTTCAAGCCAATATATGTTAGAGTTACTTTGTGTTATTTATGTTACATGCATTAACTATATATAGTAAGATACAACTTTATCCTTGATTGGTCAAACCTAAGGAACCAAGCTTACTAACCTCCTAATCATGTAATAGGATAAAATTCTAGGTTTTGATATGTTACGACACTCCACCCCTTGAAAGGATTTCATCCTCAAAATCTAATCATCCATACACTTTCACCAGCTACTCTCCACCCCTTAAAGGTATGACCTAATAAGTTAAACTAAACAACTCTTAAAGTTATCAAAGTCACTTATGCATCTTTTATTTAGGAAAATTTTAGGTGTTTATGTTGTTCATAGATCATGCACCCAACTATCAGATCATACCCGCCTAGGGTTTTATTTTTGGCTCTTGTGTTACTAACTTAACATCCTAGGTTTCACACTCATCATCCAAAAAGTTTTTAGGGTACAAAAGGGTAGGTCAAGTGAACCTTTACTAAAGTCGCATATTTCTAGTCACCACTTCATAGCCAAAATTGCAATTGATATTTCTACACTAACTAATTCTAGGGTTGCTTTGTCAAAACTTCACACATTTCTTCACCGTGACTTAGTTCACAAAAACCTCGATAAAATCCTAAAAATATTTATTTGTACAAATACTATTAGAAAGAAAATAATTTGATGTTGTCGAGGGAGTTGCAGCTCAGTGTACAAGGCACGGTCTCCCCAGAGTAGGGACCCAGGTTTGAATCCTTGGTTGTGCAATTTCAGTGATCCTTGGTCCTATCACACAACTCGGCCTCTATGTGAGTTTACCTTACAGCCCCTGATGTGCTGGTAGATGGGGAATCTGGGGATTTGCACTGATAGGGGGTTCACAATTTTCGCCCATCTTTAGGGTTGGTCCCACGTCATGAAAAAAGTTGATGTCAAAATTAGTGATATAAAATAGAAGATTGAGTCCAAAATCCATGTAAGAACCAAGTCACGGCTTCCATACATGATCTCAACAACTATTTTCTCATCCTCTTGCCAAAATCTATGTTGAAGTTAGATCTTAGCATCCAAAGAGATTTGGCACCATTAATGTATATGGTCTGCAAGAGCACCCAAATCCTCATCTCATTAGGGTTTACTAATCAAAATTCTTATGTGTATCCCTTATGATACTAAATCTATCTTTCATCATCTTGTAAGCATCATAGATAAATCCTAGAGGAACAATTTCACTTAGAGGGTTTGCATGTAGGATAAGGGTCCTATAAGGAACTTATGGGATAAGGTAGGAATACTAAGGGAGACAAAATTGAAATAGTCAAAATCTGACTACTGTGGCTCTGATACCATCTTATAAGGACTGGGACCTGAGAGAGGATCCACTCCCTATTAAATTTGAGGAATTAACTATCTAATCCAAGCACACTAACAAGCATGTTAGAATAGGTGAATTTTCAATTTCCCAAATAATGGTATACAAGACCAAAGTATAGCAAAGGAAATAAAATATAATGAACATATTCAATTTTAAAAAGTTTACATAATAATCTAAAACTAGGGGCTTACATGAAAAGAAAAAACTTCAGGATCTAAATAGAGGGAGTCTGAGCTATTCCAAGTCTATCTCATAAAGTAAGATTCATCAACTAGGTCTATGTCGACATGTCAAGTCTTCTATGTCTTTCACTTAGGGGTTGGAAGCATACCCCACAAGAGAAGACAAAGTGGATGTTATCAGCATAAAAGTCAACATGTGCATTAAAATATGGATTGAGTAGTGTAAGGGAAAAAGGAAACAATATAATCATCAAGGCTTCACAAATCAAGAGGGAAAAGTATTATCCTAGTGGATATCAAAATAATATAAATTTCAATGAGATGATAATCAATAGTTACACTTGTCATTAATCAAAAATAAGATGTTCCACAAAAGCACACAAAGAATTTAGGGTACATAACTCATCATCAACAATAATAAACCTACAAGAAAGTGAGATAAATGAAGCACTAGTGTAAATATAAATTCAATGGTGGTTAGGGGAAAAACCCATAATATGATAGAGAATGATGTACTGCCAAACTCCCAAATATATCATATCAGGTGGAAAGATGCACCATGGGTGAAAAGGTGCAGCCATATATATAATATGAGTGGAAAGTTGCACTCGATAGGGAATAAAACCCAACAAAACCAAAGAACTATAGAACTATATGGCTACTCAATAATAAAGCATGCATAATGTAGAGGCAAGTGAAAGTTCAATCATATAAGTAAAATTCATGATATCTCCATCCCATAAATGGATGATAGAAACATGTAGGAAAATAAGGACGGCAAATAAGGCAACAGAAAAAACAAATTTTCCTTATTCCTAACTAGAAGATTGCATCAACAATGATGTATCTAGGAAAGAAGGATGTGAGGCATATACCTAGTCTTGGAGAAAGTCCAGTGACAATCCTCACATAATTGAAAATCCTCTAGTAACTCCCTTGGGTTCTACAGAGTTTGTAAAATTTAATAATTATTAAAGATTAAATGATGAACTGATGCTCTGATACCAAATGTAATGACCCCGCCCCCCGGTAACCCCCAATTAAGGGAGACCAAAAGGTCAGAGCCATTATCCCAATTAACAGGATCAAAGGTTCAACAATTAATCAGTAATAATTATGAAATTCTACCAAACTAAATTGAAATCTGGTATAAAATAAAACTTTGCATACCTTTTTCAAAAACTTGGATATCTACTTCTATCCACATCTGGAGTCTATTCTAACTAATCCTCCTTGCACTTTATTTCTTATTTAATTCCACATATGCCACTTTATTGTTTGTCCTTTTCAATCTTGTACCTAAAATGCCAACAAATAAAACGTTAGTCAGCATAAATGAATATACCGATATGTGGGGACAACCAAAATTTCACAATTATGGCTAACAATCTAGATATCACAATCGAGTTAATTAACAAGCCAAATTACACTTTCAGTGTGACTGTTATGACCCCATATCCCGATAACCCCCAATTAAGGGAGACCAAGAGGTTGAAGCCGCACCCATTAATCCCGGATCAAAGGTTTGACATATAACCATAAACAATTATTAAATTCTAACAGACTATACTGAAAATGGTAATAAAAATTTTCTTTACATACCTGTGAAAAGTTTGGAATAAACTAAACTTCTAACCTCAGCTGGACTGTTCTAACTAGTTCCTCCTTGTTCTTTAATTCTCTTTTAGTATCACATGTGCCACTTTACTATTTGTTCTTTTCATTGTACCTAAAACGCCGACAATCAAAACGTCGGTCAGCTGAAGCTGGTATGTGGGGAAAACAGATAATCATGCAACTATGATAACCATGTAATCATTCAATTAATCATTTAACAACCAAGATTACGTTTTAAGCCAAACTACTCAATCCATACCTATCCACAACTCTGTGTTGTCCCTATAAGGACTTATATGGTACCTCTATAAAGGTGACTTGATGGACCTACCCTCTAGGCAGCCAAAGTCTTTCATGACCTGATGGACCTACCCTCTAGGTAGCCATGTACTAGGTCAGCCATTACGACACAGAGGGGATTAATGATTGAGCTAGAAGGCATATACATTATATGATAGTCATAGTCACTTTATAATTGCAAGAAATAAATAAACATTCAACAGTTTAGTTGCATTCGATGCGATTAAACATCCGGGAATCCATTGGAAAACCTAAAGCGATTATTCAGAATCGTAACCACATACCTGTCTTGGAGATCTCAAGCAACAATTTATCCAAATCCAACTAGATGTCCAATCAAGCAAGCCAATCAATCAATCTAGCAAACATTGATCCTGAAAACATGTATAATGTCTAATTGTCACAAGCATATCCCAAACAACTCCTTATTGACTTGGAACACCTTTCTAAGGTTTCTAAGTCTCATTAGGATGCATTAGGGTTTCTTAGATCAATTTCTCAAACTTTACCCTTTTTTTAGGTCAACAAACCCTAAAATAACTTTTCCACTCCTAAAAACCCTAATTACTCAAATTATCCACATTAAGGATCTTTTATGCTCAAATTGGATTAGGATCATCACATCTCTATTTTATTTGTGGATTTACACAATTAAACCAATTAAAAGACATATTCATCAAAATTAGGGTTTTCAAACTCATTAGTACATAACCATGCACAAAACCCTAAATTAAGCCATTTATACATGAAAAGATCATCTTTTAGATCCTATTTTCAATTTTATTAACAACAGGTTAATATCAACTTGAATTATCCAAATAACATCATTAAGTCCATCTATCATCAAATATAAGGGTTTTTCCTTAATTGAATCATTAAAGATGATAACTTTATGCCCTTTTCAAATTTCATGCATATTTAAGCACATAAACCCTAAATTAGACTAATCATGTGCAAAGTTCTTCCTTTTTGAACTCAAAGTTCCTTTTTACATTTAAAAGGTTAACATCAATTCTAATCATCAATTAAACCCTATAAATCACATTAATCATACTAAAATAGGGTTCTTTAAACATTAATACATTAAAGTTGATAGCTTCTATTATTTTTCGAATTGCATAAGGAATCAGGCTTCAAATATATTTTTATTAGATTCCCCTCATTTTTCTGAGCAAGATTCATGTATTATATGTCCCCAACCGAGCTACCGACATTTATCTATGAATTTTGCATTAAAACACTTACTTGGCCAATAGAGAAACACCACGTCATCATCTCATGCAATCGTAGGCGCGGCTGGTTTAAAACATAACCAAATTATGCTATTACCCTCGGTAAGTTGCTGGCTCATTCAGCCCGTGGAGGGGCAAACTTGTCCAACCTGCCTCCCCTCCTTCTTCAACCTCGCACTGGCGGCTACAGAAGCCCTAGCTGCGGCTGGGCGGGATCCCGTCTCTCACCCTGACCCTGATGACCACCAAGGAGGGCGACGTTGCCTCCGACATGCCCAGGCGCACCCACAGGGCTCCCAAACAGCCACTGCGGTGGTGTGAAATGGCCTGGGTAGGCCTGCGTTCTAGCTACCTGATGCAACCGTGTTGCTGCTATGGTACCTTGTTTCGGACATGGCGGCTCTGGTTAGGCCTTGCCTTGGCATCGAATCATGACCACCCACCATTGTAACCGCCCCTGGGTCCCCGTTGCTACAGGATCTCGTGGCTTCTCCTGGTTTAGGGTTTAAGGATGAAACAAAGAAGAGAAAGAAAGATCAACGTGGGACTCCTCTCCTAGACTCGGTCCAGGGCTCCCTTTCTTTTTATAGATGAGGGTAACCACGTCCTATGATGCTTGCTTGCAAAGCAATAAAGTCTTTCCTACTAGGAATCAGATTCCTTTATGAAAAAGCAAGCTTCTCTCTCTTAACTTAGTCCTTTAAAAAACCAAAACTCTTGGACAATTAAGGATTCAAAAATCCTCTTACTTGATCTCTTTTATTCTTGCCTTCTATCCCATAGACACGAAATTCTATTTTCTTTAATAGAAATTACTTTCCCTTTTTAACAATATCTCCTAATTCATTAATAATGTATTACATTATCTTTTATTTTGAATATTTTGGCATTTTCTCTTTCCTCTTCCTTTATTGGGGCTCCTTGTACCCCAGGAAACTATATTATTTCGAAATTACTTTTTAAGGATACTTATTATCCTTCTAGATGCATCTATATGCATTATTTAACATTATCTTATTTATTTCTTATTAAAATAACTTTTTTTGAGGATTTCTTTTTATTTCTCTTTTATTTTCCTCATTGGTATTCCTATTATTATTAGAAACCTCATGGATACGAATTTTCACCAAGAAAACTCATTTATGCCTCTTTCCACTCATTTTCCACATTTTATCATCATTTCCAATTTCTTTCTTAATAAAGAAATACTTACGTAACCTTTTCTTTTCTAATTGCCTTCTTTTGTAACCTTGGTCTCCTTGGTACCCAAGGAACCTAAGAGGCACGAAATCCTCTTTGGATTTGCCTTCTAGAGGTTTCCACATTATTCTTTTCTTAAATATTCAATTATTCATTACTAATTGAATTTTCTTTGTTATTTGGGCCCAATAGCCAACAAAGCAACCAATCAAGGCTATTGTGAAAGGAATCCATTTATTCAAAACAAATCACATCATTATTTGTTCAATTATCTTTAATATGAGAAATTACATTTCTCACCAATTGAACCCAAAAAATTAGGGTTATAACATCCTTCCCCTCTTATAGGAATTTTGTCCTCAAAATTCAGGCAAGCAAACAGACAATTCAGGATAAGACTTTTCCATGTCCTTCATTGGCCCCTATGTGGCTTTGCCGTACTCATGGCACTTCCAAGAACCTTTATTCTTTTCTCTGAGTCCTTTCATCCCGGCATCTATAAACTGCACAGGTGACTCAGGCCATGTTAGCCTCCCTTGGGGCTCACTAGGTTCATTGCTCAGCACATGGTCGGGTACCTCACATAGTGCTCTAAATTTGACACATGGAACTCATCACACATTACTTTATCCTGAGGGGTATGGTCAAACTTAACCTTCTCCACCCATCCATCTCTAATGGACCCATGTATCGGGGACTCTGCTCTCTTAGTTATAACTTAGAGGGGTCGGATTTTCATGTCACATTTTCTCCCACAGTAACTTGTATGTCAGTCTACTTTGCATCTGCTCATGACTCTCATCATCTCTAGGCTCCTTTCAGCCCTTGCACGATCAAAGTGACTTCATCTACATGCACTGGGGTCCCTTTTTTTTCTAACCATCATGTGGTACTTTTCTAACCATCATGTGGTCCTTTCACCAACATCACCTTACTGAAGTGGTGACCGACACAACCTCCCTTACAGAGCTTCATATAAAACCCGATACTGGCTATGGTGGTCATTGTCACATCTTTCATAGGACAAGAACTGTCTCTAGATATCACCCTGAACAAGCACACATGCCCTCATCAGACCCTTTAGTCTGGATCATACTAACCATAGTTAGGGGTGATAAACTATACTAACATTGAGTCCTTCATGTACCTACTTCCACCTTTTGGAAGGGAACCTTTAGGTCAAACTCAAGAACCTTTGAACTTGCTTCATGGTGTAGTTGAACCATCGCTCTCATGGGTAGTTCAACTAGATATGTCCCTTGATAGAACTCTTTCTTTCTTATGTCACCTAGGTAAGGCGATCTACCATAACCCATATTGCATCTCGACCTTCCTTGGCCCAAAAAAGACCTATCACAACATCCATAGTGTTGAGCTCCCATTCCCTCTCAGGGACTCTTTTGTCCTCTATATCGATACACTGGGTTACTGGGGTTTGTCCTTTACCTTCTAGCTTGCATGGCCATAAACCACATGCAACTTCATCTTAAGCATCCAAAGTGCTATTGCCATTTTCCTCGGTGTATGGTGATCTTCAACCATGATTTCATGTATGTCATGATTCCTTCAAGATCTAATCCTCTGAAACCCTAAACCACTCTAGTCAGGGTTTCGTCACCTTTTCTTCCAAACAAGTGCACTTGAGGTTCTACCATCATCCTTTCATTGTATCAAGGACTAGACTGGACAACCATTACCTTTTTCAATGTATCTTGTTACATCTGAGTGTTATCCAGACACCTCTCCTTTCCAAACTTAGGGTTAGCCAGACAACCTCTTCTAGCTTCTAGTCAAAACAAGTCAGATGTATCTCAACCAGAGCATCCATTACCACTTCACTTCCTTAGGTATTAGGTAACATTAAAGACATACACTTCCATGTATTTCACTTATCATCTCATCTCAAAATCTATGTCTATCTTCATTAAGAACACTCTCTGATTTCATCATCATGGTGATCAAACTCAACTTGATATAACTTGTAAGTTCTACATAGCTCATGATAAATACATTGTCATAAGGTGACTACTTCATTCCTCTTAGTGGTTGCCAACCATCCATGTATCATTCACTTTATTAGAGTAAGATATCTTCTCTATCCCCATTCCTTGTGGCAACGTTTCAACATATCTTATCCTTGGTGTATGGCATGTGTAATGTCCTATCTCTCACTCTCATAACAAGAGGAAATAAGCATTTGGCTGCAGTCTAAATACAGAGTTCTTCCTGTTCCAAGAGTAGAGATGGTACATCCCACCTTGCCAGTACACTTTTAAATCTAAGTTGCAACGTGCCACATATGTCTCTTCATCACAAACATCATGATATCAAACTAGTCTCGAACCTACTGAGGTTTATATCCTTGGTCATCTCCTCTAGGTCTATAGGGTACCGACTCTTTTGGGGTCACCCCTCTTCCCTCATTCATCAAGAGAGTGCCCTACTCATCTGCCCTTTGGGTCCCATGAGTTCATGAAGGTGATCAATCTCCTAACCCATGGCCCTCAGACAATGATAGTTGTTACCTCCCGACCCTATGGTCATGTGCAACTGGGGAATTAGGCAACTCCTACTTTCATCGGTCTTATCCCTACCTGACCCTAGGATAGACTTAGGATTCTCCATTACAAAACATGTTCACTTAGAACCTTACCCAAGTCTTCATCATCTCTCTTTCTGCATTCATGGGCTGACTCTCATCCGTTCATAGGCATCATGGCAACCTGCCTACCTTGGTCAAGCCCCATACTGGTTACCTCCATGGTAACACACTCACATGCAATAGAGATGGATATATATGGGTCTGCAGGTTCATTCTCATACCATGTACTTTTCGCTTAGCTTCTCAAGATCTTATGAGACTTATTTAGGTTACCTTGAACCAATAAAACTGATATACACCCCTCCAAAGGGGTCCCTCTGGGAGGAAAACTATCTCTAAGGTCATAAAAGCTCTTAGGTCTAGGGTTTACATCCACCCGAGCCTGGCAAACCATTAAGGCACAAGCAGATCACTTACCGTACCATGCTAGGTCATACTTATCCTTATGTCCTTGATGTTGGATCAAGATCATACCTTTCTTTATCATCAACCTAGTTGTGAGGGGTTCATCAAACACACCTTAAACTTAAGGGGCTTCTCTTTTCCTCTATTCCTGAGGATTACCATGCTCGCTTCGATAGGAACTCAACTTCTCATCATGAGCCTTAGGTACACCACTTCCCCTCTTAGGCCTAGGAACCCTAGGTTCACTGCATGCTCTGTCTCTTAACTACGAACCAAGCATGAAAAGGCATAACATGCACTCCTTGTCATCCTTCAACTCAAGCAACACTTAGAGTTGGGTCCTCCTTAAGGACAACCAACAAGGTACAGGGCCTCATAACCTGCTACTAAACCTTTCGAAGTCTAAGGAACTCTTCTTCCTACCTCAGAAGGTGTACATCTATACCATAGGCACGTAGGTACCAGAAGCTTCATCTTTTCTCAAGGGTTTGGTCCCTCTAAAGGCAACCAAGGTATCATCAACTTTCATGGATCGATCATGAGGCAACCACTATCATCCATTGTTCAGGGTTTTAGGCTTCCAACCTTCTTGCTGGGTTTCGTGCTCTCTCTAGAGCTAACCCTACATCCATCCTCACCATTAGAGGTCCTCTCTTCATGAAGGATCAACCTCTAAAGCATTCTCTACATGGGTGAAGCCTAGGTTCGCACTTATGGTTGCTCAAGATCATCCATAACCCTCTATGCTCCATCATAATTCCTTATCCAGGGTTTCATCCTACCGTCAGCACTATGACGTGCCCTAGGTGTCAGCTATGCCCTACTGGTATAAGCCCATATGGTTTCTATGGTCCTTCACTAACATCATCATCTAAGAAACTATCCTTTACCCTAACATGCACTACCCTTCCCAGGGTTGGGTTGCTAAAGGTGCTAGGTCACCCATGGATCATATGGCATCCCAAAGGCATGTCCTTTTAAACACCTGGTCCAACTCATCTCTCTCTATCCTTCACTTAGGGTTAGGGTTAGCATCATCCTCAGAGGATGTGCTAGGTCTCTACTTGCAATGGATATCTCTATGTCCAAGACTAACTCATCCTCCTGACAAGAAGGTCTAGCCTCAGGTCTCTTCTGAGGACATGACAACTTATGTCATACGACCTAAGCATGTATCTATTATGTATTTTGCGCTTAATCTATTAAGCTTATGTCCATGACATCTTATTTACATGCCTTTCATTAATTTAGTGGAGGATTCCTTAAACCTTATTAACCTTACCCATACCTCAGGAGGGTGGGGAGAAGAAAGGAAACTCTAATCCTTTATGTCCTTATCAGAATTTTGTGATGAGAAGGGATGAATAAGATGAGAACTCCTAAAGGTATCTTATTTCGATTCATACCCTAAGACTTTGGCCAGGCGGTCACACGGGTCCGGGAGTCCTCGTATTCCGACTAGCGGTGTGGAGGAAAATCTTGCCAGCCCCCGGTCGTGATCCCTTTCTAGACACCTCCGTCTTTCGGATACTCCTCTAATAACTCCCTTGGGTTCTATGGAGTTTGTAAAATTTAATAATTATTAATGGTTAAATGAGGAACCTAGGCTCTGATACCAAATGTTACGACCCCATCTCCCGATAACCCCCAATTAAGGGAGACCAAGAGGTTGAAGCCGCACCCATTAATCCCGCATCAAAGGTTCGACATATAACCATAAACAATTATTAAATTCTAACAGACTATACTAAAAATGGTAATAAAAATTTTCTTTGCATACCTGTGAAAAGTTCGGAACAAACTAAACTTCTAACCTTAGCTGGACTGTTCTAACTAGTTCCTCCTTGTTCTTTAATTCTCTTTTAGTATCACATGTGCCACTTTACTATTTGTTCTTTTCATTGTACCTAAAACGCCGACAATCAAAACGTCGGTCAGCTGAAGCTGGTATGTGGGGAAAATAGATAATCATGCAACTATGATAACCATGTAATCATTCAATTAATCATTTAACAACCAAGATTATGTTTTAAGCCAAACTACTCAATTCATACATATCCACAACTCTGTGTTGTCCCTATAAGGACTTATATGGTACCTCTATAAAGGTGACTTGATGGACCTACCCTCTAGGCAGCCAAAGTCTTTCATAACCTGATGGACCTACCCTCTAGGTAGCCATGTACTAGGTCAGCCATTATGACACAGAGGGGATTAATGATTGAGCTAGAAGGCATATACATTATATGATAGTCATAGTCACTTTATAATTGCAAGAAATAAATAAACATTCAACAGTTTAGTTGCATTCGATGCGATTAAACATCCGGGAATCCATCGGAAAACCTGAAGCGGTTATTCATAATCGTAACCACATACCTGTCTTGGAGATCTCAAGCAACAATTTATCCAAATCCAACTAGATGTCCAATCAAGCAAGCCAATCAATCAATCTAGCAAACATTGATCCTGAAAACATGTATAATGTCTAATTGTCACAAGCATATCCCAAACAACTCCTTATTGACTTGGAACACCTTTCTAAGGTTTCTAAGTCTCATTAGGATGCATTAGGGTTTCTTAGATCAATTTCTCAAACTTTACCCTTTTTTTAGGTCAACAAACCCTAAAACACCTTTTCCACTCCTAAAACCCTAATTACTCAAATTATCCACATTAAGGATCTTTTATGCTCAAATTGGCTTAGGATCATCACATCTCTATTTTATTTGTGGATTTACACAATTAAACCAATTAAAAGACATATTCATCAAAATTAGGGTTTTCAAACTCATTAGTACATAACCATGCACAAAACCCTAAATTAAGCCATTTATACATGAAAAGATCATCTTTTAGATCCTATTATCACTTTTATTAACAACATGTTAATATCAACTTGAATTATCCAAATAACGTCATTAAGTCCATCTATCATCAAATCTAAGGGTTTTTCCTTAATTGAATCATTAAAGATGATAACTTTATGCCCTTTTCAAATTTCATGCATATTTAAGCACATAAACCCTAAATTAGACTAATCACGTGCAAAGTTCTTCCTTTTTGAACTCAAAGTTCCTTTTTACATTTAACAGGTTAACATCAATTCTAATCATCAATTAAACCCTATAAATCACATTAATCATACTAAAATAGGGTTCTTTAAACATTAATATATTAAAGTTTATATCTTCTATTATTTTTCGAATTGCATAAGGAATCAGGCTTCAATTATATTTTTATTAGATTCCCCTCATTTTTCTGAGCAAGATTCATGTATTACATGTCCCCAACCGAGCTACCGACATTTATCTATGAATTTTGCATTAAAACACTTACTTGGCCAATAGAGAAACGCCACGTCATCATCTCATGCAATCGTAGGCGCGGCTGGTTTAAAACATAACCAAATTACGCTATTACCCTCGGTAAGTTGCTGGCTCATTCAGCCCGCGGAGTGGCAAACTTGTCCAACCTGCCTCCCTTCCTTCTTCAACCTCGCACCGGCGGCTACAGAAGCCCTAGCTGTGGCTGGGCGCGATCCCGTCTCTCACCCTGACCCCGATGACCACCAAGGACGGCGGTGTTGCCTCCGACATGCCCAGGCGCACCCACAGGGCTCCCAAACAGCCGATGTGGTGGTGTGAAACGGCCTGGGTAGGCCTGCGTTCTAGCTACCTGATGCAGCCGTGCTGCTGCTATGGTACCTTGTTTCAGACATGGCGGCTCTGGTTAGGCCTTGCCTTGGCATCGAATCATGACCACCCACCATTGTAACCACCCCTGGGTCCCCGTTGCTACAGGATCTCATGGCTTCTCCTGGTTTAGGGTTTAAGGATGAAACACAGAAGAGAAAGAAAGATCAACGTGGGACTCCTCTCCTGGACTCGGTCCAGGGCTCCCTTTCTTTTTATAGATGAGGGTAACCACATCCTATGATGCTTGCTTGCAAAGCAATAAAGTCTTTCCTACTAGGAATCGGATTCCTTTATGAAAAAGCAAGCTTCTCTCTCTTAACTTAGTCCTTTAAAAAACCAAAACTCTTGGACAATTAGGGATTCGAAAATCCTCTTACTTGATCTCTTTTATTCTTGCCTTCTATCCCATAGACACGAAATTCTATTTTCTTTAATAGAAATTACTTTCCCTTTTTAACAATATCTCCTAATTCATTAATAATGTATTACATTATCTTTTATTTTGAATATTTTGGCTTTTTCTCTTTCCTCTTCCTTCATTGGGGCTCCTTGTACCCCAGGAAACTATATTTTTTCGAAATTACTTTTTAAGGATACTTATTATCCTTCTAGATGCATCTATATGCATTATTTCACATTATCTTGTTTATTTCTTATTAAAATATCTTTTTTTGAGGATTTCTTTTTATTTCTCTTTTATTTTCCTCATTGGTATTCCTATTATTATTAGAAACCTCATGGATACGAATTTTCACCAAGAAAACTCATTTATGCCTCTTTCCACTCATTTTCCACATTTTATCATCATTTCCAATTTCTTTCTTAATAAAGAAATACTTACTTAACCTTTTATTTTCTAATTGCCTTCTTTTGTAACCTTGGTCTCCTTGGTACCCAAGGAACCCAAGAGGCACGAAATCCTCTTTGTATTTTCCTTCTAGAGGTTTCCACATTATTCTTTTCTTAAATATTCAATTATTCATTACTAATTGAATTTTCTTTGTTATTTGGGCCCAATAGCCAAAAAAGCAACCAATCAAGGCTATTGTGAAAGGAATCCATTTATTCAAAACAAATCACATCATTATTTTTTCAATTATCTTTAATATGATAAATTACATTTCTCACCAATTGAACCCAAAAAATTGGGATTATAACAGTGACATTCGCCACCGCTTTTTCCCTAACCCTGGCATACCCACCTTAGGGTTTCTCTTTTGCCAATGATTGAAGGCCACCTTCTCAATCCCAAGCTTGGTGCCTGGGGTCACCTCTCATAGTGCCCATTAGTCATTCTATAAAGACCACCTTCTCAATCCCGAGCTTGGTGTCTGGGGTCACCACACATGGTGCCCATTGGTCTTCCCTCCTGGGGTTGACCTTTTGGCATCATCCATCAGGGTGGCATGCAGGTGTCAAAATACACACTTCTATTATTGTTGTGATAATCAAAGTGACTTTATGATTTGCAAGTATGAACATCCAAACTGATAAGTTGCATTCAATGTGGTGAATCATCTGAAAACTTTCAGGAAACTAATGTGATTAATCATAATTAACCACATACCTGTCAGGCTGACTTGAGACAGAATTAATCCAATCAATGTAAGAAATCCAATAGGCAAGCAAGCACACAAAGAGATCCTGAAATATACATATAATTTCCTATCATTGATCATGCCATCAAGATCTATTAAACCTAGCTTGCTTCCTAGGGTTTCTAGTCCATTTTTAGGGTTTCTATTGCAATTAGGGTTCCTCTTCATTTTTACTCTTTTAAACCCTAATTTTATACAATTACTCACAAACCCTTATTATCTCATCTATTCTTCACGAAATATATTAAGGTTACCTTTTAACAACATATAACCTTAATTTTGGATTAAAGGCACAATTAACCATCAATTAAGTCCATTATGCTCTTTTACATTAAAACTACCATTTTTTCCTTTTAATTCATGACAAGATCATTAGGCCTAATTATCATCTTTGGTTCCTTCTGGATTAACAACTCATAGTTCATTATGATCTAATTCACATATGAACTATATTTATCATTAATTCCACATTTATCCATTAAAAACCCCTAATTACCATATTAAGGGTATTTATCCACAATTAGGAACTCTTATACTCAAAATAGCTTAGAACCATCATATCTCATCTTATTCATGAATTTGAACAATGAAAGCCATTAAGAGTCACAATGACTAACATTAGGGTTTCAAGGCCCATTAAAGCTCATTCATGTACATGGAACTCTAAATTAAACTAATTACATGCAAAGTTCATCCTTTTCGATCTTAATGTATCTTTTTATGATTAACAAGTTAATATCAACTTTAATCAACGAAAAAACCCTTCTTAATACATTAATCATCTCAAATTAGGGTTTCTTAATCATTAATGTGTTAAAGTTGATAACTTCCACTACTTTTAGAATTTCAAGAGGAATTAGCTTCTAAATCTATTTTTATTATATTCCTCGCATTTCTCTGAGAAAGATTCATATTTTATACGCATCCATTCGAGCTACCAATAAAAAAATATGAATTTTGCATTATTTACTTACTTGGACCAATCATTGAGCGCCACGTCACCTCTTTCCATGCAACGTGGCCCATTTTGGAAACATAATGGATTGACTCTTATACCCCCCATGCGGCTCATTGATTCTTCAAGACTCAAAGGGGAAATTCGGTCCAATGACCGGTGGGTTGTCTTCAACCTCGTGCAACCCTTGCTGCCACCGATCTGCAGCACAACACGGGTGCGCCCCCTCTTCCCCAGGGCCCGACGACCACCAGGGACAACTCCCTCACCTTCGATGCTCCTCCGCGCACTCAGGGATGCCTTTATCTCACGGCCAAGGCAGCTGGCTCGCACTGGCTAGGTCTGCTCCATGCGGTCGGCCTTGCAGCCATGATGTTGTTGCTACGCATGAGCCAAGGCATGGTGAAGATGGTCGAGATTCGCCCAATGTCGTGGGAGCATCCTACCTCCATCGAGATCATCTAACGGTTCCCCATTGCTCCGTGGTCGCGCTACTCCTCTATGCTAGGGTTTGAACAAAAAGAAGAAGGAGAAGAGAGAAAGGGATGTGTGGGATCTCCTTGGGCTCGACCCAAAGGTTCTACCCCTTATATAGGGGAGGGTATCCACACCCTAAGGTGTTCATCCACGAGGAAACATGTCCAACTCTCAAAAGGAAACCTATTCCTTCATTGAGAAGCAATCTTCTCTCTCCTAATTATCTCTTTAATAAACCATATTCCTTGGATATTTAGGAATTTGAAAATCCTCTATCTTATTCTCTTTATGCTTGACTTTTTAATTCATTGGCATGAATTTATATTTTCTTATAGTAGAAAATACCTCCTTTTTAACAATGCCACAAAATTCATTAATTATGTATCACATTATCCTATTATTTTGTATTATTGATATTTTCTCTTTCGTTTTCTCCATTGGGGCTCCTTGGACCCCAAGAAACTCTAATATTTTGAAATCCTTTTTAAGGATACTTATTATCCTTCTAGATGCATCTATATCCATTATTTCTCATTATCCTTTTTATTTCTTTATTAAAATATCTCTTTTTGATGATTTCTCTTTATCTCTCTTTTTATTTTCCCTATTAGAATTCCTTTTAATATTAGAAACCTTATGGATACGAAAATCCATCAAGGATGACTCAATATTACCTCTTTCCACTTATTTCCCATATTTTATCTTTGTCTCCAATTTCTTTCTTAATAAGGAAATATTTGATTGATCTTTTCTTTTCTTGTTGCATTATCTTTGCAACTTTGGACTCCTTGGAACCCAAGGAACCCAAGAGGCACGAAATCCAACTTTGGATAACATTCCTTTGCCTTCTAGAGGTTTCTACATCTTTCTTTTCTCCACTTTCTTATTTACTCATTTAATAATAGAGTTTCCTTTGTCTTTTCCTTGTTATTGGGCCCAATAGCCAATAAAGCCCACAAAACAACCAACAAGGCTATTGTAAACGAAATCCTTTTATTCAAAACAAATTATATCATTATTTTTCAAATATCTTTAATAGGAGAAATTACATTTCTCACCAAAAGAACCCAAAAATTGGGGTTGTAACATTCTTTTTCCTTTATCTTTGTCTCACTCTCTTAAAGATATTGAACCCTACTTCCCAACACTTCATGATTTATAAAACTTGAGTTGTCCATGCCTCCCCTTATCCTTTTGTGTCATCTACTACCTGACACACTTGCTACTTTGATCATCTCTTATCTTCCAAACACCTTGGACTTAATCTTTGAGACATCAGGAATGCCACTTTACAGACAAAAACCTCTCCTTTGGGCCCAATGTAGGTTTCACCCAAAAGTCCTTCAAAGTCTGTTGCAAAGCTTCCTATACCTATAATTTTCCAAGAAAGGTACAGTCTCCTTTTACCCCTTTTACCTTTCTCCTGAGGTTCCTAAGAAATGTATGGGTTACGAGCACAATCATCCTACTTTTCTCCTTTTTTACCTCTATTGGAGGTTCCCAAAATCATCCTTACAAACTAGTTCCCTATTTCTCCTCTTTGCTTCAGCTTTTCGCAATTGCTTGTTCAATCTATAGTGGCCACAGTAAGATTTTGAGCTTTAGATTACTATTTTTAGCTCTGGTTTGACTCAATGATATTGGAATTGGTTGGGGAAATATCCCAAATTGTGCCCCAATGATGTGAGACTCTAGTTTGCAAGTTTGATCCTTGGGTCCAAAAGCTGGTGTTATGTGTGTTCATCGTGGGGTGGATCAACGTGGTGAAGATGATCACCTAGTTATTCCAAATGTGCCCTTTGTTTTGATTTTTTTGTCACGTGCCCATGGCAATTCTGTAATTTTCTCTACTAATTGATGTTTTATTGCACGACTTTGGATTTAGGGTCATTGACTAGAAAATTGTGTCACGCATCTAAGATATAGTGTGTGACGCACAGGCATATGAGTCATTCATCATTTTGTTCTGGTTGTCAATTTTAGTAAATCAAATAGACTTTTATAATTCATAATGAATTATTTACTTATCACAAAAATACAAATGAACACCATTAGAATAAGAAAAATAATCTCTTCCAAACTAAATAGTTCATTACCAAAATCCAATGATCATGAGAGTTGATTATCTAGGGTATGAAACATACACATACTAATTAATGATATTTAGACTTTAATGGGATAATAGGTGAAGGATATCCTAGTTGTAACTAGGATTTGGAAATGGATAATTGATCTAAATTGTGAGATATGTTGCATCTCTTATTGGTTGTATTGAGCAATCACCTATGTTTTCTCTTTCTTGGTCCTTTTGGGACATATTATCCTATACACTTCTCTCTCTTATGAGATGTTGATCCATGTGAATGGTTATTGGTCATTTGATCTTCTTACACTATTGATATGCATGTTGGAATCTAAAGATTATATTGTTCAACCTATTTCATGTTGCAACCCAAATCATTGGATTAAAATTGGATTTACTCTCTTGTGAAATAGAAACCCTAATTTTGCTTCTCATGGTTTACTGATGAATTTTAATGTTGAATACATGTCGATGGGTCCTATGATCCCACTTGATATCAGTTGGATTTTCTCTCCCTTATTTGAGCATGACTATACTTTGTCTTGTCAGTCCTATTTGCATGTGTGAACTGACTAGTCATAACGAGAAGTAGTGACATCATATTTATTTTTAAGTACTAAATTTTTAGTCATCATGCTAATACACTAAATCTTTAGTCCTCCTCAATATATTATTATGTTGGTCATTGAGGTTTTAGTCCTCATGCTAGGCACTGAGTTTTTAGTCCTCTTGCCATGCATTCGAGTTTAGTCCTCCTGCAAATGCTATATTTATTTGGTGTTGATGTCTTAGTCGTCCTGCCCCCTAGTATGGAATATATGGATCCCTACCTTACTTTCTAGTATATGCTAGTCTGCTTTATACTCACCATGCACTATTTATATTTCTGATATTATCAAGGTGACAATGGTTAAGGCAAGATTTATTATTATGGATTATCCTCTTTGAATGGAACACTTCTTGTAATCATTATTCTTTTAATCATCCAATTGGATTTTTTTAATATCTCTCTTTTGATTTGGGAAGTCTTGTTAAGTATATTGTTGTCCTTTGCCCCTAATATTTCACAATCTCTATTTTTGCACATACTGGCATTTTTGTGCTGACAACTTCCACTATGTCTTCTTTTGAGGAGTATTATTCCAACCCATTTTGTGGAGGACATGGAAGGCTTGACATGATGAGTTGGACTTTGCTTAGTGGATTTGGCTCTCAAAAGATAGACTTGAAGTAGCTTGTACTTCCCTTTTCTTAGTTGTTGAAGATGTTTCCTTCATGTAAACCCCCAAGTGGGGTATTAGAATGAAATGTTGTAAATTGAAAATAGTCATAATATATTGTTTTGTTGCTATCGTTGGCCATTATGATAAGCACTTACAAATATTAAACAATCATTCTTCACCCATTGTGAAAAAATTGTGGGTGTTTGTTATGTATTATGAGTATTGTTTAAGTAGTGGATCCCCTCTCAAGTCCCTCCTTACATAATTACAATGGAGACATTTTCAAAGTGTGTGGAGGCAAATTCAACTTGTTGTTAGAATGTTTCTTTGGGTGTGATGATGTAGTTTAACCGCACCTCTTTGGTTATAGATGGTCTAGAAGCATTATCATTCTTGACATGAGCAGAGAGCACCAATCTTTGGGGTTTTCTTCTTCTTATCATTGGCATTTAGATAAGCATCTGTCAAAATGGTTAAAAGGGAAACTGAAGAAGTAGATGCATTTGAAATCTTATAATCATTTATCTTTGTGTATTGTATTCTCCTTTCTATAAGAAAATTATGTCTTAGTGTAATTTTAGCATGGTTTGACTTTTTATGACATTTAAGAAATTAAAATTTTGAATTGAAGTCTGAGTTTGAGAGTGAAATCCTATCTCATGATTTATGAATCTTTGTTTCAAAGTCTGATTTGTAGAGTAGGATTTGTAGGAGTCTTGGGCCTAGATGGCATATTCAGGCACCATGAGTCATACTCCAATGAAAGCTTGCACCATTACATGGATGATCGGGACTGTGAGTCTTGACTTCTTGGGGAACAAGTCCTTCTTGTTTACTGTTGTAATAATTTTTATATATAATAGTGTTGTTGTGCTAATTTAGCAACTCTTGATCTTTGAGATTCAAATTCATGGTGCAATCGGTGATCTTTGAAGTCCACTCATGAGGTGTCTCCCATGAACCTATCCTTAGTGTGGTATTGTATCACATATATTCTTGAGACAAGCGAGGTTGAGATGGCAAGTTTTGGTGTGACTCAACATCTATGCCATATGGCTTATGTTGTCATTGCAAGAGAATTTATGCTAGTAGTGATCCCCTTCTAAGGCCCTCTTAGTCACTCATTTCGCTTTAGTGATGTCATGTTGACTTCCAGTCTTGAGGATGTGGCTAGGGTTACTCAATTTACTTTTAAAGATTGTTGGCCCATTGTTCCAAGGAACTCAAGTTGAACTGCATAGTTGGTTGATCTTCTAGGCATGAAGAAGCCTAGAATTTCTCGATGGTTTCTTCATTCAGTTGGCTTCTATATGGGTTTCATTCAAGAGAGAAGTTCTCCATAACATTGGAACTTCGGATATGCCACATTTGTGAGCATTTACCTTGACCATCCTTAGTGAACATTGCATTCTTTGGAGAAACTATTGGTCAGGTAATGACGGTGGTTGTTGGTTTCGTAGTGAAGATCTTACAGAAAGAAACTTTCATTCGCTTTATATAGGATGAACTATATGAGTACCTATATGAAGCATAGTGGATTGGGAGGATGTGAGGACCCTTCAATGTTTTTGAGATCATCTAGGGATGCGCATTGGCCATGATAGATTCTAAGAGTCTTTGAATCCTCATTACATTCTTATGCAGGAATATTTGTCAAAGCATGTCTATCTTGGCAAACCTTTCTAGAAGCATAGTGATTTGTCTCAGTGGCTTTCAAATTTGACAAATGTAGATGTTCATTGGTGATGGATGATGTTTCACCTTGATACTTTTGAATGTGGAATAGGGATGTCTGTCTTTCAATGGTTGATCACCCTTTCAGGGTTGGAGCATTGTGTTTCTTACTAACCTATGTTGGTATTGATATAGTTCAACTTTTTGACTACATGTATATAATTGATGAGCTTTCATCCTTCATGAGATTGCTGGCTGATTCCCAAAATATTTAAGAAAAGGTAGCAAATATGTGGTTGGATCGAAAGAAGGGTACTTGTCCCGCGTTCCTTATTGTTCAAGGTTGTTCCCCAAAATACTTGAAATGGCTTGCATTGTCCTCTATGGCAATAGTGTCGGGTAATCCTCCATCATGTATGATGCTTTTACTTCCTCTATATCAGAGTTTATACTTTTTGATGTTTTATTTTGTTTTACCACAAGTGTCATTTGTATGGTATTTATTCTAAAAAAATATGTTTTTCTCGTGGTCGCATAGGGGCTTTGGGTACTTCTTCCATGATCATTGGGACTTAGATCCCAGTTACTTTCTAGGTCTTTACCACTATAAGATCTTTTTGTTGAATTAGGTACCTAGGTTGATCTAGATTTTCTACCTATAAGTTTGGTGCATTGAGGATGGTTGTGAGTTTAAGTATGACATTTTTCAAGTCACCTCCTCCTCGTATGCTTCCCTCAGTGGAGCTAGAGGGTCAAAATCACATGCATTTTTAAACCTTTTTCATGTTTATATCTTCTAGTCGTAGTTGTTCCCTCCTTTCAAATGTTCATAGCCTATTCTGACACAAGAGGAACCTTCCATCTTGGGGAGAAAGTTGATTGTGGGATATACTAATTATGGATGTTAGGCTTGTCGATATAGTCATGCCATGTAAGGGGAGTGATAACTCCACACCTAGTTGGGACAAGGTGTCAGGTGTCAGATATGCCCTGATGGGCTTTACTCCCTACATGCTTTAGTACATCAATCCATCACAAGCATATGCATGAATGATTAGAATGTCACTTTGGTGGATGTGATATTGTTCTTTTGATAGGCATCCACATATAAGTGATCTTTTAAATTGAATCTTTGAATGCTTATTACACTCAAGGCCTTAGTATGAGAGCTTTATATTCTAACAGGAATAAATGAGGGTGTCCTAGTAAAGGATTTCTTGGCTTGTTTCTTCCTAGTTAGCCCATGAAAAATGTAGTCGCCTCTCTTTTTGATAGATGAGGCATGGACACCCGCAAGGGGTTTTTGACCTCTACTCCAAACCCTTTGACTTCCTTTTCCTTGTTGATTTGAGCAGATGCCACCTTTAGAGTTATGTGAGTTTCACCCTAGTGTAGTTTTCATGAATCATTGATCTTATAGGTCAAGTCTAACAAACTATGGGAACTTATAGTTCTATCAAAGTTGTCAACATGGTAATAATTGTAACTATGGGGTTTTTCCTTGTCTCTTATGCAACCATGATCAACTTCTACTATTTTAGTTTGCATTTTAGTTTAGGTTGGCAAACAATTGGGGCCTCGGGATAACAATCATGGCCCTTCCATCCTCAGCCCTATGGTTCTACTTTGGCCCCCGAATTCAAGGGCATGGGAGACACGTTGAGGTACTTACGAAGACTTTAGGTGTGTTTTAAAGTATGGGAGTTTGTACTCCCTTACTAAGCTCTTTATCTAGAGGCTCGACATTGTTGAAGCTTTCTTGTCAGTAGTAGCACTCAACGAGCATAGAATTAGTGTGATGGAGATGAATATCACCATCCATGTCTTTCATATGCAAGCCACCCCAACCGTAGATGTTGTGTACGGTGTAAGGCCCTTATAATTTGGGGTTGAACTTGCCCCTATCATCAGTGTTGTAAATGGCGTGAAGCACATATCACCTTTAAGAAACTCTGGGGGTGGACCTTCTTATTTAATGTTTGAACTACTATAACTTGATAGCATCGTGCGTGATGTAGAGCTTTCATTCTTCGTTCTTCCAGTGTGTTGAGGCAATAGAGCCAATCTTGAACCCAGTATGCATTAGGGTTTTCTACTTCTTGTAGTGTGTGAAGGGATGGTATGTGGTCCTCTACTGGTTAAACTTCCTCCATCCCATATACAGGTGAGTATGGCATAGCTCCTATTGAGGTTCTAGTAGAATTTTGTTATGCCCACAGAGCCATGGGACGGTATTCATGGTAGTTGGAATAAGAGTAATTGTTTTCTTTAGGATCTTTATCAAGTTTTTTGGTGGCCTCTATCACTCTGTTCATCTAGGGTTGATTTGGGTACATTCGGTAATGCTTGATCATCAAAGAGATTAGAATTCCATTGACAGTCTTATCTGCGAATTTTGTACCATTGCCAGAGATTATCTCATGTGGAATCTCATAGGGCTTATAATGTCATTTATCATGAATTGATCACTTGCTGAGATGAAAGTATTAGTGATAGAAACAACTTCTACCCATTTTGTAAAGTAGTCGATGGCCACCAAAATGAAACAATTCTCATTTGAAGCTATAATATTTATCTTTCCTATCATGTCAAGTTTAAGAAAAGGCCAAGGCATGGCCATCTTGTACAATAGGTTGCACATCATGAATGTAGTGTTGGTATGTATGCCCTGAGATCCAATCATATGTTGATTGGATTGGCATACGTCATGATTGATTTGATAAATATCAAAGGCAAGCTTCCAATTTATTCTAGCTCAATTGATTATGAGATAAATGATGGAGCAGAATGAATGTCTAAAGAATGACAATACTCAATGACGTATGTCTTCAGGTTGAGGACCTGAACAATGATATCATATGGATGCTAAGAGTATGTACATTCTTGTTATGTCCCTAGTCAGATGCCATTGTAGAAGGTTTATAGACAACAATGACACATCAATACTAGAGGTGTTGGTTGATGATAATGTCTCATTAGTCGTGATATATGATATCAAACCAAGCACATAGATACATGTTAGAGAATAGTGTATCGGACAGACCCGCCATGAGAGTGACACATGGAACCATGACATGGTAGTCATAATCATCACTCAAAGTGATGGTGGTGTTGGTGATTCTTAGACCTAAAATCACTGCACTCATCGAATGTGATTGGGTACACTTTGACATCATCAAACGCAATCCTAAAACATGGGTTGTTATAACGGTGTTGATTGGGTGGCTTTGACGCATGAAATAGACTGTGAGTGATAGATATGGTATTTGTCCCTCCTAAGAGAGTATGATGTCCAGGCCACTTGATAAGCAAGATTGAGAAAGGCATGCCCATGCACATGTGAATCAATATATGATATTGATGTCACACATATCTCAGACAGTCTGCTCTAGTTCAAGAAACATGAATGAACATTGAAAGGATGACAACTCCATTCCTTGAGTTCATTTAGGATATCAGAGATAAAGGAATCATACATTCACTAAAACACCAATCACAGACTGTAGGATTGAAAGTTGTTCTCCAACTTTCCTTTTCACTTGGGTAGCACTAATGTGTAACTAGGTACCGCTCTTTGCTTGTGATGTCATAAGCTAGTTGGACATTCAGTGCCAACGTGAAATGGGACCTATAGGGTCACACACATAGGATTCACCTGGAAGATGAGTTTATCCATGAATAATGTTTGGATTGATTACTAAAGTGTTTAGGTACTTAATCAAACATTCAATCAATAGACTTGACTCAGAATCATTAAGTTCAAGTGTTGAACCAACTGATTAGAGTGCCAGATTGATTGAGAACTGAATTGAGTGTGTTCTGCACAAATTGGACCACCAACTGACTAGTTCACTGGGTGAACCGATCGGCTCATGGTCAGTGAGATGACCGGTTCACTCTAGTGAACCGATCGGTTCAATTGGTCCAAACGAGTAGTGTTGAATTGTCCCAATTTGTGAGAATAGTTTTTTTATTTCACTTGTTCAATTCAATTGGGACAAGAATTAATCTTTTCGTTAATTAGAAATGAATAAGGAAAGTCAATTGTAGGCAAGTCTGGGAAGTAAAATGACCGGTTCACTGGGTGAACCGATCGTCTCACACTCCCAACTGACCGATTCATTACTAAATTGATCGTCTCACCTTGCCAAACGACCATTTCAGTTATGAAACGATTGGTTTTCCTACCGCAGTGTAAATTGTTCATGGAAATTTTGAACCCTTCTACTCCCGTACAAACTGGGAACCCTGACCCTGCTCTCCACTATAAATAGAGGGGTACATGGGGATTCTCCAGAGACACAACTCAAAACATCAGTTGCTCTGCAAAGTTGTCATCCTCTCTGGTTGTGGTAACTGAGAGAGCCCAAGCAAGTTCTACCCATTCAGGGAGTAACAGTGAGGGAAAGACAACTATAGAAAAGCAACTAGTGATGGGAGAGTGTGTCGATGACTAGTACACATACAGAAGGGAACAACTCCTTCTAGTACGTCCTTCAGGATGAATAGAGTTCTTGGTAGTTCATGTGGACTATCTATAGAGGTGGGAGACTTCTACCGCTCAAGAGGACGACAGTCAACCCCAGTTCGGGTCAAGACCAGGAGCTGCACATACACCTTCGAAGATAGGTGGTTGAAGAGCGCACTTGTTGCGAGGTATAGTCACTAAGCAAGCCTTGGGACAATGTATATCTCGCTAAAACTATCCTTCCCATTACATAGATATTGATGTGATCTGCTAGTTATGGGTTTATGGTCAAGTAAAATTTTTGTTTCTGCTACCTACTCCGACCATGTAAAACCCAAAAGTGGTATCAGAGCCACGTCAATACTCTATGTTTTGGGATAATCGATATGATCAGATTTTGGTTTTACCATCTTTTATTTATCGCATATGATGTGAATATTTAAATGACCAATGTGAATATCCGATTAATACCACATGGTCCCAAACTAATATATGCATATATGATATGGTATATATGTCATCGATATGTGTTTCCCTACAATGGTTTTGATGGTGGATGTGTAGCATGATTATGGCCTATAAACCCTATGTGCATGTGTGTGGTTGGTTATGGTTGTTTGCATCTTGATCTGTGCACTGAGCCCTCTTCTTCTATTATGAATGTAACTTGAGATAACTCAAGATTCTCTTCTATCTTTTCTCCCCTTGAATGTAACTCAAGGTTTCACAAAGATTATGTAAAATAAGATTAGCTTTATTTCTTGTTATGACGAAGACTGAAGATGATTGCTTGATGGACTGAGACGGCTGACTGAGGAGCAGTTGGTGGACTGATGGGAGGCCCAGATGACCAGATGAGCCAACCATCTGGAGGAGCTAGACGATGGGCTGGAGGAGACCAACCGACCGGCCAAGAGGTGAGTCAACCGGTTCAAAGGTTGAACCAGTCAACCCGGATTGGCAAGCACAGATCTGCATCAATAACAGGTTGCATGTGATGTAGAGCTTAGATGACCGTAGTTCCTTGTGGCTCTAAAGAACTATAATAGGATGGCCATAATCATCGCTTTATCATTATTGCATGTTTTTTGTTTATGGGATATAGCATGTATATGATATGTACTATATATGTGGTGATTGGATACATATATGCATATATAAGCATTTTAAAACCCCTCAAATATACATATTAAGTTGAGGATGCCTTCCAAAAGTAGCACACATGAAAATCTTGATCGACTAAGTGTGGGCATGCCTTTGCGTGGTGCACCGTCTATCTTGTGGAAGTGTGATGGTGAATATGTGAGCCTACCTTTATAGGGTGCATATTCATTGTGTTGGATTTTGGGTCAGACTTAACTCAGTGACCTTGTTCGGATCAAGCACCTTGAGGCATAAAGATGAACATGGCAAGGAGTTGTGCATGACATCTATCAAGAGTTGCATATGATGCAATTGGCAAAGGTTGCCTACCTAAAAGATTCTAGTTGTGGGTGACAGCCCTAGATGGTCCATGGCTTAGATGAAATTAGGATATTCCTCAATAGAAGGTTGTACATTGCAATCTTCCACGTTGATGGTGAGGGCTATCAGTTTGATCAAAATAGTGGGATAATTAATTAAAGATCTAATTAACATCATCAAATCAAATCAAAATAGTTTTGGACTAAAATTGTAAATTTCCTTTTGTAGAATAAATGGCTACCAACAACAATCACTTTTTGTTGTGATCACTCCTTGAGAAGGACAAGCTAAATGGGAACAACTTCCACTACTGGTTTAAGATGTTGAGAATTGTTCTCACTCAAGAGTGACAGCTCTATGTCCTAGATACACCAGAGCCAGAAGAACCCGCTCCCACCGCACTAAAGGCTGAAAGGGATGCTTACAAGAAGCATATTGAGGATGCCATTGATGTGAAGTTCTTGATGTTGTGCTCAATGAACTATGAGTTACAGAGACAACATGAGAACATGGATGTCATTGATATGGTTCAACGTCTCAAGAACATGTATCAAGACCAGGCACGATAAGAGAGATATGATTTCTCTAAGGCATTGTTCAAGTGTGTCATGACAGAAGGAGATCCAGTAGGCCCTCACACACTCAAGATGATTGGGTATGTGGAGAACCTAACTCGACTGGGATTCCCTTTGAGTAAAGATTTGGCTAATGATGTGATACTGCAATCATTTCTATAATCCTACAGTCAATTTGTGATGAACTACAACATGAACAACTTTGACAAGTCACTGACAGAGTTTTTGGGCATGTTGAAGACAGCCGAGGCACATATGAAGAAAGACAAACCCAAATCTGTGATGATGATCAGTAGAATGAAGGGAAAGGTCAAGGGCAAAGCAAAGAAAGGTTTTGATGCTAGCCAGCAGCCCAAGAATCTTCAAATCTCAAAGCCAAGGGAGGGTGAGCAAGGGAGGAAAATGTCACCATTGTCATGAGCCAGGACATTGGAAGACAAATTTCCCTCTCTATATAGATGAACTAAAGAAGAAGGAGGAGGGGATGGAAGTCTCCACCTCATGTATCATGAAATAAACTTAAAATGCTTCTTTATCTTAGGTATATGATACCAAGATATAGATCTGACATATATGATGAGCACGATCTGAAAAGAAGTGATGGCCTTTATGAAAGGATAAAGGAGGAACACCCATCAACATTGGAGAAAGTGTTGCTGCCATAGATAGAAGTACCTTTTAGTTTATCTAAGCCCAAAGGGCATGTAATAGAGTTATGAACTTCTATTTCATTTTGCCAATAAATAGAAACACTTTACTTCTATATGTTGTAATGACAAGGATGTCTATCAATAAAGTTCATGTTTCAATTTCAAAGATATGATCTTTAATGGAAATGCCTTATTTATCTTTGTATGCATGAGATAAAATAATAATACCTAAAGTTATTGATGAGTCAAATAATAAATTAGCATTATCATCTAAATAAATGAATGAGAAATTCATCTCTAGGTTCCATATTGATGGATAAAGTAGACTCTCTTGGTTAATGAACCATTAAGAGATATGAATGTCTTCTTTATTAGGCATGATGACAAGTCAATCTTTACTAGATGTAATGGGAGAATGACTATTCTATTAGGTATAATACATATTGATGTATATACATACCTATTGGAGTAAATGCTAATACTTCAAATATGGTATTTATTGAAATACCAATATGAATATCTTGAAATGTTCAAGAATATCATAAATGAAGAACAAACTTGTTAAAAGTATTGATTATTTGATATGATCAATGAACGAAATACTTAAACCAAATGTTTGAGGACCTTGTGAGTAACTATGATAGTGTATCATAGAGAACTCATGATTAAGGCATAATGATGTCTAAATCAAAGAAGGAATCATGCACTAAATAGAAAGAGAATTATCATCAAACAAATAACTAATCTTATAAGAATTCTTCTAAAGAACATGTTTTACACTAAATAAAGGTACAAAAGGATTTTAAGAATCACAAGTGTTGTGGAATCTCAAATTCCTTATGTAATAGATACACCTCATATATCCAGTAGAAAACACCTTGAGCTTGATGGATAATGATGTCCTACAAACTCAAAGGTAATTAATTGGTCATATGATGATGAGCCAATAATCCATCTAGATGATGTTGAGGAACCAAATTTTGAGTTATGGCTTGAAGCCATAAGATCCAAAATGACTTTCATGTGAACCAAATAAGGTATGAACTTAATGGTAGCACTTATAGGGATAAAACCCATAAGTGCAATTGGGTCTTAGCATCTAAGACTGACATGGATGACATTTGAAGAGTTGATTGGTTGAGATAAATTCAAGTGAATTCAAGGTGTTGAACCTGATGATTTTATTTAACCAATTGTAGTGGATATAGACCATAAAGGATCATGCTTGATATTGGAACTTAAAGACTATGAAATTTGGCATATGGATATTAAAATTGCATTCCTAGTAGGAATAACATGAGGTTGTGTATGTGATACAACCTGAAGGGTTTTTCTGATAATGCAAATGTAGTCTATAAGTTACAAGAGATTAATAAATATGATTGATTAAATACAAGCACTTCAGAACTGGAGTCTTTACTTTGATTATATAGTCAAAAGGTTTGAATGATATATCGAAATAAAGAAGGGACTTGTGATTACAAAGATTTAGTGGGAGCATATTCATATTCCACATGATGATGAGGAATAAGAATGAAACTGGTGAGGAAATACCTTCTTTAAAGGAATAAAGACAAATGTCCTATGTGATAGGAATAGATACCTATAGACATAGTTCTCAAAAGTCTCTTGACTTGATAAAGAGAGACCATACATTGGCAATCTATGCTGAAGGGTTCAGTATGCAAAGATTCAGTGGGAGAAAACTTGTCCATATTACATGGAGTTAGTCTCTCAGATGCCTAGTATCCCAAATTCTTATGAATAATAGGAGCACAAAGATAGATGTCTTATGCATTTACAATTGGATCTATCATGTATGTAATCATCCCATTATCTTGTATGTATTGGACAAGACAATAAAATATATATGCATTCATCATCTTGTATGTATTGGACATGACAATATGATATACTCATCCAGTTATCTCGTATGTATTGGACATGACGAGTGGATGCATGTCTACTTCCAGTGAGAGTCACTGGAATACCATAAATAACTTATTTAAGTACTTGTGAAGTATTAAAGGATTAGTTCTATGGTAATAAAAGCAAGAGTTGAGTGTAAATGAGTTACACTGATGCAAGCTTCCAAAATGACAGAAAAATGATCGCTAACTATAAAAGTGAATATGTGTTGATAAATGGAAATGTTCTGAGTAAAATTAAAAGGCTATTTAATTCTCAAAATGAATGTTGAGTATCCTTGTGTTATGAACAGCAAAGGGTACTATATGGATCTAGAAGTTCATACAGATGAATTTATAGATATTCCAACCATTGATGACAAAGTAGAAATACTAAATCAAACTATGGAACTGATTGTTAGGCAAGGAATATCAGATAACATATTATGGCAACTCCATCTCATACAAAATGTCGTACGACGAGGAGAAGTGAAACATGCAATATACCAACTAAAGCAAAATGTTGCTAACTCACTGGATTAGCACTAGCGCATGTACATGTGAATCAATATATGATATTGATGTCACTCATATCTCAGACAGTCTGCTCTATTTCAAGAAACATGAATGAACGTTGAAAGGATGACAACTCCATGCCTTGAGTTCATTTAGGATATCAGAGATAAAGGAATTATACATTCACTGAAACATCAATCACATACTGTAGGATTGAAAGTTGTTCTCCAACTTTCCTTTTCACTTGGGTAGCACTAATGTGCGACTAGGTACCGCTCTTTGCATGTGATGTCATAAGCTAGTTATGGATATTCACTATCAATGTGAAATGGCACATATAGGGTCACACACGTAGGATTAACCTAGAAGAGGAGTTTGTTTGGAATGATTACTAAAGTGCTTAGGTACTCAATCAAACATTCAATCAATAGACTTGGCTCAGAATCATCAAGTTCAAGTGTTGAACCAACTGATTTAGAGTGTCAGATTGATTGAGAACTGAATTGATTGTGTTCTACACAAACCGGACCACCGACCGACTGGTTCACTGGGTGAACTGATCGGCTCATGGTTAGTGAGATGAGCAGTTCACTCCGGTGAACCAATCGGTTCAACTGGTCCAAACGATCAGTGTTGAGTTGTCCGAGTTTGTAAGAAAAGTTTTTCATTTCACTTGTTCAATTCGATTGGGACAAGAATTAATCTTTGCATTAATTAGGAATGAATAAGGAAAGTCAATTGTAGGCAAGTCTGGGAAGTGAAGTGATTGGTTCACTAGGTGAACCGATTGGCTCACATTCCCAACTGACCGGTTCACTAGTGAACCGATTAGCTCACCTTGCCAAATGATCGTTTCAGTTATGAAATGACCGGTTCGCTTGTCGTAGTGCAAATTGCTCATGGAAATCCTGGTCCCTTCTACTCCCGCACATACTGGGAACCCTAGCCTACCCTCTACTATAAATAGAGGGGTACAAGGGGCTTCTCCAGAGACACAACTCAAAACATTAGTTGCTCTACAAATTTGTCATCCTCTCTGGTTGTGGTAACTGAGAGAGCCCAAGCAAGTTCTATCCATCCAGTGAGGAACAATGAGGGAAAGACAACTATAGAAAAGCAACTAGTGATGGAAGAGTGTGTCGATGACTAGTATGTCGATAGAAGGGTACAACTCCTTCTAGTTTGTCCTTCAGGACGACTAGAGTTCTTGATAGTCTGTGTGAACTATCTATAGAGGTAGGAGACTTATGTCGCTCAGGAGGATGAAAGTCAATCGTAGTCCGAGTCAAGACCAGGAGTTGAACAGACACCGTCGAAGACAAGTGGTTGAATACCACACTTGCTGTGAGGTATAGTCGTTGAGCAAGCCTCAGGACCAGGTATATCTTCCTAAAACCATCCTTCCCATTACATAGATATTGATGCGATCTGCTGGTTATGGGCTTATGGTCAAGTAAAATTTTTGTTTCCGCTACATACTCCAACCATGTAAAACCCAACATGTAGTGACCATGGATTTGAAAAACTCAACATTTGGAAACATGTTGGCAACAATCTATCTCTGTGGTGTTCTAATAATATCCTAGAAGTTGCATATTTTTCTCTAGTATGACCTTGCTTAGGTGTGTGCTTTCTTGATCTTCCATGGACCTCCTTCAAGTGATCTTCTACCTTTGTATTCCCGAAACACCTGAGGAGATTTTAGTTGTCAGATCTATGTTAGATGCCCTACTCCTAGAGCATATTGCAACAACTTGTTACTTTTGCGTGTGTCGCTCTCTTTGGGAGAAACCTTCAGGGATGACTTGGTTCTCTAGTTATACCTTGATGTTGTGAAACCAAGCCTATTATTCACCATTAACTACATTGTTGATGACCATACAATAAGTAGGTTGAGAAATTATTTGTACATTGAAAGAGAAGCTCTTATCCCCTTGGATGTTGATTCATGAAGCAAGGGTAGCTAGGGCATCTGAAAAGGCATTGTGTTCCATTCTCACATTTTGAAGGAAATGTACTTAAAGTCTCAGGCAAGGGAACACAAATATTCTGGCTAAAGAATTAGGTTCTAATGTCACGTTTTCCAATTGTTCTAAAGTTGAGATATCACAAGGAGGGAATCACCGTATACTTTAAGATGGTGTGCCCCTTGTTTAATGAGTTAGAGTCCCAAGATGTAGGCTTCATGATTGGCCACATTGTTGGTGGTGTTAGAGTCTAGTTGTCTAGCTACATGCAATTTCTCTCTGTTTGGGCAAAGGACTACTCCTATCCCAAACCCTTATGGTTTATAGATCCATCAAATAAGATTGTCAATGAGTCAAGATTTGGAGGGATAATTATTTGGGTGAGCCAATCATTCCTATATCTTCATATAGATTATTTATACTCATGTGTTGGTTCATTAGGAAGTGGGAACTAAAGCTTGCATTTTGACCACCTTCATTGGTAGATATGTGATGTCAAACTTAATAGCATTACCTGTCACTTTGTACATTGTCCACTGAGAGTTATACATTCACACAAGTAGTAGAGTGGGAATACTTTGCAATTAGGTGTAGAGATTATGTCATTATGTAGTGATATAGCCTCCTCATCACATGTATCAAGGCCAAATAATGTTTCTCAATTATAGTATAGAGGGCCTCAATGTCATTGAAGATAGATAATAGACGATATGCTAGACATCGAGTATTGTTTGACTTAACACTCATCCAATCAATGTTTCATATATTTGATAAGTGGATGTGACGGAGCTTCCACTCACGTGGAATTGCATGCACCACTAAAAATCCTAAAGATAGTAAGTCTTTAGGTTTAGCCTTGCTTATACTATGTTAAAACTCCACCCACGTATGCTAAGATATGTGGAAGTCTTATCGCAGTATAGTTAAGGGTTGAATCCACAGGACAACGCTCTTGTTGGTAGCAACAAGATGGAAAATGTTAGAATCTCACTTAATCTCTTGGTAGTTGGTATCTAACTCGAAAGGTTTGATTTGGTTGTTTTAAACTAAGAACAAGTAAAGTAAAGCAATTAAGTAAATATAAGGATGTAATCAATGATAAGGAGTCACTAGGATGTGATCGGCTTTCACCGCCACTACACATGGATCCAAAACATGCAACATAAAACATATCCTACAATAAGAGTCTAAACAGTTAGTATCTTTGTAGATTTAGTTTCCTTTCAGAGAACTAACTAAGAGAAGTGTGGGAATGTTACAATGCCAGCCATCCCCGAACGAATGGTCACCTACTTTACATCATTCCCTTCGCAAAGTGTATTCCTCGACTTACCAAGGTTGTGCTTTCACACGTCAACTGATTCCATTTCATAGTATGAAAGCACAACGATGGAAGTGAGTTTACTCCACTTCATGAAAACACTCCTAGATACCGAAACATATGCACGGTGGATACATGCATCAAGAACCAAGATTCAATCGAGATTTGAATCTAGTAGTACAAACATAGACAATTCATACTAAAAGATAAAAGATAACACAAGTTGGTGATCAAGCAATGAGCGTTCATTAAACGATTGATGTTGAACTGAAAAGGAAGCATCTCTATATTGCAAACTATAGATTACATTACATGAAATGAAAACATGGGCAGCAGGGCTACTCCCCGCACCCTAGTGAGAGAGACTACTCGCTCATTGCTAGGACAAAGAAGGAGGTGAGAAGAGAGAGAGAGAGAGAACGTAATCCCCACAAAGGAGAGAGGAAATTCAACCCCTTGGAAAGAGAGAGAATGATGATCTTCACACTTCACAGGTTGCTCGATGATGAGGTCTCCTCTTCCCACCTTCTTTGGTGAAGAGAGAGAAAGCAGCTTCTGGATGGAGCTTGGATCTCAGACCGGCAGCCTTTGGGTGGAGGATGGAGGTTGGAATAGCTCTGGAGTAGTAGAGGTAGCCTCTGGGCATCTGAAACTTGATTTCTTTGGGAGGACCCCTTGGGTCTTATTTATAGGCCTTGAGTGAAGTCCAAACGGTTTGTTCAGTTTTGGGTCCAAACGGTTTGGTCAGTTTTGGGCCCAAACAGTCTTGAAGACCGTTTGGACTCTGAAACCGTTTGGACTCTTAAACCATTTGGACTCTGAGACTGTTTGGGCTCTGAGACCGTTTGGACTCTAAGACCGTTTGGACTCATGCGGTCTTGAGATCGTTTGACTCCATGCGGTCTTGGGACCGGCTGGCTTCATGCGGTCTTGGGACCGATTGGCTTCATACGGTCTTGAGACCGTGTGAGTCCATGCGGTCTTGGGACCGTGTGAGTCCATTAGGTCTTGGGACCGGTTGGCTTCATGCGGTCTTGGGACCGTGTGAGTCCATGCGGTCTTAGGACTGGTTGGCTTCATGCAGTCTTGGGACCGTGTGAGTCCATGCGGTCTTGAGACCGGTTGGATTCATGCGATCTTGGGACCGTGTGAGTCCATGCAGTCTTGGGACCGGTTGGTGTCATGCGGTCTTGGGACCGTATGAGTCTTTTGTGATTTTTTTGTGTCTTTTTCTGTAAGTAAAAAGGAAAAAGTTAATCTAACAGTATGTTTGCAATAAAAGAGAATAGTTAGAGATTCTATCTAATTTATCTAAGAAAGAGTATGGAAAATTAAAGAAAAACACTAAGATAACATCACCAAATTGGAGGTTATCAACCCCCCTAACTTAGAGTCCAGCTTGTCCTCAAGTTAGATAGAGATGAGGCATGTAATGGCGAGGCAATTTTATTTAGTTAAGATTTCCATACTCTTGCTTCAATTATAAACCCGAGCTCTCCTAAGGTCATATCGGATCTTACTGCTTGCTTTAACTCTTTCAGGTATTGAGAGTTTCTTAGGTCTCAGGTTTCTTCCGTATCTCGTAGCCTGCATTGGGACCACTTTTTATTATGTGCATGTTGTTGACTCTAATCAGCTTTATACCTCTCTGAAAAACCTACTGGAAGCTATAGTGGGTATGAGGGTTGTCTAAGGCTTGATGTGTAACTCCCCCTTCAAGTGGGGGAGGGGTTGTCTATGCTTTTAGGATCTCACTATCGGGCATGACACATCTTCCTTCGTGAGGGTAGTTGAATGTACCGGCCGGGCGAGTCCTTTATAAGCCTTTCATATATTTAGATACCTTAGGGTTCCACTACCGGGCACGACACATCTGCCTTCGTGAGGGCAGCTGAATGTACCATCCGGGTGAGACCTTCATTGGTTCTTTATATAGATCCTTATTTATGGCACAACTCTCATAGTTTTATTCAACTCTCTGGCTTTTATTCATAGACTCACAAGCTTAGGATTTGGGGTTTTTAGGGAATTTATTTTGGGCGTCCAAGCCTCTTTTATTTGAAGAGAGAAAAACTATTCTTAGATATTTTCAACATGCACTTGTTTGGTTTCTTTTTAATGGTCCACTTGTGAGACTTCTTGATTTGGATGTCGCCTGATGCCCCTCTCATCCTTGAGAGCTTGGTTTTTTTCAGCCTTGATATTGACCTGTGGAGAGTCATATGTAGAAGTGAAACAAAAGCATGAAAATTAATAGTGGAGAGGCATTATTAAATTGCCATTATATGTCTAAGTGCTATTCTTGTTATTACTTTTGAGGACTAACATGATTCTAAAGTTAGCTGAGGGTGACTCTGTTCTAAAAGGGATGTTCTTGTTTATGTGTGAAGTTTATTTTAACAGGGAAAATACTTTTAAAACAAAAATTAAATGTGCAAAGAAAACTATAAAATTTTATACATAATTGAAAGAAAATGTAGAGAGGGAAGGATATTGAAAATGATACCTCGCCCTTGTCAATGTACTCTGCCCCTAACTTATCACTCACTCTGGCCGCAGAGTGTCAAAGTGATAGTTTGAGAAGTATAAGGACAAGGGCATCAGGCTTCTGTTAGTCCTTTATTGGCGTTATGTGTGCGGAGGAGATTAGCGGCAAACTTCCCTCGTAATGTGTGATAATCCACTTCTGTCATGTCCTCTACTGGTCTTCCAAGTACCATGATGGTGTACATCTAGTAGAGGACATGGAAGTTGCAGTCATTTGATTCCCAAATCTGTTGGGGACATCTGTGGCTGAAGGTTGGGCGGTGAAAGTGTTCTTTGTTGTATGCCCTTGTGTGCTGACTTAAAAGATCAATTAGGCTGTCAGCACATTCCTTCGCCACCTCCTTCGTGGGCATCTTTGGTGTCACGACATATTTCTTCTGCCATGGGTTGAACTGGCTGTCAGAACTGTTGTAGATGATAGTTTTTCCTTCATGTAGGTTTTTTGTCAGAAGCATCCAGTGCTCTTGGTGAAGGAAGGGGAGCATGATAAATTTCGATGTCGTATGTTGTAGGAAGGAAATTAGGGCTTCAGTTGTTCCAAAGTTCTTTAGCTTTAGGAGATCGTCCTTCATGTATGTGGATGCCATATAGGTAGTAGGGTGATTCTGTCCAAGAAGCAATTGATAGGCAGCCATCAAGCTCACGGATAGAGACCCTTTGATCTGTACAGTTTCCCGTAGCGCATCTGCCATGACCAGAATGTCACCGGACATGAAAATGAGTTCATCTTTCTCGGCGTAAAGCCTTGACATGATGAGGCAAAGTTCATTGTCGGAGAGACTCTTGCAAGCTGCGAGGTTGAAATCTGGAAAAGTTGGTTCTATGACAGATAGGGGCACCATTTTTTATGAGGATCTCCTGATGGTTGCCCCTGATAACATATCTATGTCCCCTTTATCCTGCTCTAGATCAAAGTTGGAAGGGTTGCATTTTCTTTCTTTGGGGACTATGGCGGGGTGTTTGTTTTTCTCCAACTCCTTTAAAGTTTGTCTGAAAGGTCACTTTTGCGGACGTTGGATTGCTGAAAAGAGGTAGTGAGGGACGTCGTCTGGTTCCATTGTCGGGTCCTTGAAGAATCGTCTGTCACAAATAAGTTCCATGGTGTAACGCCCTCACAGGGAGTGAAAGTCTTCGGCGACCAGCTCGGTGAAGGGGATTTCTTGGTTTAGGGCTTGAATGTGATGGATAGTGAAAAAAGCGCAATCCCCAGATCCCTCGGTGGTTTGGACTTGTGGGTTTATGATTTGGAACAAGGGTTGGCTCCAATCCTGGCGGAGGGACGGGCGTGCAGACCAAATTAATTTAAGAAGTCTGAAAGGTATACATCTTGCCTCTCCGGCTTCTTCTCCAACAAAATTTATCGTTCCAGCTGGTAACTCACTGGCACAAAAATTGTACACCTTGGCGTCACGAGCCTGGGTGTCCACAATCATAAACAACCAATGGTTGGAAACTTGAAATAGCATGGTTAGATATCGTGCCCTCCGTGCTAAACCAGCATGCAGCCGCTCTATTGACTTTGCTCATATTTCTTTGTATAGAAAACCTATAGATAGGGCAGGTGAGGTGTTAAAAACTAGTTGCTACCTCTTTGAGCTTCTGTAGACTTCTATGCAGTTGGCGAGTAGGACACGGAAAATTGCGAGTGGCATTGTTGACCGTGGTCGTAGGATGTTGCGGAAATCTTCGCATATCAACTTGCGCTTAGTCTTTGTATTGTGGTAAATGATGTCTCCCCCCTCTTTGACATCGTCGATAGTGTTTAGGATGAAGATTTCGTGAGCATCTAGTGTAGAGATGGCCTCCATATCTAAGTCATGCATCTTATGAGGTAGAGGTGGTGGCGGGGGAAGGTCCTGCGGAGGGGGTGGAGAAGTTTGTTCCAAATCTTCTATAAAGCTTTGCAGATCTTCATCTGAATCAGAAGCAGAATCGAGTTCTTCATCTGTATCTAAACGTACTCGTTCTGATTCTTCCTGTTCTGGGGGAAAGGGCACTGATTGATCAAGAGCGGAGAAAAGTTGAGTGGTTGTAGCTTGTGGGCTTGTGTTGGTTCCTAATATACATTGATGGAACTCAGCAAAAGCCACATCTTTTGCAGCCTCCCCCAAGGATCCCAAGCCAGAGTAATCGAGGAATTGATCCTCATATGATATATTCACATTTTCGTTGTGGGTGGGGGACTTGGGATCATGTCCACCTTCTTGGTGGTGTTTGTTATATCCTTTCTGAGATGGTTTTTCTCCTTGGCTTGGGCCCTCCCCAGCATCGTCTGGGTCATCAGGTTTGTCATCTGAGGAGGTGGTGTCGTCGTTGGAATCTACTGAGGAGTCAGAGTCATCTTCTTCTTCATCATCGTCATGTTTTTCAGCTGCTGCTTTGTCTGATAGTTTCTTCTGTGTTGTCTTTTTGCACTGTCGATGGGTGGTTTGTAGCTCGTCAAACACCACTTGCACATGCTCGTGTGTTTCGAGCAGTGCTTCATGTGTTTCCTTGAGATCTGAATATCGTCCCTCAGTAGAGAGGAGTCGCATTGTAAGATCTGTTACTTTAGCTCGTAATTGTTGGATTTCATTGTTTGCCAACTCCTCTTGGCGATTGTTGAGCTGTGTGAGAGTGTTGTTGATGTCATCCAAGTGCATGCTAAGAGCTATTTGTTGCTGCTTGAGATCGCGGAGGGTCTCAGGCAAAGGTTGAGTCTGCGTAGAGATCCTATCAACTTGCTTGGCCATCGCTTCTTGCTGGCTTTTTACTTCAAGGACCAGCTCGGGCAAGTTGTTACAGTGGTTTTTGATGTGATCAACTTGCTTGGCCACTACATCTTGTTGTTGCTGAATACCTTGAAGGATGCTTGGCAAGGCATGGTTCTACTCGTCGATCTTGGTGACCTATTTAGATATTCCCTACACATAAGAAAAAATAGAATACAATATGTTAGAAGGGTCGGTGAGGAGGTTTTGGTGGTGTCGAACTGACGTCTGAATTCCTCATCGACATTTGTAAAAGGGACCCCAGTTATGGAAGGGTGGGATGGTTGGGGTCGGGGTGGAAAGGTTGTAGTGTCTTGTGGAAGAGACATTGTTGATGGTTCTGCGAACTGCATGGCGACTGTAGATGGGGTCACCAACAATGTCGGGGTGGTGGTGGATGGGAAAGGTGGTGATATTCCTGGTGAGAATGGTGGGATCGATAGTGTTGGGGGAAAAATGGTGGGGATGGAGGAGAAGGTGGTGAACTCATACGTAGGAGTGGAGAAGGGGATGCTCGAAGAGGAAAAGGGTGAAGTGGAGGATGCGGGTGGTTATGTAGTTGTAGGGAAAGAGGATGTGATGGACATCATTGTGGAAAATGATGGAAGAGTGGTCAATTGTGGAAAGGTGGAGGCTGGTGGGGTGGTGGTGGAAGTAAGTTCAGCATTTAGACTCATAATGAAGGAGTCTAGAGATGAGGTGGTGATTTGTTCTTCGGGGAGGGGGGTTCTGGCTCTAGATGTGGTTTTGATGTTGGTGTCCCTGACAGCTGTTGTTTCTGTGAAAGTCTTTTGGAAGGTCGTTTCACTGGAATTTTTGTTATACGATCTGTCGGGGCTGTGATACTGAGCTCAGTCTGCCCCGCCTTTGCTTTTTTGTCGGTTGTTTTAACCGAAGCTATGAGTTTTGTAAGCTCCTCGTCAGTGAAGAGGAGTTTTTCTGTGTCATAATCTGCAAGCTCTGGGAGCGGTAGCAAAGTTCTGGATGATTTTACTGTAGGGTAGAAAATGTAATATAACTTTGCATCCTTTTCTTTGATGATGTAGGAGTTTTTCAAAGTTTGTTCATTGGTAAGGATGTCGCCCTTTATCTGCTTGCATCTGGGTAGAGGTCTGTCCATTTTGAGATATTTGATAATGGATGTGATATGCCCCCCCCCCGTGCAAATTTCCTTCCCCAGGGCGTAAGCGGATAGCTTCTGGATCATGTGACGTCCAATGTTGACTGGAATCCCATGTAGGACTGACCAGAGAACAAAAATATCTAAAATGATGACATTCCCGCCTTTTGTCCTGGGGAAGAGTGCACCGGTGAGAATTTTATGCAGTGTGCGCACTAATCCAGATTGTATGTTCGAAGCCTTGCATGTCTTTGCCTCGTAGGTGGTGATCCCTATCAAGGATTTCTAGAAGTTATGTCTGTTGAATTGGGCATTCTCTATTCCAACAACTTTGGTTTTCTTGAGCTGCTCCTGGTTGTCTATAAAAAATTTCATTCAGCATGTTTTCTGTGATGACAACCTTGCTGCCGAAGAGCTTGGTGACCAGCCTACGGTCACCTCCATCCCTTGATCTATCCATAATGTTGACAGCTTCTTTGTTAAGATGAGTAAAGAATTCAGTTGTAGGTTCGGCGTAGGAGGTCTCAGGGATAAAACACAACCGTGAAATATTTGCATTATCGAGCAATGTGAGGATTCTATCGTAAATCCCCATCTTCATTGTACGTTAGGGCAGACGTACTTTGTAGGTTTAAGGGATTGATTAATGGATGGTAGGGTGTGGATGTATGGGTTTTCTGGTGGTGATGTTGTAGTGGTGATGAGAGGGAAAATAGGAATGGTGATGGTGGCAGAAGTGGCAGCAAAGGTGGTGGTTGGTGGAATGTACCCTGCCAGGGTTTGTTCCCTTGCAGTGGCAGGATGAACCTGCTTCCTTGCCCGTTTATTTGGTTGTTGAGTTGTAGTGGCTTCCTGGGCCTTCCTCTTCCCCTTTCTCTTTGTGGTGGGGGATTCTACCTCGGGAGTTGGCTCATATTTTGAGCCCTCATCACTGGAAGAGATTTCTTCTACTTCTTCGTCGGGCTCCTCAGCTAGGCATTTGTTGATGCGGTCAATTTCGCACAGGGCCTCTATGATGTTGACCTTTGGTGGGGATTTTCTAGTATCATTGTAGTTATCTACGATCTTTTGGATCCTGGCTCGGTCCTCTATCATTTGCTCCCTTGTCCAGAAGGGAGCGTCAGCAGTTCTGGTTGGTTGTCTTGCTGGAGAGGCCATTTCTGAAAATGGAGAAGCATATGTTAGAGTAACAAGTTTATTATAAGAAGAATTGGGTTTTATTTATGTTTATGTGTTTTATGTTTTAATGAAAGACAAGCGGTTTTGAAGAGCCAAACGGTTTGAGGACCGTTTGGTCCCAAACGGTTTGAGGACCGTTTGGTCCCAAACGATTTCAAGACTGTTTGGTTCCAAACGGTTTCAAGGTCGTTTGGTTCCAAACGGTTCAAGGCCGTTTGGTTCCAAACGGTTTGAGGACCGTTTGGTCCCAAACGGTTTGAGGACCCTTTGGTCCCAAATGGTTTGAGGGCCGTTTGGTCCCAAACGGTTTCAAGACTGTTTGGTTCCAAATGGTTTGAAGACCGTTTGGTTCCAAACGTTTTGAAGACCGTTTGGGAGGTGGAACGTCGGGGAGCAGCCGGAGATAATGAAGGAAACGGCGATAAGGACGATGTCGGCTATGGAAAAGGGAGCCACAGCGGCTTCGGAGGCGTCGGTGATGGTAAAGACGGCGGTGGTGCATAGACGGAAGCGCCGAAAGAAGTTGCATGTTGAACGACCTTGCAGAAACGGTCAGAGATGACGATGGTGATGCAAGGAGCGGCGGCGACTGAGGTGCGATCACCGTGAAGACACACGGGGCTGGGAAGGAGGGTGGCGGAGAGAATCTGGGATGTGGGTTGCGTGTGAACAGGAGCAGAGATGGAACAGGAAACGGTGTTCGTGCGAGGGTTTAAGAAAGGTTCGGAGTCGAAAGAAAGAAGGAGGGGGGTTATATTTATAGGATTCGGGGGTTGACCTTACAAAATCCCTAGGTCAAACGGTTTCGAGACCGTTTGGCTCCAAACGGTTTCAAGACTGTTTGGCTTCAAACGGTTTCGAGACCGTTTGACTCTAAACAGTTTCAGGACCGTTTGGCTCCAAACGGTTTCAGGATCGTTTGGCTCCAAACGGTTTCAAGACCGTTTGATAGGGTTAAGGTTATTTTGATTTTATATTTTTATGTTTTTATGATTGTTTATATTTTTATATTTTTAGATGATAAACCTAAGATGAACAAATAAAATAGATAACAAAGATAAAAGGTGATACTCAGATCTTGGGTTGCCTCCCAAGTAGCGCATGGGTTTTACGTCGCTGGCTCGACGAGGTTTTGATGTTGTTATGATGAAGTTCTAGCGTCTCTGATTTCAATAGTCTGTCTCTGCATTTTATCTGCTGGAGTGTAGTATTTTTTCAAGCGATGGCCATTGACTGTCCTTTCTCCTCCATTGTCATCAACAATTATGACAGCTCCAGTTGGGTATATATGTTTGATGGTGAAGGGCTCGGACCACTTGGTGCGGAGTTTTCTAGGGAATAATTTAAGCTTAGAGTTGAAAAGGAGTACTTTGTCACCAATGGCGATGTCTTTCCTTTTTAGATGACCGTCGTGCCACATCTTGGTTTGTTCTTTATAAATCATGGCACTTTGATAAGCGGTCATTTGGAGCTCCTCAAGCTCTTGTAATTGGAGTTGTTTGTTTTCTCCAGCACTTTTGAAATCAAAATTCAGCTGTTTAATGGCCCACCAAGCCTTATGTTCCAGTTCTACCAGGAGATGACATGACTTCCCGTATACCAAACGGAACGGGGTTGTCCTGATTGGTGTTTTATAAGCTGTTCGATATGCCCAGAGGGCATCGGGAAGCTTGGTGGACCAGTCAGTGCGGTGTCTATTGACTGTTTTTTCTAAGATTGTCTTCAGTTGTCTATTTGAAACTTCAACCTGACCACTGGTCTATGGATGGTAAGGCGTGGAAACTTTATGATTAACTCTGTATTTCTTTAAGAGGGCTTCAAAGCTTCATTCCAGAAAATGGGTCCCGCCGTCAGATATGATGGTTCGGGGGACTCCAAATCTGGGAAAAATGATATCTTTAAACATCTTAATGACTGGTTTGGAATCGCTGGACACTGTGGGTATAGCTTCGGCCCATTTCAAGACATAGTCTACTGCAACCAGAATGTAGGAGAAACCATAAGAAGAAGGAAAGAGGCCCATGTAGTCTATCCCCCATACATCAAAAAGTTCAATCTCTTGCCACATGGTGAGGGGCATTTTATTCCTTTTAGATATGCCGCCAGAAAGTTGACATTTGTTGCAGGATTTTACAAAATTATGAGAATCTTTTGCTATGGTTGGCCAAAAGAAACCCGATTGCAGAACTTTTATAGTAGTTTTCTTCGCACTCATGTGTCCCCCAGTGGGGCCGGAATGGCAATGCTCTAAGACAAGGGTAATCTCTTCTTCAGGTAGACAGCGATGGAAAAGTCCATCTGCGCATAGGCGAAAAAAGTAAGGTTCATCCCAATAGTATTTCTTTACATCGTGGAGGAATTTCCTTTTGTCGTGATAAGAGGCGGAAGGGTGAATGATTCTTGTAGCCAGATAATTAACAATGTCGGCATACCAGGGGAATCCATTGGTAACTTTCATTAGTTGGTCATCTGGAAGGGAGTTTCTGATAGGAACTTAATCTTCGTCCTCGACTTCAATACGGCTGAGATGATCGGCGACGACGTTTTCCACTCTGCTTTTGTCTTTGATTTCCAAATTGAATTCCTGAAGCATCAACACCCAGCGGATAAGTCTGGGTTTTGCATCTTGCTTCTGAATTAGATATCGTATGGCGGAGTGGTCGGTGTAGACGATGACCTTGGCTCCAATCAGGTAGGAGCGGAACTTCTCGAACACATAGATGACAGCTAAGAACTCCTTCGCTATAGTAGTGTAGTTCTTTTGTGCTTCATCAAGCGTTTTAGACACGTAGTATATTACATAAGATTTCTTGTCGATTCTCTGTCCTAATACGGCCCCTATGGCATAATCACTGGCGTCACACATGATTTCAAAAGGTTGTGACCAATCCGGGGTTCTTAGTATAGGTGCGGAGATTAAAGCATTTTTCAGAGTTGAGAAACTTTGTAAACATTCTTGATTGAAATTGAATTCAGTGTCTTTGGTTAGCAGTTGGGTCATGGGTTTTGCTATTTTTGAGAAATCTTTAATAAATCTTCTATAAACCCTGCATGACCCAAGAATGCTCGTACTCCTTTTATGTCTTTTGGTGGCGATAATTTTGAAATAACTTCGATTTTTGCCTTGTCCACCTCAATCCCTCTGTCGCTCACTCTATGTCCGAGAACGACACCTTCGGTTACCATAAAATGGCATTTTTCCCAATTTAGGATGAGGTTCGTTTCCTCGCATCGTTGTAAGACTTGTCCAAGGTTGAGTAGACAGTTATCGAAGGAATCTCCGTAAACTGAGAAATCATCCATGAATACCTCCATTATAGATTCTGTTAATCCTGCAAAAATGGCAGACATGCACCTTTGGAAAGTAGCAGGTGTGTTGCATAGCCTGAATGGCATTCTTCTGAAAGCATAGGTCCCAAAGGGGTAGGTAAAAGTAGTCTTCTCTTGGTCTTCTGGGTGTATAGGGATTTGGTAGAACCCGGAATAACTGTCCAGATAACATAAAAACTTTTGATGGGCTAAGTGTTCTAGGACCTCGTCAAGAAAGGGCAGAGGGTAGTGATCTTTTCACGTTGATTTGTTTAGTTTCCTGTAGTCAATGCACATCCTCCACCCTGTCATAGTCCTTGTCGGTACTAACTCATTTTTGTCATTTAGCACGACAGTTGTTCCTCCCTTTTTGGGGACCACTTGGACAGGGTTGACCCATTGGGAATCTGAAATTGGGTAAATTATGCCAGCTTTCAGCAGTTTGAGGACTTCAAGGCGAACCACTTCTTTGAGATTGGGGTTCAACTTCCTCTGGTGTTCTCTTGATGGCTTGAATTCTTCGACCATGGGCAGTCTATGCATGCATAAAGCTGGGCTTATACCTGTCAGGTCAGTTATTTTGTACCCAATGGCTTTCTTGTGTTTCTTCAGCTCGATAAGAAGCCTTTCTTCCTGGTTTTCTGTCAGGGTGGAACTGATGATAACTGGGCATAGTTTTTCTTTGTACAAGAAGATGTGATTAATTCCAGTTGGTAGAGTCTTCATCTCAGGAGCTTTGGGTGTTTATGTTGCTTCTAAAATAGTGACAGATTTGAGCTCCTCAAAAGTGGCTATCGGCGCTTCTTCAGCTTTCTCTAGGTGTTGCAAACATTGTTGGACCAATTCATTTGCTGAAAATTCGACTTCTGGATTTGTTAGAACATTCTCTAATTCATCATATGGCTCAGATATTTCCAATTGGGACATTTGATGTATTTCATCTAAGAGAAAGACCTCCTCTTGAATGTTGGGACCTTTCATGCTGTTGAGAACTCGGAATTGAATTGCTTCTTTTCCCAGTCTTAGGATGATCGTGCCAGCTTCAACATCAATAAGCACCCTGGCTGTAGCAAGGAAAGGTCTGCCAAATATTATTGGGTACCTCAGATCCTCCTTAATATCCATAATGACAAAATCATATGGGACACAGTCATCTCTGCCTATCTTGACTGGAATATCTTCGATAATACCCAAGGGTGCAGTGATAGTGGAATCAGCTAACTGAATTGTCATCGTTATGGGTAGCAGGTCAGTGAAGCCTAATCTTTTACACATGGAGTAGGGCATAATTGATATGCTAGCCCCTAAGTCAGCTAATCCATTTTTGCTCGAAGCATTTCCAATACAGCACTGAATACCGAAAGAACCAGGGTCCTTCTTTTTCTTGGGCATCTTGTTGAGAATGATATCGGAGGTGGTCTGAGCCAGTTTGACTGTCTCTTGCTCTTTCGTAATTTATTTCCTTGATAGCAGAGTTTTTAGATACTTAGCCCAAGCTGGTACTTCAGAGAGAGCATCAAGGAGTGGGATGTCGATGTAGAGTTTCTTCATCGCCTCCTTAAATCTTTGGAACCTAGTGTCCATTTTAGTCTCTCTCAATCTTCCCGGGTATGGTATCCTTGGTTTATATTGTGAAATTTTTGGCTCTTTGGAAGCTTGTTCTTTTTTTTCACCTCTCGCGTTCTCTGCGGTCTTCTTAGTTCCTAGGTTCGGGCTTGCATTTGACATAAGGACAGGTGTATCATCATCATGAGCAATTCTCGTAGATTCATGAAGGACACAACTAGATCTTGTAGTGACGGCATTCAATTGCTCTGGTCAATTTTGGTCGTGTCTAGGGTTTGACTCAGGTTGTCCTGTAAAAGTGCATGTTGGTGGCTTTAGTTGTGCAGCAATTTGTTCTAGTTGAGCCTCCACCGCCTTCTGTTGAGCTTGCTGATTAGCGAGCATGGTTTGTTGGGACTGTAGCATCTTCCTTATCAAAGTCATCTCGTCTGCTGGCTGGGATGGGGGATTTTTCTGAGTGAGTTGTTGTTGTTGCGAAGGTGATGTCAATTGGGGTTGTTGTGGTTGCTGCAACTGAGGGTGCAACTACAGGTGCAGAGGAGGATGGGTATATTGATAGTAGGCGGAAGGATTTCTCGGGTAATTAGTTCTTGGGAAGTTATTTCTGAGGTTCCCTTGATTTTGGTTAAAGTTATTTTAGAATCCAGGTGGAAACCTATTGGAGGTCCTGCCTTGTGCTTGATGTTACGGGTTAGCAGTCCCCGCAGGATTCCCATACTAAAAACTGGGGTGGTTTCTTGGTTGGTTTGGATTATAGTAAACTTGTCCCGGTATGGAATGAATGGAATTAACTTGTCCAGGCATCTGATCATCAGGTTGTTCGATGATCGGTTCGTACTGCTATTGTGGTGGTTGCATATCCATCATTACATTGAAAAGCAGACCACATGATAGAGTAGGGTGATCGGATGTGTGACAGGCTTCACAAGTTCCTATAGCAACTTTAACCTGTTGGACTTGGGGGTTTTTCTTCTTATCATATTCTCCAAATGAAGTTTCAAGAGCCTACTGTTTGTGGGCTATAGTCTTCAAAGCTTCAGCAATAGCCTTCATTTCCATTGATTCCTCAGCTTTATAAATCTTGAGGACTCCCTTACTGGATGATCGTCCCCAATTGGATTGATTTTCAGCTCCAAGCGTAATGATTTTCCAAGCATCCTCGTAGTTCTTCCTCATGAAGTTTCCTCCAGATGAGGAATCCATAAATTGCTTGATGTCATCACTCACCCCCTATAGAACGTTTCTATTAATTGATTTTGGGAGATGCCGTGATGAGGACATTTTCTTAGAAGCTCCTTGAATCTCTCCCATGCTTCTGCGAGTGATTCTCCAGGAAGTTGAGCGAAGTGGTTGATTTGCCCCCTGATTTCGTAAGTTAACGAAGGGGGGAAAACTTTTCTAGGAACTTTTTTTCTAAAGGATCCCAGGTGGTGATGATTGGCTCCCTATCAAGCGAATTGTACCAACTGAGAGCCCTTTCGGACAGAGTAAAATGGAAAAGATGTAACATTATCGCATCAAAGGTGATTCCAACTTGCGGGACAAGTCGGCAAAGTGCCTTGAACCTCTTTAAGTGATCCATGCAGTCATCTCCAGATCCACCAGAAAATGAGATGCCTTGCATGATTTGAATCCATTGTGTCCGGATCTCGAAGTTAGGTATGTTGATGATTGGTGGCCGAACTGGATGATTGTCTTCATAGTTCTTTGGTACGGCATAGTCCCTCAATTGCTTGCTTCTTAGCTCTAGCTGGGCAGCCTGGTTAGCTGCTTCATTTTCAGCTCAGATGCGGGCTTGTTCTTCAGCTCAGATCTCTGTTTGAATCTGAGAACGGGTGTCAGCGATGAGTTGTGCTCTCTGAGCGGCTATAGCGGCATTGACCCTTTCCATTACTAACGCGGCTTGGCATTGATCTTCAGCCATTTGCCTGGCTCTTTGTCGGTTGAGTCTGATGTAGTGGTGGAAACTTCTCTCTACCTCAGAGTCGTACTCTGGATCAGGGGAGAATCTGAGGTTATGTGATGGTTGCATACACGTCTTCTACCTGAGTAGAGAAAGAAACACACGTTATAGATGGTGCAGGAGATATGATGAATTCAAGAAGATAAGGACTAATGGTTAAAGGAAAGTGTAAAACCCTAGCCAACTAGCAAGATAGTAAATGAAATTAGAACGTTCCGTTGTCCCCGGCAACGGCGCCAATTTTTTTGATGGAACTTCTACTCACGTGGAATTGCGTGCACCACTAAAAATCCTAAAGATAGTAAGTCTTTAGGTTTAGCCTTTCTTATACTATGTTAAAACTCCACCCACGCATGCTAAGATATGTGGAAGTCTTATCGCAGTATAGTTAAGGGTCGAATCCACAGGACAACGGTCTTGTTGGTAGCAACAAGATGGAACATGTTAGAATCTCACTTAATCTCTTGGTAGTTGGTATCTAACTCGAAAGGTTTGATTTGGTTGTTTTAAACTAAGAACAAGTAAAGTAAAGCAAGTAAGTAAATATAAGGATGTAATCAATGACAAGGAGTCACTAGGATGTGATCGGCTTTCACCGCCACTACACATGGATCCAAAACATGCAACATAAAACATATCCTGCAATAAGAGTCTAAACAGTTAGTATCTTTGTAGATTTAGTTTCCTTTCGGAGAACTAACTACGAGAAGTGTGGGAATGTTGCAATGCTAGCCATCCCCGAACGAATGGTCACCTACTTTACATCATTCCCTTCGCAAAGTGTGTTCCTCGACTTACCAAGGTTGTGCTTTCACATGTCAATTGATTCCATTTCATAGTATGAAAGCACAACGATGGAAGTGAGTTTACTCCACTTCATGAAAACACTCCTAGATATCGAAACAGATGCACGGTGGATACATGCATCAAGAACCAACATTCAATCGAGATTCGAATCTAGTAGTACAAACATAGATAATTCATACTAAAAGATAAAAGATAACACAAGTTGGTGATCAAGCAACGAGCATTCATTAAACGATTGATGTTGAACTGAAAAGGAAGCATCTCTATATTGCAAACTATGGATTACATTACATGAAATGAAAACATGGGCAGCAGGGCTACTCCCCGCACCCTAGTGAGAGAGACTACTCACTCATAGCTAGGACAAAGAAGGAGGTGAGAAGAGAGAGAGAAAGAATGTCATCCCCACAAAGGAGAGAGGAAAGTCAACCCCTTGGAAAGAGAGAGAATAACGATCTTTACACTTCATAGGTTGCTCGATGATGAGGTCTCCTCTTCTCACCTTCTTTGGCAAAGAGAGAGAAAACAGCTTCTGGATGGAGCTTGGATCTCAGACCGACAGCCTTTGGGCGGAGGATGGAGGTTGGAATAGCTCTGGAGTAGTAGAGGCAGCCTCTGGGCATCTGAAACTTGATTTCTTTGGGAGGACCCCTTGGGTTTTATTTATAGGCCTTGAGTGAAGTCCAAACGGTTTGGTCAGTTTTGGGTCCAAACAGTCTTGAAGACCGTTTGGATTGTGAGACCGTTTGGGCTCTGAAACCATTTGGACTCTGAAACCGTTTGGACTCTGAGACCGTTTGGACTCATGCGGTCTTGAGATCGTTTGACTCCATGCGGTCTTGGGACCGGTTAGCTTCATGCGGTCTTGGGACCATGCGAGTCCATGCGGTCTTGGGACCGGTTGGCTTCATGCGATCTTGGGACCGTGTGAGTCCATGCGGTCTTGGGACCGTGTGAGTCCATGCGGTCTTGGGACCATGTGAGTCCATGCGGTCTTGAGACCGGTTGGCTTCATGCAGTCTTGGGACCGTGTAAGTCCATGCGGTCTTGAGACCGGTTGGCTTCATGCGATCTTGGGACCGTGTGAGTCCATACAGTCTTGGGACCGGTTGGCTTCATGCGGTCTTGGGACCGTATGAGTCTTTTGTGATTTTTTTGTGTCTTTTTCTGTAAGTAAAAAGGAAAAAGTTAATCTAACAATATGTTTGCAATAAAAGAGAATAGTTAGCGATTCTATCTAATTTATCTAAGAAAGAGTGTGGAAAATTAAAGAAAAACACTAAGATAACATCACCAAATTGGAGGTTATCAGGATGGTGAGAGGATGTCATAGTATTGATGTTTTAGAATATGTGTCTTAGTGAGATAGTCTTTGAGCTTCTACATTGCTTCCTCACATTGTTTTCTCCATCATAACTCATAGTTTTCCTTGAGAATCTTGAAGATGGGGCTCACATGTAGGAGTCATTTTGGCGATGAAGTGAATGACATATTTGAGACGATCAAGCCAACTTAATATCTCCTTTTTTTCATAGAGAGGCATTTCCTGGATGGCTCGATCTTTCCTAGGGTTGACCTTGGTTTCTCTCTGGCTGATAGTGAATCAAAATAGGTTACCAGATGTAACCCCAAAGGTCTTATTTGTTAGGTTTAAGTGCAATGATATTCACATATTCATTGAAACAACTTCTTAAGATTAAGTTAGTGATCTTTTGGGTTTCTGTAAGAATTAATCCTCATATACCTCCACCTCCTTATGCATAGTGCCATGGAATAGAGAGACCATTAATCTTTAACGTGTAGCCCCAACATTGTTGAGACCATAATAAATGACTCGATAGCATAACACCCCCATTATATGATAAAAATTTGTCTTATCCTTATCCTCCTTAGCCATTTTTATATGATTATAACTAGCAAAGCCATCAATAAAGTTAAGGAATGCATGATCGGTGGTATGGCTAACAAGTACATCAATATGCGATAGTGAAAAATCATATTTAGGAGATGCTTTGTTGAGGTCACTATAATCCACACACATTCGTACTTTCCGATACTTCTTTGGTAAATGTGCAATGTTGGCGTGTCATGTAGGATAGTTGATCGAGTTTAGGCAACCAACATTGTACTACTTTTGATCTTCATCTCTAATTTTGAGGCTCCATTCTGGTCGTAGTCATCTAGACTTCTGCTTGACTGGGTGAACACCTAGGATGATAGGGAGGTGAAGTATTGTGAACTTATTTTCCAATCTAGAAATATCTATGTAGCTCCATGCTAATACATCAATGTATTTGCTTAAGATCTAAATTAATTGGTCTTTGGTATTTTGGGGCAGAAGCATTCCAATTTTGACTTTGCATAGCTTGGGGCTTGAGATGAGATTAATTGTCTCCCTCCCATCTTCAATGTGAAATGGATGACGCTTTTTTGTCATATAGTCTGGGACAGGAACATATTCTAACTCAGCATCACCATCTTTTTAAATTTTTGCTACTTCTATTAAGTAGTCGGCAAACTTCTACCTAGCCAGGGTGTCTTCTACTTTTTTTTGGATTTTTTACTTTTTTGGGAATTTGTGGTGGAAACTAAAGATTTTGTAGAGTGTGGATGTATAGACACTCTAGGATATCCACAACATCAGGGTGGGATTCCTCTAGTGGGAATTTTTTTGGGAGGGGGAGGTGACTTTGCCTTCAAGACATTGTGATTTTGAACTTCATTTGTTCTTTGCATGAGGTGGATGAGTGTCTACAGTTCTTCTGTAGATTCTACTTTAAAGATGGTGTTGATTTCCCATTTTTCAAACATTTAATTGGAATTGTCATACTCATATGTGATACCATAGTATTCTTCTTCATTCTCATCACTCCTTTTCTAAGATTTATATGGGCATGGTAATACGGGAATAGTCATTGGTGCAATAAATTTGAATAGGTTCAATTGTGCACCCATTTCTTCAGGCATCAAATCTATGAATTCCATTGTATTCATTTATGAATTTGTTAGCATGATCATCATAAAGACCTCCATAGCTTTCCTTCATTCTCCCTTTGTCTAATGGTTTGGGCATGGAGAATTCACCAAAGGGGAGATCATGGATTTAGTTACTTCCTCATTTGGAGGGGTGATCATGTCTTTAGACTGTTAATTGTTTCGGGTGATGTGGATGTGATTCACCCCTATTTTTAGGGCTTTATCTTGTGTCATAGTGTATTTCAATCACATCTATACCGGTTAGATTACAAGTTATTTCCCTCAATATGCATATTTGTGTAAAATGCACTTATGGACATTATTTGTATGTTTTTTAGGCATTTGGACCATGCTTGATGGAAGAGAGAGAATGAGTGGTCCTAGGGTTTCTCTACCCTTGGAGATACCCAAAGTGAAGTTTGATGCTCCCTCAACCTACCCCTAGTGGCCAAAGATCCATAGAAGCAAAGATGCCCAAGAAAATCCAAAGAATCAAGTCCAAGTGCAGATGAAGACATCACCACGGATGTGCCACATAGAATGGTCATGGTGCACTGACCCAGAACGGTTGTGCACCCTTGCACAGCTATGTAGCAGCAGAGGCAAAATGACCGTGGAGCAGAGAATGGCCTGGGGATTTCAAGCCACCAAGGCCGTGGGGACCACCACGGCTGTGCTACCCTAGCCCCACCATGGTCATTCCACCTTTAGTATAAAATCCACCCTCAACCTATGATCTTCACATTTTAATTCACATAATCATTCTACCCCACCACGACCATGCTCACCTCTACCCACCATGGCCGTGGAGATCCACTACGACCATGCTACTCACCAAACCTAGCTACTTTTGCCACTGCAATACCCAATCTACCCCTACTTGACCTATTGCTTCCCCCACACCTATATATAGGGGGTGGAGGTTGTAGGTCAGGTAAGCTACCTCCTACCACCTCTTAGCTCCCCATTTTCACCCATTAGCCATTCCAATCCATTTCCACATCCATTTCACCATTTCCACCATCAAAACCCTAGTTCCCTTGCATTTCCACCATCATTCCATGCCCCTACACCTTAGAGGAGAGAGGACGACGCCCTACAGCAGCTGAAGTGGAGGACATCTTCATCTACACCGAGCTCCATGGCTTCTTCTATCTCCTTCTCTTCTCTTTTTGTACTTTGCATTGTTATGAGTAGTTAGGCCCCTTGGGTGGGCAGTTTGGGGTGTAAAATGTTACTTTAATACCATGTTAGGGGAAAATGGTATGTAAACTTTGTAATTACATTTGCTAATTATTATGTTCGATTTCTATCTCACTCTCCATAAATGGCTTGTTGGCTTGTGCTTGAAATCAATTGGGAATTTAGGGAAATTGCTTATATGTGTGAATTTTGGGATGTGCTCCTAGGTCTAATTCTTAGATCCCTAGCTAGCTACCCATATTCCTACATCATAATCAATTCTCCTAACCCTAGTTGAGAGATCTAAGTATCTGATTTAGATGAAATTAGTGTGTTTATCATGGAGCTTTCTCAAGGATAGAATGTGGGTGATGGGAGGCCTAAAACCTCACCTCCACCCCTATTACTAGTCTCAACCCCTAATCATCCTAAGATCATCTAACATGGAAACCTAGGCTCGTTTAGACTCTAATTGGATTACACCCAATCCCTAACCCAATTGAGCCTCACAAGGGTAGTGGGGAGTGGTAGGGACTAGTTCCCCTATGCATAACCTAGCATATCCATGGCCAGTTAGTAGCTTAGGTTAATTCATTAGACTCTAACTTGTTGTTTGGTTTGGATAATCTAAATGGAATCATAATGTTCATATGTCACCCCCAACTTAATTGATAAGTGCATCCCCCAAATAGCCCACATCTCCCTTAATTGCTTTAAAACCCTAGTTTCCATCTTTCTTAGCTAGTGTTAGCTTACTTAGCTCGTTTCTTTCTTAGATAGTTTCTTGCACCTATTCTTGCTTTGTTCTTGCTAGCTTAGTTCTTTAATTTCTCTCTTTCTCTTCTTGCTTGCCTTGGTGTAGTTTCTTCTTTTCTTACCTAGATTAGTCTTTTCCTACTTAATTAGTCTTAATCGAGTCTAGGGTTAACTTACATTTCATTGTTGCCTTTAATTTCTTTCTAGCTCACCCTTAGTTTAACAATCAAAACAACCTTCAAACCCTTAACCCTAGTCTCCACAGTAGGAACCTAGCAAAAACTAACCTAGCTCTAGTGCCCCTTTTCTCCATACAGGTCGACCCTATACTTGCCGCCCTTCTATACTACGGCACAACCCCGTGCTCTTGTGAGATAGTGTTTTGGTAGACGTAGATGTGTTTAAGTCTAGGTCATTATAAATTTTGAAAGTTTAATTCACCCATATGTTCTGATCTCATGGGGTGCATCTAGTTGAATCCAATCGGTTAGTGTGCGCACTTCTGGAAGACGCACCAAGCTTTCTGGCACTGTTGTCGGGGAGAAAGGAGCTTAGCCTAGCTAGTTAGTTTTTCTTTGACTTTTCCTACTACCCTCATCATTACTATTCCTTATTCATTATTCTTTGCATTCTTTTTGTATATTGGTTTATTAACTTGTTTTCTTTTGTTTGGTTGTGATTTGTGCATGTGACAAGACATTCGGGGGAAGATAAGATGGAAAACCAAAATGCACCCCACAAGCTTCTTCAAGACTACTTCATGCCAAGCAACTATAAATCGCCAATTGCTAGCAGGGTTGATTAAATGTCAGGGGAGCAATTCTACATTCCTCCAGGTCTTCTTGGGCTCTTGCCCATCTTCTATGGCTCAGAGAGTGAGAACCCCTACAAGCACTTGGACTCCTTTCTTGAAGTATGCTCCACCTTCAGGACGTCGACGGCTAGTGATGATACAATCTGGTTGACCTTGTTCTCTTTCTCCCTCAAACATAGAGCCAAAGATTGGTATGACTCAAGAAGGGACATCATGAGTTGTGAAATAATAAAGAATGCCTTCTTGAGACAATTCTACTCTATAGCAAGGTTAACACAAATGTGGCGTGCCGTGACAAGTTTTAGTCAAATGGGCAATGAGTAGTTCCATAATGCATGGGAGAGATTTAAGACTATTTTGAGAGAGTGTTCGCACCATGAGGTCCCTTTGTGGCAGCTAGTTCAATCATTCTACTCTAGTTTATCTCTAAAGGACCAAGACATAGTGGATTCATCTTGTGGAGGAGTTTTCATGGCTAGGCCACTTGAGGAGATATGGCCTTCGTTTAAGTAGTTGGCTGAAGGGTCAAGAATTTGAGCTTCTAACATGATGAATGGCGGGGGTTATGCCTTTAGTGTGACACCTCCTACTCATAATGACTCAAGCCCACAAGTGATGAAGATTCTTGGTGACATGGTGAGCTTTATGAAGAACCATGTGACAAATGTTCCTTGCCACCCGGTCAATTCTATTGAGTTCTATGGTGAAGAAAAGAAGACACCTCACTCCTATAGCTACCAAGAGCCACAAAGTCCAAAATATAGCTCAAGGTTTGAGGAAGATTTTCTCTCTAGATTGAAAATATTTGATAATGTTCAAAAAGATGTGGCAAGGCTAGAAGAGAAAGTAGAGCAGCTATCTTCCATAATTGCTCTCCAAGAAGAAAAGTTGTCTTCCAAACCCATCATAAGCTATCATGAAGCAAGTGGACCCATGCCCTCTTCTCAAGTTTTCCATAGTCCGCCTCCCATGAAAGTGCAACCCATCTACCATTTCTAGGGTGATCACAAGTCTTATACTCCACCTCCCCCTCTATCACCACCATTTTCCCAACTATTCACTTTCCAACCTCAATTCTCCCCTCCACCTCGATTTCAACACCAAGTGTCACCTCCACCTCCTCCACATCCACAACCAGCTCCCCCTCTCCACCATGAGCAAGGAAGTGTTGTGACAGTTCTAAGGAGTGGGAAATATCTTGACCAGCCCGCAAGTCAAAGAAAGTTTGACAAAGCAAAGCAAAGGCAGCCGAGTGGTGATATTGTGATTGAAATTTCCAAAGATGATTCAGTGATACATCTTGTTGATTTTGGGATACCATGTACTCCACTTCATGCTCCATTTCCAAGTCCTACCATCCCTAGTATTCCACCTCACATTGATGCAAGCTAGCCAAAAGCCAACGATCCTCCATTCATTGAAGCACTAGATGAGCCACTAGAAATGAGGAGGAGGCAAAAGCACAATGTGGATATTCTTGATGTGTTTTGCCAAGTGAAGGTGAACATTCCACTCTTGGATGCTATCAAGAAAATCCCATCATATGCCAAGTTCCTCAAGAACCTATGCAATGTAAAGGGGAGGTCAATGGGGAGGATACCAAAGAAAGTGAAGTTGACTGAACAAGTGAGCTCCATCATACAACATTCACTTCTTGTGAAGAGAAAAGACCCAGCAGCCCCACTCATACCTAGCTATATAGGGGGACATCGCATAGACAGGTCCCTTGATTTGGGATCTAGTGTGAATTTGATGCCATACAATGTTTATGTTGAGCTGGGCTTGGGCAAGTTGAAGCCGGCACATTGCACTCTCTAATTATTGGATAGATCCATAAAAGTGTCTAGAGGTAGAGTGGATGGTGTCTTGGTGATGATAGATAAAGTGAAAGGCACATTATTCCCGGCGGATTTCATTGTACTTGATATGGAGCAAGAGGATAGGAAGATCCCCATCATCTTGGGAAGGTCATTCTTATCTATAGATGATTCTGAGATTCATGTTTGTAGAGGCACCATGACAGTTTCATTCATGGACATGAAGATCAAGATCAACATGTACAAAACCCCAACCCGGCGGGTCTAAGATAGGGATATTAGACATGGTCACTTCACAAGTCTGAATGATCATTTGAGAAAATGAGATCAACATGGAACAATTGATGATGATTATTGTGATCAAAGGGATGAGGAAAACATATTGAGTGCAAATGAGGGATGCATGTTTTGCAAGAATGGACACATGAGAATGCCAAATGGATGAATTATTGAACAATCACCAAGAAGCCAAGCTGAAGGTAAGAAACTCAGCGCTTGTGGGAGGCAACCCACATAAGTTTGGGAAAGTTTTGACCCAACCTTCAATTTTTGAAACTTTTGCTTTGTTTTTACACTTTTCCAAGAAAACACACACACACACTTATTTTAAATAGTTTTTGTTTAGTTTTAAGATGTGCAGGTGAAAATAGGGTGAAATGAGGAAAATTAGATGAGATGTCGACAAAGTGATCCATGAAAAATCATTTTGGATCAAGATTTTGAGTGTTTGATGTTCCTCAAGTTGGGAATAGCAACTACACAGATCACCACGGCTGTGGCCATCCACCACAGTCGTGTGAATTAAATCAATAAGTACTCACAGGGAATAGGACCAAAGTTTGTAGAAAAAATTTGTCAAGGGATTCACCACAACTGTGCAAGGCAGCACGGCCGTGCAGCCTGAAGCCACCACGGCTGTGTTGCACCCTGATTTCAGCAACTAAGGCAGAACTTGCAAAAATTCCAAATCATTTACTCACTTCTCTAAAGAATAGAACGGTCGTGCTCTGTGCCCAAGCGATCGTACAACCATTCACACCCTCTCTCCAACCCTCAAATCTCTACCAAATCACCCCCAAATCATCCCAAATCAATTCCCTACCATTTCCACTGCCTTAATCTCCAGATTCCACTCTTTTTCATCCACAAAATCCCACATTTCTCTCCATTCCGCCCCCAACAGCCCCGTTCTTCAGAGAAATTCAAAATTTGGCGATTTATCCTCCGGTTTCGAGCAAAGATGAATCAATTTGCTAAGAAAGCAGTGGAGAAGACTAGGGGTGTCATCTCCTACCAAAGAAAGCCGAATAACAGTAACCCTCGATTGACAGAGGCCGAATTGGATGCTTTGGTGGATCCAATTGTGGAAGAAGCCTTCACACAGCCACAGTAGTGTTGGCTAAATTGGACATTAGCATAATCTTTGTTTTGATGATGACAAACATTTCATTCTTGTGGATCTAACATTCTACTTGAATCTTTTAGGGTTCAAGGAAAATAAGGAGATCATACTAAGTGGATAATTGAAGATCAATACACTTAAATGTTTAATATTTTCATGATAGTACTCAATGTAAAAACTTGTACAATTATATAATGTACAAGTACTTAGATATCATGTAAATCAAGCATTAGATCTTCCATATCTACCCAAAACCCTATGTCACACTCACATGAATACTTTAGGGTTTATATGTCTCATATGAGTCATCAATAGGACCTTACACACATCGCAAAACTTTGCAAATCTTTAGTTTTGAGCCAAAATTTGGTCGACAATATTGTGGACCGAAATATAGCCTTTGTAATAGGTTTAGTTGTCAGAACCAGTCAGTCATCCGGTCGACAATATTGTGGACCGAAATTTTATCCGATCGACAATATTGTCGACCGAGAAAAGTTCTGGAAACTTCACATTTAGCACGAATTTAGTCATTGTAAGCCAACTACTTTATACCTAACGGCTAGTTAAGCACTGAGAACACTCTAGACACTCCCTAAAACGTTCCTAAATAGTTGTAAACTATTCCTATAAATAGGAGAGGGCTTAGGACACCCAAATCATTACTTGCATACACAATACACAAGTTACACTTGAGCATCCATTCTTGAGAGCAACAAAGCTGAGATTTACTTGTTATCTTCTTCCTTATGCTCTAGAGTTGTGTCATATAGATACAATCTCCTAGCCACCACATATAGCCACGTCCATCTTAAGTGGATAGGAGATCTAAACACTTGATATAGTATCAAAGTGATGTACTTCATTGGTTAAGTATTTCCTTTCTGCCAACCTTTTTCTTTTATATTGTATGTTGTTCTCCTTGACTACTCCTAGGTTTGGAGGCTGTTGAAAGGAGGTTTCTTGGCGCTACTTCATCAAGAGAAGGCTTCTCCAAGGTGGACTTGAGGTTACTTCAAGAAGGCGCTTCAAAGGAGGATGGATCTACTTCAAGGTGAAGTCTATCTCAAGGTGGTGGAGCTACTTCAAGGAGGTGAAGGCTACTCCAAGGTGGACTTGAAGTTACTTCAAGAAGGTTGCTTCAAGGAAGTTGAAGCTACTTCAAGGTGAAGGATACTTCAAGGGTGTATAAGGAAGGTGATTGTATTTTATGTAACATCCTTGTGAGGTAATAAAATAAATCACTTTCAAAAATCCCGGTTGGAAACAATCGAGTAGTGGACTGACTACCTTAGATTTCTAAGGTAGGAACCACTCTACATCCTTGTGTCTTCCTTGTTTCCTCCTAATTCTGGTTCAAGTGTTTAATTGTTTAATTAACTTTAAAACTCCAAAAATCTCTATTCACCCCCCTCTAGATCTTTCAATTGGTATCAGAGAAGGTCTTCAAGGAGCTTTAACAGGTCTTGAAGATATGGGGGATGGTGTTTTCAACAACCTTGACATGAGCCGGCCATCAACAAGTGATCAAGATTGTAGATGGTGCTTTGAATGTGAAGTAAAAGGCCACATGACATTCAATTGTCCAAAGAGGAAGAAAGGAGAAAAGTTCTACAAAGATAAAAGGGAACAATCAAGTGAGAATAAAGAAGATAAGGTAAGTTGTTTCATTGCAACAATCGATGAAGAAGAAAATGAGGTAAGTCTACTTGATTTATCTAAAGAAGAGCTAGTTGCTAGCATTGAAGAATTAAATGATAAATATATTGACTGTAAAAAGAAACTAAAAAGAGTTACAATAACTAATGAAGAATTATATTCTCAATTAAATGATCTTGCTTCTAATAAGGAAAGTATTATTTCTGAAAATTCTACCTTGAAATCATCTTTTAATGATTGCAATATGAAGCTTCTTACTCTAGAAACAAATTATGATTTTCTTTCTCAAGAAAATGTTGAACTACTTGCAAAATTGAATGATCTTCAAACTCAACCTATATTGTGTACTCATTTAGATTATGATACTATTATCAAAGAAAGAGATAGTTTGTTATCTAATCTAGATCAATCAAAGTTAGATATTAAAAGGAGAATGGATGAAATTGCTAAGTTACAAAAGGAAATTAGTAGCTTGAAATACAATGGTATTCTTGATAAGATCCTAAAGGATTCTTCTGGCCAAATTGGAAGAAGAGGTTTAGGATATGTTTCAAAAGGAAAATCTCATCCTAAATCTAGAAGAACACAAGCACCCAAGACCAAGGCCATATTTGTACCCAAGAACAACTCAACTCAAAGGAGAAATGAAATTGATTCCATTTGTTGTCACCATTGCTTGCATCTTGGACATTATTCTATCTCATGCCCATACAAGAAAAAGAATGTTGATTTAGTGTGGGTTCCAAGACTTTAAACCTAGGATATTTGAATATTATTAGTTGAGATTTGACCTAAAATGTTACTTTGATATTCAAGATGTATTTTCTCAACTAAACTGAGCTTTTATTTGCATATTTCTATAAAATTGTATTGGAAGTAACCTATGTTTTTACTTGAAAATAACTACTGAAAACAAAACAAAAACAATCTCGATCGGCAACAACTTCAACCGAGACACTCTTCGGTCGATAAAACTGTCGACCAAATAAGTTTCTGTCTCAAACTTACATTTTCTGGAGAAACAGTAAAATTATTGGTCGAGAAAGTTGTCGACCGAGAATATTTCGGTCGAGAAAATAGTCGACCGAGTAAGTTACTGTAGTAATCCTACAAAAACTTGAAAAACATCTTGTTGACAAATAAATTGACCAAACCTTACTCGGTCGAGATCTTTTTTTACTGAGAAAAACTCTGTCAGAAATGTTATATAAGAATAAGATACTTCAATTGCAATTAACTTAAGTAACTCAAATATGTAATGGACTTTATAAATTACATTGCTTTAAATATTTGAATGACCCTAATCAAAAGGAAAAATATATGGGCATCAAAACATTATACTTTGCATGATCAAATTGTCCCAAACAAGCATATAAGAGGAAAAGATTGGTTTTATTCAAGAAAAGTATTAATGGCAAATATATTGGCATAGGAGATTTTGTTCAACATTAACATAATCAAAATTGAAAACAAAATAAGTGATCATACAAGGAACTTGGTTTAATAATCATCATCATTTTGTAAGAAAATTTAAAGTTTGAGCATTCTAAGAAATTAAAACAGGATATCTTTTCAAAGTCTTGCTCACATGAATTAAGTTCTAAAAGGCAAACTTAATCTTAAGTCACAAAAAGGTCTTATCTTAGATTATTCCACCTTCACAAGTTCCTATATGAGCAGCATGAAGAACTAATAATGATCATACACAACATGATCAAATCATATTCTAGAAGAAGTGGTTCATTGGATAACATATGAAAATGCATATATTGGATATCTGCATAAATGCCTCTCGGTCGAAAAAGAGTTCGACCGAGGGGTGCCCCCGTCGAAGTCATGGTCGACCAAAAATAAGACTGACAAAATGCTTATTTGTGAAATCAAATCATTGACTTGCACTTAACCTTAGTGTATTTGCTCATCATGATTGTTGATTCATTGCTTTACTTATTCAATTGAACCTCAAAATTATTTATGACCTTAGTATCTTTAAGAAGCTTACAACATTCTTGAATACAATGTATATCTTTTTCTTAATTGAATTTGCTACACTGATTAGGGCTACATCCCTTGTATTTGGTTAGAGATACATTCATTGGTTCTACTATAAGCTTAAAAGAATCTCGTATCATTTTAGGGCTTAACATCCCTTGTAAATGGTTGGGAAATATTCATTGATCCTACTATGAGCCTAAAGGAATCTCATATCATTTCAAGGCTTAACATCCTTTGTAAATGGTTGAGAAATTAATAAAATATATCCATGAGTCTAAAGGATTCTCATATCATTTTAGGGCTTAACATCCCTTGCAAATGATTGAGAAATAAATCTTGATTTTTGAAATGTGGCTAAATTTGACATTCTTGTTATAGTATACAATTAAGGGGGAGTATCTCATTCAGGGGGAGGAAATTGGTTATATGGCTATCTTTTTGAAATGACAAAGGGGGAGAAATAATATAAATCAAAATTAAATGAGTTTCATAATCTCTTGGATTCACATAAATTGTTGTTATATTCCTTAAAGAGTTGGATACTATGTTCCATACCTCTTTAGGAATAATTAGCACACACTTCATGAAAACAAGAGAATGTCATCATCTAAGGTAAATCTCAGGTATGAAACTCATCTTATTTGATTATTTTGATTATATTTTTAGGAATGTTTGTCATCTTCAAAAAGGGGGAGATTGTTGGCTATATTAGACATTAGCATACCCTTTGTTTTGATGATGACAAACATTTCATTCTTGTGGATCTAACGTTCTACTTGAATCTTTCAGGGTTTAAGGAAAATAAGGAGATCATATTAAGTGGATAATTGAAGATCGATACAAATTGAAGATCAATATACTTAATGTTTAATATTTTCATGATTGTACTCAATGTAAAAACTTGTACAATTATATAATGTACAAGTACTTAGATATCATGTCAATCAAGCGTTAGATCTTACATATATACCCAAAACCCTATGTTACACTCACATGAATACTTTAGGGTTGATAGGTCTCATATGAGTCATCAATAGGACCTCACACACATCGCAAAACTTTGCAAATCTTTAGTTTTGAGCCAAATTTTGGTCGACAATATTGTGGACCGAAATATAGCCATTGTAACATGTTTAGTTGTCAGAACCAGTCAGTCATCCGTTTGATAGTATTGTGGACCGAAATTTTGTCGACTGAGAAAAGTTTTGGAAATTTCACATTTAACGTGAAGTTAGTTGTAGCAAGCCAACTACTTTATACCTAACGGCTAGTTAAGCACTAAGAACACTCTAGACACTCCCTAAAACATCCCTAAACACTTTTAAACTGTTCTTATAAATAGGAGAGGCCTTAGGAAATCCAAATCATCCTTGCATACACAATACACAAGTTGCACTTGAGCATCCATTCTTGAGAGCAACAAAGTTGAGATTTACTTGTTATCTTCTTCCTTATGCTCTAGAGTTGTGTCCTATAGATACAATCTCCTAGCCATGACATATAGCCACGTCCATCTTAAGTGGATAGGAGATCTAAATGCTTGATATAGTATCAAAGTGATGTACTTCATTGGTTAAATATTTCCTTTCTTCCAACCTTTTTCTTTTATATTGTATATTGTTCTCCTTGACTACTCCTAGGTTTGGAGGTTGTTGGAAGGAGGTTGCTTGGCACTACTTCATCAAGAGAAGGCTTCTCCAAGATGGACTTGAGGTTACTTCAAGAAGGCTCTTCAAAGGAGGTTGGAGCTATTTCAAGGTGAAGTATATCTCAAGGTGGTGGAGCTACTTCAAGGAGGTGAAGGCTGCTCTAAGGTGGACTTTAAGTTATTTCAAGAAGGCTGCTTTAAGGAGGTTGAAGCTACTTCAAGGTGAAGGCTACTTCAAGGGTGTAGAAGGAAGGTGGTTGTATTTTATGTAACATCCTTGCGAGGTAATAAAATAAATTGCTTTCAAAAATCCCAGTTGGAAACAATCGGGTAGTGGATTGACTACCTTAGATTTCTAAGGTAGGAACCACTCTACATCCTTATGTCTTCCTTGTTTCCTCCTACTTTTGGTTCAAGTGTTTAATTATTTAATTAACTTTAAAAACTCCAAAAATCTCTATTCATCCCCCCTCTAGATCTTTCAGGCAGGGGACATCATCGTTGTCTAGAGCATCACAGCCACCGTCGTCTTTTTCCCGGCCATCCGTCTCATTTGAGAGACCCTTAGTTTCAGTTGTACGGCCATCGATTTCAGCACTCCAGTCATCTATTTCTTCGACACTGCAACCGCAGGCATAGCCACAGCTAGAGCCACAACCATGAGCATGTAGGCAGCTCTTACTAGATGAAGAAGAGGATGAAGATATGCCAGGTGCACAATAGTGACACCATCCACAACCTGAGGTCACCACTGACAGGGCAAATAAAGATAAACACCCAGAGTGCTTGACACGCAAAGTGATAGAAACTCGCTATGTGTGCCGAGTGACGATGGAATCTATGGGCTTATACACCTTTTTCCAGGGTATGATGGAGAAGATGGAATTATTTAAGATTATGACGTTGCAGTAGGAGTCATATGTTGAGATGACATGATAGTTTTTCACCACATAGAGAAAGTGACTGATGATGGTGAAAATGCTATTAAAGTAATGATTGGGGACAAGAGGTGGGTGATAACCTCAAGGATTTTGAATCAGATTTTTGCCCCCAGTGAAGAGATGGAGGACCTCCTAGATAAAGGAAGGACAGAGAACGACTCCAGTTCCACATATCCTACAATGTGGAAACACTTCACCGACTAGAGCGCATTTGTAGTGGGGAAATCAAAGACTAGTGCTATTCACAATCCTTTCCTCCGCTATGTTTAGAAGGTGTTGGCGAACACCATCTTTGGCAGGTATGAAAACCAAGACAGTTGTACAAAGAAGGATCTATATGTACTTGGTTGGTTGATTAAGGGGAAGCATGTAAACCTTGGAGTGTTATTTATTGAGCATCTGAGGACAATCCCTTCTAAGAGCACAAATCCATTTGTAATGGGAGGGATTGTGACGTCTATACCCACTGCCTTGGGTCATGATCTGACAGGATACATAGAGGCAGATGAAGGAAAACTGGTTGACTTGCACTACTTAGCCCGCTCTTCCATGATCACCATTTTGGAGCAGAGGATCATTTACCAAGTCAACCCACCATACCCAGGAGTCTCCTTGGAGTTTCCTTACCATGTACCACCCCTCATGGAACAATATGAACCCACTCAGGATTTTCTGGATAGATTGAGGAGATATGAGGAGGAGTATCCCAGAGGGGATGGCATCCCTAAGGTGATTTTGACAGAGGGTTTAGAAGAGCCCTCACATGCAGCTGAGTAGAGATGGGCAGCAGAAGACAGAGAAGCACGATGAGTGAGACAGTGAGAGGAAAGGATAGGAGCATCAGAGTAGCAACAACCCACAGCAAACAAATATGACATGTCCACCATACATGCACAGCTGGAGGGTATTCATAGCACTCATGACCACATTTTGAGCACCTAGGAGGGTATTTTATGGGCACATGAGGGTTTTTAGTGTACTCAGGATGCCTTGTGGTTAGACCATCAGCAAATGTATTATTAGGTCAACCTCCTATACCAGTTCCACATGCCCAGGCACAGAGGAACGCCTAGTGGGGGGAGATTGGTGGAGTTCACTGTCAGCATATCAGGACAACTACCCGCCTCTACAGTCAGACTACTGAGGTTCCTACTACCAGCATCCTCCACTGTAGGGAGCACCACCGCCACCACAATGATCATCTAAACTATCATTCCCAGACTTTAGTGTCATGATGAGGACAGCATGATTCAAAAGTTTGGGGTGGTAGGGCGGTATGTCCTATTTCATTTTCACTCTTATTTTGCATTTCACTTGTCATTTACTTTTTTTGTTTTCTTTTGCTTACCTTAGTTTAGAATTTTCTTGATTTGCATATATGCATGTCATGTAGTTTATTTTCTTTCTATTTTTGCGTAATTTTCAAAATTTTGCTCTTTTTGCCATGCATTGCATATCATGTAGATTTTTGGTAATTTTTGCATGTTTTATCTAGGATTTTCTTATTTATTGCTTTAAGTTCAATAATATAGGCTTAGATTTGATTGAAGGTAACTTGGCACTATTTTGGCTAATTTTGCCCAAATTTGAGATTTCTTGACTAAAAGTGTGTTTTGACCCAATCTCTACTTTTTAGATTAAAAAATGACCTTTGACAAATGCATGTGAATTATCATTATTTATTGTTAAATGGTATCAATTCTTGACTTTTTACATGTGCATCACCTCTCTTGTGTTTGTGAATAATTTGGTTGAATTGTGACTTGAGCAAGCTATGAGCGCTTAGTGCCTATGAAATCACTTGATTGAAGTATCAATTTCAGGTTGTTCATTCATGTGGTGTGACATTGTTGGATTAAGTGTTGGATTAATTTTCATGTAGGATACCTTATGTTGAGAATCACGTTAGTAACACCTCTTTGACTTGACTATTCACTCACCATTTTCTTACCCCTCCGCCTCATGAAAGGATGCCAAAGTGCACATATTAGTCGTGGCCACCTCCAAAAGTTTGGGGTGGCCACATCTACATCTCACTGCTTCACTCTCATCACCATATGCCCTACCTACTCCAAGGGCAAAGAAAAAAATCAAAAGAAAATAAAAGGTGCTCATATTTAAGAGCATCTAAGTAAATAAAAGATGAGTGCTCTATGTAATAGCACTCCAAAATCTTACCACAACCCTTTCTTCCATTTTCATACCCATTGAGCTAGGAAACATCAAACCTAGCTCATTTTACCCTTTCCCGCAGCCATGTGGGTCATTTGGTGTGATTTGAAACATAAGGTTGAAATCATGAAAGTGAAATAGCACTCCTAGTCATCCTTGATTAACACCATCATGAAACGGTCTACCTGGAACTAAATGAAAGAAATATGGATAGCTTGTGTGTTTTATGCACTATATTTGAAGTTCATATGTTATATGCTCTTTTCATGATTAGTTTGTGAAAGTAGGAGAGGATAGAGATGTAATGCATGTACTTATTCACTTTTGATCCCATTCATCAATAATCATCCTTTACATTGCATTTGTCATTTCTTGATTGTGGAAAAATTGCAGAGAGATTGAGTTGGAGCATACTTGAGGGAAAGTATGTTTCAAGTTTGGGGGTGGTGATTCAACCCTATTTTAGGGCTTCATATTGTTTCATAGTGCATTTTAATCACATATATACTTGTTAGATTACATGTTATTTCCCTCAATATGCATATTTATGTAAAACGCACTTATGGACATTATTTGTATGTTTTTCAAGCATTTGGACCATGCTTGATGGAAGAGAGAGAGAAGGAGTGATCCTAGGGTTTCTCTACCCTTAGAGAGACCCAAATTAAAGTCCAATGCTCCCTAAACCTACCCTTAGTGGCCAAAGATCCATAGAAGCAAATATGCCCAAGAAAATCCAAAGAATCAAGCCCAAGTGTAGATGCAAACATCACCATGGTTGTGCCACACAGAATGGTCATTGTGTACTGACCCAGAACGGCCGTGCACCCCTGCACGGTCGTGTAGAAACAGAGGTAGAATGGACTTGATGTAGAGAATGTCATGGGCATTTCGAGACACTATGGGTGCACGGCCGTGTAGCAGCAGAGGTAGAACGGTCGTTGAGCAGAGAATGTCGTGGGCATTTTGAGCCACTATGGCCATGGGGACCACCACGGTCGTGCTATCCTAGCCCCACCACATCCATGGCGACCACCACCATCATGCCACCTTCAGTACAAAATCCACCCTCAACCTATGATCTTCATATTTTAATTCACATGATCATTCTACTCCACCACGAGCATGCTCACCTCTACCCACCACGGCCATGCTACTCACCAAACCTAGCTACTTTTGCCACTGCAATACCCGATCTATCCCTACTTGATCTATTGCTTCCCTCACACATATATATAGGGAGGTGGAAATTGTAGGTCAAGGTAAGCTACCTCCTACCACCTCTTAGCTCCCCATTTTTGCCCCTTAGCCATTCCACTCCATTTCCACCTCTATTTCCCTCCATTTAACCATTTCCACCATCAAAATCCTAGTTTCCTTCCATTTCCATCCATTTACACCATCATTCCATGCCCCTACACCTTGGAGGAGAGAGGAGGATGCCCTGCAATAGTTGAAGTGGAGGACATCTTCAACTACATCGAGCTCCATGGCTTCTTCTATCTCCTTCTCTTCTCTTTTTGTAATTTGCATTGTTATGAGTGCTAGGCCCCTTGGGTGGGCTGTTTGGGGTGTAAAATGTTACTTTGATACCATGTTGGGGGGAAATAATATGTAAGCTTTGTAATACCATTTGCTAATTATTATGTTCTATTTGTATCTCACTCTCCACAAATTGCTTGTTGGTTTGTGTTTGAAACCAATTGGAAATTTAGGGAAATTGCTTATATGTGTGAATTTTGGGATTTGCTCCTAGGTCCAATTCTTGGATCCCTAGCTAGCTACCCATCTTTATACATCATAATTAAATATCCTAACCCTAGTTGAGAGATCTAAGTAGCTAGTTTAGTTGAAATTAGTGTGTTAAGCATGGAGCTTTCTCAAGGCTAGAATGTGGGTGATGGGAGGCCTAAAACCTCACTTCCACCCCCATTACTAATCTCAGCCCATAATCATCCTAAGATCATCTAACCTAGAAACCTAGGCTCATTTAGACTCTAATTGGATTACACCCAATCCCTAACCCAATTGAGCCTCGCAAGGGTAGTGGGGAGTGGTAGGGACTAGTTCCCCTATACACAATCTAGCATATCCAAGGCCAGTTAATAGCTTAGGTTAATTCATTAGACTCTAACTTGTTGTTTGGTTTGGATAATATAAATGGAATCATAATGTTCATAAGTCACCCCCAACTTAATTGATAAGTGCATCCCCTAAACAGCCCACATCTCCCTTAATTACTTTAAAACCCTAGTTTCCATCTTGCGTAGCTAGTGTTAGCTTACTTAGCTCGTTTCTTTCTTAGATAGCTTCTTGTACCTGTTCTTGCTTTGTTCTTGCTAGCTTATGTCTTTAATTTCTCTCTTGCTCTTCTTGCTTGCCTTAGTGTAGTTTGTTCTTTTCTTACCTAGCTTAGTCTTTTCCTGCTTAATTAGTCTTAATCTAGTCTATGGTTAACTTAGATTTCATTCTTGCCTTTAATTGCTTTCTAGCTCACCCTTAGTTTAACAATCAAAACAACCTTCAAACCCTTAACCCTAGTCTCCACAGTAGGAACCTAGCAAAAACTAACCTAGCTCTAGTGCCCCCTTTTCTCCCTATGGATCGACCCTATACTTGCCACCCTCATATACTATGACACGACCCCATACACTTGGGGGGTAGTGTTTTGGTAGACGTAGGTGTGTTTAAGTCTAGGTCATTATAAATTTTGAAATTTTAATCCACCCGTGTGTTCTGATCTCATGGGGTGCATCTAGTTGAATCCAATCGGTTAGTGTGCACACCTCTGGTGGACGCACCAAGCTTTTCGGCGCCATTGTCAGAGAGAAAGGATCTTGGCCTAGCTAGTTAGTTTTTCTTTGACTTTTTCTACTGCCCTCATCATTACTATTCTTTATTCATTATTCTTTCCATTCTTTGTGTATATCGGTTTATTAACTTGCTTTCTTTTGTTTAGTTGTACTTTGTGCATATGGCAAGCCATTCGGGGGAAGATAAGATGGAATGCCAAAATGCACCCCACAAGCCGCTTCAAGACTACTTCATGCCTAGCAACTATAAATCGCTAATTGCTAGCAGGGTTGATCGAATGCCACAGGAGAAATTCTCCATTCCTCCAGGTCTTCTTGGGATCCTACCCATCTTCTACGGCTCAGAGAGTGAGAACTCCTACAAGCACTTGGACTCCTTTCTTGAAGTATTCTCCACCTTCAAGATGTCGATGGCTAGTGATGATACAATCTGGTTGACCTTGTTCTCTTTCTCCCTCAGAGATAGAGCCGAAGATTGGTATGATTCAAGAAGGGACATCATGAGTTGTGAAACAATGAAGAATGCCTTCTTGAGACAATTCTACTCTATAGCAAGGTTAACACAAATGTTGCATGTCGTGACAAGTTTTAGTAAAATGGGCAATGAGCGGTTCCATAATGCATGGGAGAGATTTAAGAAGATTTTGAGAGAGTGCTTGCACCATGAGGTCCTTTTGTGGTATCTAGTTCAATCATTATACTCTAGTTTATCTCTAAAGGACCAAGACATAGTGGATTCATCTTGTGGAGGAGTTTTCATGGCTAGGCCACCTGAGAAGATATGGTCTTTGTTTGAGTAGTTGGATGAAGGGTCAAGAATTCGAGCTTCTAGCATGATGAATGATGGGGGCTATGCCTTTGGTGTGACACCTCCTACTCATAATGACTCAAGCTTGCAAGTGATGAAGATTCTTGGTGACATGGTGAGCTTCATGAAGAACCAGGTGACAAATGTTCCTTGCCACCCGGTCAATTCTATTGAGTTATATGGTGAAGAAAAGAAGACACCTCACTCATATAGCTACCAAGAGCCACAAAGTCCAAAATATAGCTCAAGATTTGAGGAAGAGGTTTTGTCTAGATTGAAAATATTTGATGATGTTCAAAAAGATGTTGCCAGGATAGAAGAGAAAGTAGAGCAGCTATCTTCCATAATTGCTCTCCAAGAAGAAAAGTTGTATTCAAAACCCATCATGAGCTATCATGAAGCAAGTGGACCCATGCCCTCTTCTCATGTTTTCTATAGTCTGCCTCCCATGAAATTGTAGCCCATCTACCATTTCTAGGGTGATCCCAAGCCTTACACTCCACCTCCCCCTCCATCACCACCATTTTCCCAACAATTCACTTTCCAACCTCAATTCTCCCCTCCACCTCAATTTCAACACCAAGTGTCACCTCCATCTCCTCCACAGCCACAACTAGATCCCCCTCTCCACCATGAGCAAGGAAGTGATGTGACAGTTTGAAGGAGTGGGAAATATCGTGAGGAGCCCGCAAGTCAAAGAAAGGTTGACAAAGGAAAGCAAAGGCTGTTAAGTGGTGATACTGTGATTGAAATTGTCAAAGATGATTCAGTGATACATCCTGTTGATTTTGGGATACCATGTGCTCCACTTCATGCTCCATTTTCAAGTCCTACCATCCCTAGTATTCCACCTCACATTGATGCAAGCAAGGCAAAAGCCAATGATCCTCCATTCATTGAAGCACTAGATGAGCCACCACAAATGAGGAGGCAAAAGCACAATGTGTATATTCTTGAGGTGTTTTTCCAAGTGAAGGTGAACATTCCACTCTTGGATGCTATCAAGAAAATCACATCATATGCCAAGTTCCTCAAGAACCTATGCACTATAAAGAGGAGGTCAACGGGGAGGATACCAAAGAAAGTGAAGTTGACTGAACAAGTGAGCTCCATCATGCAACATTCACTTCCCATGAAGAGAAAAGACCCAGGAGCCTCGCTCATACCTAGCTATATAGGGGGACATCGTATAGACAGGTCCTTACTTGATTTGGGATCTAGTGTGAATTTGATTCCATACAATATCTATGTTGAGTTGGTATTAGGCAAGTTGAATTTAGCACATTGCACTCTCCAATTGGCAGATAGATCCATAAAAGTGCTTAGGGGTAGAGTGGATGATGTCTTGGTGATGATAGATAAAGAGAAAGGTGCAGTATTCCTGATGGATTTCATTTTACTTGATATAGAGCCGGAGGATAGGAAGATCCCCATCATCTTAGGAAGTTTATTCTTATCTACAACTGATGTCGAGATTCATGTTTGCTGCAACACCATGACAGTTTCATTCATGGACATGAAGATTAAGATCAACATGTACAAAACCCCAACCCGGTGGGTCCGAGATAGGGATATTGGACATGGTCAATTCACAAGTCCAAATGATCATTTGAGAAAAGGAGATCGATGGAACAATTGATGACTATTATTGTGATCAAAGGGATGAGGAAAATAGATTGAGTGCAAATGAGGGATGCATGTTTTGCAAGAATGGACACATGAGAATGCCAAACGGATGAATTATTGAAGAATCACCAAGAAGCCAAGCTAAAGGCAAGAAACTCAACGCTTGTGGGAGGAAACCCACATAGGTTTGGGAAAGTTTTGAGCCAACCTTCAATTTTTGATACTTCTGCTTTATTTTTACACTTTTCTAAGAAAACACACACACACTTGTTTTTAATAGTTTTTGTTTAGTTTTAAGATGTGCAGATGAAAATAGGGTGAAATGAGGAAAATTAGATGAGATGTCAATAAAGTGATCCATGAAAAATCATTTTGGATCAAGATTTTAAGTGTTTGATGTTCTTCAAGTTGGGAATAGCAGCTACACATACCACCATAGTCGTGGCCATCCACCATGACCGTGTGAATTAAATCAACAAGTACTCACATGGAACTGGGCCAAAGTTTGAAGAAGAAAAAAGAAAAAAAAATTGACAAGGGATGCACCACGGCCGTGTAAGGCAACACGGCCATGCATCCTGAAGCCACCATGGTCGTGCTGCATAGCATGGTCGTTATGCAGCCCGATTTCAACAACTTAAGGCAGAATTTGTAAAAAATCCAAATCATTTGATCACTTCTCCAAAGAACTCCGCACCCTAGCGACCATGCAGTCATTCGCACCCCCTGTCCAACCCTTGAATCTCCACCAAATCAACCCCAAATCAATTCCCTACCATTTCCACTACCTTAATCTCCATATTGCACTCTTTTTCATCCACAAAATCCCACATTTTTCTTTATTCCACCCCAACAGCCCCGTTCTTCAGAGAAATTCAAAATTTGGTGATTTCTCCTCTGATTTTGAACAAAGATGAAGCAATTTGCAAAGAAATCAGTGGAGAAGACTAGGGGTGTCATCTCTTACCAAAGGAAGCTGAATAACAGTAACCCCTGGTTGACAGAGGCCAAATTGGATGCTTTGGTGGATCTAATTGTGGAAGAAGCCTCCACACAGCCACGGTAGGGGACATCATCATCGTCCAAAGCATCACAGCCACTGCCATCTTCTGCCTGGCCCTCAGTCTCATCTGAGAGACCCTCAGTTTTAGCTACACGGCCATCGGTTTCAGCACCCCGGCCATCTATTTCTTCGACACCGCAGCCAGAGCCAGAGCCACAACTAGAGTCGCAACCACGAGCGTGTAGGCAGCTCTTACTAGATGAAGAAGATGATGAAGAGATGCCAAGTGCACAGTAGTGACACCGTCTACAGCCCAAGGTCACCACCAGTAGGGCAAAGAAATCCAATCACCTGGAGTGTTTGACACACAAAGTGATAGCAGCTTGTTATGCGTGCCGAGTGACGATGGAAGCTATGGACTTCTATGCCTTTTCTAGGGCATGATGGAGAATATGGGATTATTTGAGTTTCTGACGTTGTAGCAGGAGTCATATGTTGAGCTGACATGACAATTTTTTGCCACATTAAAGAAAGTGACTAATGATGGTGAAAATGTTATTAAAGTGATGATTGGGGACAAGAGGTGGGTGATAACTTCAAGGATTCTGAATCGGATTTTTGCCCCCAGTGAAGAGATGGTGGACCTCCTAGACAGAGGGAGGACAGAGAACAACTCCAGTTCCACATATACTACAATGTGGAAACACCTCACCGGCCAGAGCACATTTGTAGCGGGGAAATCAAAGACTAGTGCTAGTCACAATCCTTTCCTCCGCTATGTTCAAAAGGTGTTGATGAACACCATCTTTGGTAGGTATGAAAACCAAGGCAGCGGTACAAAGAAGGATCTATTTGTACTTGGTTGGTTGATTAAGGGGAAGTATGTAAACCTTGGAGCATTATTGATTGAGCATCTGAGGACAATCCCTTCCAAGAGCACAAATCCATTTGTAATGGGAGGGATTGTGACGTCTATAGCCACTGCCCTGGGACATGATATGATAGGATTCGCAGAGGCAAATGGAGGAAAATTGGTTGACTTGCACTAGTTAGCCCGCTCTTCTGTGATCACCATTGTGGAGCAGAGGATCATTTACCAAGTCAACCCACCATACTCAGGAGTCTCCTTGGAGTTTCCTTACCATGTACCACCCCTCATGGAATAATATGAACCCACTCAGGATTTTCTGGACAGATTGAGGAGATATGAGGTGGAGCATCCCAGAGGGGATGGCATCCCTAAGGTGATTTTGACAGAGGGTCTAGGAGAGTCCTCACAGGTAGCTAAACAGAGACGGGTAGCAGAAGATAGAGCAGCACGACGAGTGAGACAACAAGAGGAAAGGATAAGAGCGTCAGAGCAGCAACAACCCACAACAAATGCATATGACATGTCCACCATACATACACAGCTAGAGGGTAAGGTCAACCACCTATACCAGTTCCACATGCCCAGGCACAGAGGAACCCCCAGTGGGGGGGAGATTGGTGGAGTTCACTATCACTTAGATCTCACACTCACTTATAGAAGGAGGGATATATATGTAGGAACAAAGGGGTCTAGCTAGGGATCCACTAATTGAACCTAGGAGCCATTCCTAAGATTGCTACACACACTCCAATTCCTCCTAGAAGCTAAGTGTCATCAAACACCACAAAGTAAGCAATTTAAGTTTAAGAGCAAAAATCACATGCAAGATAATGGGAAATGATATAGAAGCAAAGTCAATCATCATAGAATGAAATTATGTTCATTACAAATTATCCTCCCCCAACATAGTATCAAAGTCACATTTTTACCCCCAAACAGTCCACCACTAGGGGCTTAGCTAGACATAATCAAAGAAATGGTAAAAGAAAGGGGAAGAAGGGGATAAGACTCCATGGAGCTCGAGGTAGATCTTCCTTCTTCACCTCCTAGTAGCTTGGGGATGAACTCTCTCCTCCAGTGGTGCAGATGGGCATGAGAATGGAGGGGATTATGGAGGAAAACCAATAAATCTAGGTTTCCAAGGTGAAAATGAGGTGGAAATGGTGGGTGGAGAGCATAAATGCAAGGGAAGTGCAATGAATGCTCAAGGAGTGGGTGGAGAGGAGTAATGGCAGCTAGGGAGTGTAACATTCATTCTCCAGCCACCACCTATGTATATATAGGTGGTGGGGAAGCACTAGGGTAAGTAGGGGTAGAATAGGAAATTTAGTATAGAAAATGGGTAGGGTTAGTTGGTCACCATGTTCATGTTGATGTGCCACGGCTGTGGTGAGGGTAGCATGGAACGGTTTTTGGGGTGTGGACAAGGCCAAGGTGTGAAAGGGAGTGGAAAGGCTAAGTATATTTGGTGGCCACAGCCGTGGCGGGGTGCCACAGTCGTACTGGGTAAGGGGTCCCACGGCCATGGTGAGGTACCACGACCATGTTAGAAGAGGAGGTAATGGGCGTAGGGAGTGCCATGAGTGAGGTGGTTTTCAAGGGCCACGGCCATGGTGAGTGGCCACAACTGTGGTCATCCAAGTATAAAATGGGCCGCCTCCCTGTTGATTTTGGGGAACCTTGCACATAATTCCAACGACCATTGTGGGAGGCCACGGCCGTGGTGTCTTCAATGGGCCACGACCGTGGTGCGTTTGGTATAAAATGCTGACTTCCCTACTGATTCTTGAACATAATTCACATGATCGTGGTGGATGCCCACGGTCATGTTGGGGTCTTCAGTGGATAAATCAATTTCATTCTTCATCATCAATGGACTTCTTTGCTTGATGTCGGATCTTGCCCATTAGGGGTAGGTTGAGGGAGCTTTTGGGCCTTCTCTGGACCCCTCCATGAGTTCCTCTCCTTCCTTCTCTCTCATCCATCCAAAGCATGGTCCAAGTACCTAAAAATAATGCAAAGAACATCCATAAGTGCATTTGATAGTAATACTCATATTGGGGGATTTAACTTGCATTCTACCATGTTTAGATGTGAATAAAGTACAAAATGGACTAGATGGAACCCTAAAATAGGGTTGATCACCACCCCAAACTTAAAACATACTTGTACTCCAGTATGCTCCAACTTAATCTCTCTTTTCAGTTTTCTTTCAATAAACAAGAGTGAAAAATGCATAGCAACAGATGATTATTGACTAAATGGTCTTAGAAGTGTCTAAGTGCATGTGTTCCACCTCTCTCCTCTCCTCTTTCACATACCAATCATGAAATGAGCATTGAGCATACAAACTTCAAATATAAAGCATAGTATACACAAGCTTTCCATATGTCCTTCATATCATTTTGGGTAAATTGTTTCATGTTGGTGTTAATCAAAGATGACTAGGAGTGTTATTTCACTTCCATGCATTCAATCTTATGCCTCAAACCACACCAAATGACCCGCATGGCTGTAGAAAAGGGTAAAGCGATCTAGATTTGATGTTTTCTAGCTCAATGGGTATGAAAATAGAAGAAAGGGTTGTGGAAAGATTTTTGGAGTGTTATTACATAGAGCACTCATCTTTTCTTTATTTGAATGCTCTTAAATAGGAGCATTCTTTTTATTTTATTTTTGCTTTCCTCTCCTTTTCTTTTCTTTTCTTTGGCCTTGGTGTAGATAGGGCATATTGTGGATAGATTGAAGCGAGAAGATGTAGGTATGTCCATCTCAAACTTTTGGAGGTGCCAAGGCTGATTATGTGCACTAGGGCATCCTTTCATGAGGCAAAGAGGTATGAAGGTGGTGAAAGAAGAGTCGGGACGAAGAGGGGTCACTAGTGTAATCTTCAACATAAGATTTCCTGCATGAAAGCTAATCCAACACTTCATCAAATGATATCACATCACATTATCGAACAACATGAGGTTCACATTTATATCAAGTGATTTCATAGGCTCTAAGCGTTTGTAGCTTTCTCAATTCACAATTCAACCAAAACATTCACAAACTTGAGAGAAATGGTGTACATGTAAAAAGTCAACAATCAAGACCATATAGCAATAAACTCTATGAAATGGCATGCATTTGTCAAAAGACTAAAAAATTCATTTCAAAGAGTGGAGATTAAGTCAAAACATGCTTTTCGACAAGAACATTCAAATTTGGGCAAAATTGGCCAAAATGGTGCCAATTTGCTTCCAATCACATCTAAACCTACATTATTGAACTTAAAATAGTAAGCAAGCAAATCCTAGCTAAAACATGCAAAAATTACCAAAAATCTACATGAAAATGTAATGCATGACATGGAGTGACAAAAAGAGCAATTTTTTTTTAAATTACACAAAAATGCATGAAAGTAACTACATGCTATGCATGGATGCAAGCAAAAACAAGAACAAGAAAAACTTAGCTAGATCATGGCATGACATAGGTGGAACAAAAATCACAAAAAGAGTGATAGGGTGGTTCATACCACCCTACCCACCCCAAACTTTAGAATCATGGTGTCCTCAGCATGAAACTATAGATTCATAGGGGAAGTGCCATGGCTATTGTGGCGGCTGGTCGGATGAGTGAGGAGGATCTTAAGGAGGAGCTGAGCCTGGAGGAGGATGTTGGTAGTAGTGTCCCCAGTAGTCATCCTGGAGTGGACGGTATGTCTCTAAGTATCCAGTAATACCACCCCAAAAGTCTCCACCCCATTTGGGGTTTCTTGCTGCTTAGGCATGGTGGTAATGGTACATGTGGTTGACCTGGTGGTGCATCTGATGTTGATCTTGCCACATGTACTACTGGATCAGCTGCATGTCACTTTGTGTCTTGTGAATGCTCTCAAGTTGTGACTAGATGGTGGACATATCGTAGGCATTTGTTGAGGGTTGTTGCAGCTGGGATGTTCCTTCATCCCTTCTCCTTGATTTTCGGTACTGCCTTTGTCCTTCAGTTTCTTGCTCCTACCCTTGCACATTAGACTCATCAATCTCTTCTTGTGCGATAGTGGCTCCCCTGGTATATGTCTCCCTTGGGTTCTTTTGTTTCCATTCCAATCATTTGGCCTCCAGTTTATGGGGGATTCCCAACACTGAGAGAAGTGGCTCAGCATGGTATGGCAACTCAGGCTCGATCTTTGACACACTACTCATATGATATATCATTTTTTGGTCCTTTATTGTGATGGTGTGGGAGAGAGTAAGATAGTTCAAGTCAACAAATTCAGCTTCATCTGTGTCGTCAAACCCAGAAAGATCATATCCTAAAGCTAGTGCAATTGAGGTTACAAACCCTCCCATAACAAAAGGTGTTTTACTTTTGGAGGGTATGGACCTCCTATGATCAATCAAATGCACTCCAAGGTCAATATGTCATTTGTGGTACATTGCCATCAAGACAAACACATCTTTCTGATAAATCGAGCCTTGATTATCATATCCTCCCACAATGGTATTGGCCAAAAGCTTTTGCACATAACAGTATAGGGGATTGCTTATAGCTGAAGTTTTTGACCTCCCTGCATAGTAGTCCTTGCTTCCTATCAAGAGGTACCAAAAATGTGCATAATTGAAATCTACCTCTCTTTCAAGTAGGCGTCATCCATTTTCTTGGCCTCTTTAGGATTGGCAGCAAATACACAATTCAGTTCACCTATCGTGAGAGTGTGCATGTTGCCCAACATGGCAAATTTGATAGTGTCATTACCTCTCACCTTCCTCTTTTCAAGTGTGGCAAAGAATTCTCGAGTCAGCATGGTGTAAGTTGTTTGGGTTGTGAAAAGAATGTTCCACGGCCCCATTTTCTTCAAACTATCCCATTTTCTTCAAACTACCTTCCATAGCCACCTTGATTCCCAGCTCATCAATGACCTTCTCACATCCATACTGGTGGTGATGACTTGCCTTGTCGTGCATTCTGGGTATGTGAGAGCAATTTTCCTTTACTTGTGTCCTCTTCCAAAGTACACTCCAACGGGGGCCTTTCCTAAGGCCCTCAACCTATCCTCCTCCAATTGTACCAGAATATCATCTGCCTCATCTGACAGCTCCATCTCCTCATCTTCATTGTCTTCCTCCTCTTCATCCAAACTATACGATCGGGACCCCGAACTAGTATCAAGCTAGAGTGGTACCCGCTGTTCGGAATACCACTATGCAAACTGCTCTTCCTCTGGATGCATTTGCCGCCTTGGTTGCGGCTTCTCCCCATGCTCCGCTACCGTGGAAGACGTCAAATGGCGGGCTAGAGTGGGCTTTGGAGGATGCCTTGATGAGGACGAGGCTTGTAAGAACCCATTACACTAAACAAGATTACTCAAAACATAAAACACAATCGATCACTAATCAATCACATACCCAAAAATATGGGTAAAATAAAACCGATTTCAATGCCAGCACCCGCTCAAAAAAAATTGCATAAGAGCCCAATATCTCTCTTGTATCTATACTATGACAAGAATTTGATGCAAACTGTTTTATCACCTTAGACACAACATGTATACACAGGAGAACAATATTTGTATATGCCACACAAATAAGCATTAGCATGCTAAAAAAATTCTAATTCATTTGAAACACCATATACAAACTTTTCCTGCCTGCACATAAGCATACAGGGACAACTCTAGGACACACTAGACATCTAATTAGCTTTTTCAAAGATTCATTACTATAGTTCCTCTTTACTTCCACGGTTCTATTGTCGTCACTGTCGATTACCTAAAAAAATGTGGTGACTGACAAGGGTGAGACCCATGTCCCAGCAAGAGATATACCCGCCAACAACACTTATTTATTACAACATTTTAAATAGTAGATAATTGAGTGGTTGAAGTATTTAATAATCAATTGAATACACTAAACAGTTCAACTATGCTAAACAGATTAAGCAAATAAACTTAGCAACAAGTATGATAATCAATTTATATATAGGTAATAAATAAATTCATTTCTCTGGATAGATATCTACACAAATTTCATCAAATTGCATCTAATAACAATCATCATCATTGATCTAACTATCATCATATTCATTACTAACAGCACAAGAAATCTAGTAGCATAAGCATCCCTGACATCATGAATATGTCTAGTAATATAAAATGGCTATCAATATTGGCATCTCAAATAAAGGGAACAAATATATATATCATAAGTAGAACTAACATCATAACATAATTAACTACATAGGCATGATTAGCAATTTAAGCATCTCTAATTACATAGGCATGGCTAGCAATATTAAAGATAGCTAGAAGCATCATCTTAACCATCATTGTCAGTATATTTGACAACATAAGCATGTTTACAACATGAGCATAACTACAGCATAAGCATATCTATTATATCTTATTGTACTATATATGATATCAGTGAAAAGAAAGCAAACAAGGGTTATCATCTAATATGAAGTGTTGTGTATAACCCTAAACAGATATGCTAGACAGCTGTCTTACATCTTTTATTACACCCTAGGGAGTTTGAGTCATACCACTCAAAGTCCAACTAACCACCACTTGGTCATAATCAGTTCCATATAGGATCTAGGAAGAGTCAGACTCCAAGATCTTCTCCATACTTGGTTAGTATGAGTCTACACCACAGTGACATATAGTCAAACTGCAAAATAGTGATAGTTAGTCATGTAACTATACCACCTTGGTACAGGTCATGGCGCTAGCATCTAGGGTATTCAAACCCAATCACTGAGGTACAATTGTAGTTGTCTTCTAACCACATCATGTTATAATCCCTGAGACCCGACCAAAGTCATTCTAAAAAAGTGGGCTAGGTATGACCGCAACCATCCTCCCAAAACACTTGGTGTTAGGATGACAAGCACCCTACATACTCAATAGTATGCACTCTGAGTTTCCCTTAGGAATACTCATTTCACCATCTAGTAAGTTTTGACACTAAAGATGGTTCTATGGCATAGGGCACTACATGATTAGAGTTTCACTTGATTAGTCATCTCCAATTGGGTGAATTAAGGCTGCATCAAACAAGTGGACATACAAACCCTAATTCACTTCTAGCAAGCATATAAGTATCACAACTTCAAAAGATATAAAATGTGTGAAACATAGTTTCTCATCTCATCATCACATGGTACTATTCACTTGCCATTCATGAGACCACACTAGTCATGATACTATCACAAGATATAAATTCTTTTCACAATATCATAGGGTATCAACCCTTGTCAACATAAAAGGATTACACCTCATTCAGGGCTCAACCATGCCCAAAGGTCATTAAGACCATCATATCATTCCCTGCAAGATCATCATTATCTTTTCATGCCTTATAACAAGGCTCAACAACATCACTTACATATCATACATCGGATCAGCACAATATTGCATTAATGCACTGGGAGATATTCATAAACAATCATAGCAGGGTTATATTAACATTAAGAACATTCCTTTATTACCTCAACATGCAAGGAAACTATATATGATTAACCCTCATCATATTCATAATGCACAAGTTTAGCATAAGAAAGTATCAACCATGTGGCTATGATAACCACCAATTAATACATTAAGGTTATGATCATATAAGGAGATTATTCCACCATCATGCCATCATATAAGAAGGTTAAACATCAATACTCATCTTTATCTGTTTGCATTAGAGTTAGGTTCAACAAGATAAATTATATTAATTTTACTAATCAGCACTCATACCCAAACCCTAACTCACGACATCCCCATTAGATCATGGATGCATAAAGTGAAGCATCACCATCACATTCCATACTATCAAGTATGAACCCATACATGAATCAAGGTGTAACCATCGAGTTATAGCATACTAGGGTTTCAACAACAATAAGAGAGTACTCCATTATTGTATTAATCATTCAAGGACTATTCATACCCAATTATCATCATTTAGTTATATTAAAGCTAGGTATAACAAGCTATACCTCATTAGGGTTACCCATTAATTCATTATGGTAATTATCAATCATAATAATATGAGGGAAAGGGTAAAACTAAAAGTTTAAGGCATTGAACCATCAAATACTCATCATTAGAATCATAACATTACACTACACACTTCACCCAAAACAATGGGAATATTGAGGCATCAACTTCTAACCATTAAATGTTGAAAAGCTAAAGTCATTGGTCATTTACATAAGTAAACATCTTGAAAAAACCACCTATTAAGTCATTGAGTTGTGATCTAGAAAGAGTCACCATCTAACCCTAGACATCCCTTGATTAACAACATAACAAGTTCCAATGAGAGTAGGGTAAAACCCACAAGCAATTGTTTATTTAAAACAAGTCATCAGTAAATGAGCTTCTTAAGTTGATCTCATAAAGGAAACCATTTAAATCACTTTATTAGGACCAACATATCACATTTAGGCATCATTCCAATTTATTGGATGAAGAAATATTAGATCTTAACCATTAGGTCAAGATCATATATTAAAACCATCAATTGGAGTATAGGTCCGACCATAGCATCAAATGACCCAAGAAACCATTGGTTTAAGGATTAATTGATGCTACAACTACATGCTTAACTCACCATAGGTTGTGGAGACCTGATCCACCATCAGTAGTGACCATTAAGAAACCATAGGTTGTTAGATCAGCACTATATTCATTAATCACCATCGAATATCAAACTAATATCACCATTGATTGATAGCATCATTAGGGTACTTAGTTGTTAATCACTAAGATTCTAATTAGGCCAACACCTGACCTAAGGGTTGAATATAAGTTGACACCCTTGATCACCACCATCAGTTTTCATGAAGACAACACCATCGGTTTTTGCAATGGTACCACCATTGAGTCATGTGTTTATAGAAGAAATCAACTTTAAACCCTAAAATTGACCATTGGTTGATAGGTGTTTAGCACCATCGGTTATCAAAACAACCTGATCCAAGCCATATTATACCTTATGAATAATGTACAAATGATCACATGTTCATCTAGAACTGAAATCAGAATAGGGAACATTATAAAAATCGAAATCCAAGTCAAGTATAGTTTTTTAGTGCATGGATCATCATTTAAAAGCAAGAACATGAGCTAGCAAGCTTATGGTAAGAAATAAACGTGGAGAAAGTTATAAAACTTGCCTCTATTTATAATATAAACTCATAAAAATAAGAAAACACAAGCAGGTAGGGTATAAAATCCAAGCATAAGCTGTGAACTCATCCATCTAGCACCTTTCATCAAATGAGCAAACCCTAAGCATAAGGAGCAAGAAAGGTAGGGTTTTAGAGCTTTAGAGCAATTTCTACCATGGAACAACAAAGTTCCGACCTAGAGAAAGGTAGGAGGAAGTATAATAAATAAATAAACAGAGGAAATAAGGGTATTCTTACTCTTTTAGGTCAATATCACTAGAAGGAAGCTTTTTAAACCCTAAAAGGAAGTCAATTGCATCCCTAGAGATTTTTCCCAAAGAAGATCCCCACTTTTTTCTTCCTTGGACAAGAACTTCACAGCAGCACAGAGGGAGAATGAGGTTCATAGGAGGAAGGAAGTGGTGGAGATAAAATGGTTCGTTTGAGTGCTTAGGGATAAGTATATAAAACTTTAAGAAAAAGAAAAAGAAAAATAAAAAGTTGAAGTTCTAGTATCTTTCCAAGTGTCCATGGCCTTAAACTATTAAGAATATAAAAGCACACACACAAGAAGATGCCCTACATATCATAGAGACCTGATTATCCCTCGTTTCTTGAATTTCCAAGCTAAACAAATAAATCATTAGTTGATAGCTCCTAAAGGTAGCTCATCCATAAAGGGGTAAACCCTAAAATACCCTTGGAGAAATACCTTCAAACCAAGGTTTAACCAGGAGCCCCATGGCTCAAAAAGATCAAGAATTATAATATAACATATAATAAACACAATTAATGTGACAAATTGCAAAGAAAACCCCTATATTGGGTAAATTACATAAAAATCCAAAATGTACATAAAATTGCATAACTTGCTCAAACAGTGTCCAAATTGGGCCAAATTTGAAAATTAAGCTTGTATTATGATTTCAAAGAATATCACAATGTTATATTAGGGTTATAAGAATTAAATTATGATAATTAAGCTTGTTCAACACTTTAAGAAAGGTTAGGAGTCTCATAGGGCTGCTTTGGATCTTTGGCGTCTTTTTGCAACCACCGTCTCAACCTCAACGATCAAGTCAGCAATGTTCTACTCACATTCCTCCTCCTCATATCCCATGTATGTTTCTTCAATGATGTGGTGGCTATTGGATGACCGTGTGCGGGATGCACTCACGGACACCGAGCGGAGGAGCAATTGGGCAATGGAATTGGATGGTGAAGGGGTGTGTGAAGGCATGGAGACTTGGGAGGAAGCTTTCTTGGTTCACACCTTGCCTCCAGTGATCACATCAAGGATCTTTTGAGCCCCTTTCTTCATTGCCTTGGTGATCCCCCTTCATTTTTTGGATGTGGAGGAGGTGGTAGGGCTGTGGAAATCAGATTTTTAGATAGATGATGAGATGGAGGTGGATTAAGGGGTGGAATGGAAAGATATGGAGGTTTAGATGGTGAGTGAGTTATTAGGTTTTGGTTTGGGCGAGAAATGGAGGTTTTGGGTAGGGATTGTTGTAGGGCAGAACGGAGGAGAAAGTGGTGGTAGAGGTCAGATCTATGGATGATTTGGTGCAAAAATGGAAAAGGAATGGTAGAGGGATGATTAGGGGGTGATTGGTGGTGGTTTGGAGGTGATTTAGGGGCTTGGAGGTGGAGCTTGGAGGTGTTGGAGGTTGGGGATGCTACCACGATCGTGCATTGGTGAAGAAGAATGGTAGAATGAGGGGAGGGTTCGGTTTGAGAGGAGTTTAAGTTATATTTTTTGTGGGGTTGGGGCACACCACGGCCGTGGTGAGTGGCCACGGTCGTGGTAAGGGCTTGGTAGCATGGTCGTGGTCGACACCACAGTCGTGTTTTCAATGAAGATCACACCCACCCGACCTCACCATGGTCGTGGTTTCCTACCATGGTCATGGCCATCTGTCCTCTACACAATTGTGGCCATTCATGTGCAAACTTGGCCAAACAACCTGACTTCTTTGACTTCTTCAATAATTAATTACAACGATCTTGGCGGGTGGCCACAGTCGTGGCCATCTATCCTTGACACGACTGTGGTGGTTGTCCACGGTCTTGTCCATTCGTGCACAAACATGGCCAAAAAATTTGACTTCTTCAACTTCTTCAATAAACAATTACAACGGGCATGGCGGGGGGGCACGACCGCGTTGGACTGCTGCTGACACTTCTTCAACTTTTTTAACTCAAAATCAAGAACTTTGTATTTTTTCTTAAAAATTTTGCCACAAATTGATCTTAGTGGCCATGATTCACCTCTGATACCTCTCTCTTTAGTGCCTAACACCTACCATGTCATTAAAACTCAAAGAAAACTATTAAACACATGTGTGTGTATTTTGTGGAAAAGAAAGCAAAAGTATCAAAAAGAGAAGGTTGGGTGAAAAAGCCCCCAAACCTAGGTGCATGTCTAAGGGTTTGGGCATGGATAATTGACCATAGGGGTGATCATTGATTTAGTTACTTCTTCATTTGGAGGGGTGATCATGTCTTTAGACTGTTAATTGTTCTGGGCAGTGTGGATGCCATGGATATCTTCATTGATGAGGGAAATCTCCCTATTGCTAGTGTCAATAACGAGTTAGTCATCGTGGTTGTCTATGCAGACATCCTGCATGAGGTGTGGTATCCTCACGGGGACAATGTCTTCGTAGTGCCAGAAACATTTGTCATTGTGGTGACAGTGTAGTGGAAATAGGTATTGGGACCCTTGAGCTCGAGGCCTAGGTCCTATCAGTACAACACTTTGAGGTGATGTTCTTCATTGAGATGAATTCGTCGAGCTTCCTCATTTAGGTTGTGGGATGGAAAAAAGCAATTGAGGTAACCTTTTTTATTGAATCATTTGTGGTGGGACACAACATTGTGTGCCTCATGTATGGTGCCCAGTTAATGATTTAGGGTTGCACATATCATGACCCATGTAATCCTATTCCAACTACTCTTGTCTTGGTAGAACTCAAACAATTTGTGTAATTCATTTTTGTCTAGCCCCTAGGCCTTGATCTAGGTGAATATACATTTCCAATTATTGAGAATATTTCATTAGGTCATATGGGAGATGTGTGGTTGTCTTCTTTGTGACATCACATAGCTGATGGTGGTGACATGCATCATCTCAAAGATAAGATGGAGGTTGATCTCTTCTATGCAATCTATGGTGGAGCTAGGGGTATTGGTGTGGAGTGTGACAATGGCATGGGTTAGTCATTACTTGAGTTATCATCCAATGATTAAGGACCACTTGGTTCTAGTGAACCCATGTCTTACCTAAAAGAAGGTTGGCGGAATGACTGAGATCCATATCCACGAACAAAACTGAGAAGGTTTGTGTTCTGATCTAAAGCTCAAGGGAAATCTTCCCTAGTGAATCTTTTAGTACAAAGTAGAATGATGTTAATTTCTTGATTGTTAGTTTTAGGTCTAAGGGATCCCTCCCCAGATAGATAAGCATATTAAGGGGACACATGTTGAGGCATGCCCCATTTTCAATAAAGAAGGAAGGAATCTTGGGAACTCTATAGATAATAGTCACCAACATGGATTTTTTGTGGTTCCCCCTCGAGTGTCTTTTCTTTTTAAAAAGAAATTTGATGTGGAGTAGTAATTAAATTGATTGTAGTTGCAAGTGCTTCTAGTCTCACATCTTTGGAGATGTAAGCTCCTTAGAGTGTCTTCATTACAACATACCTATGTATGGTAGAGCTTTATGCCACTTTAGATAGGTATAACTCTCCTTTAGGCTCATCTAGGTTTGAATTATATATGACCCTTTAATTGGTCTCTTCATAGAGCTCAGGGGTAGGTGGTACTTGCTTGATTTTATTTGTAGGAACAAAAAACTTTGCTTATCTTCTCTTCGAGCGTGTTAGTAGTGACCCCTTAGGAGGTATTTAATTTTTATTTTCATTTACCACGGGGTGAATGAACCTTTATTGAGGTATCATGAGCCACTACATGTACTATTGTTGACCTAAGTGCTTCCAGTTGAATCATCACAGTATGTGTGGCTATGGTGATCACGGTGGGCTGAAGTATCATAATGAAGTAGAGGCTTGCTAGGATAGACGCTTTCAGAATCCACATTGGATGGGCGTTACGCCCTGCGCGTGCCCCTGGCATGGAAACTAGCTTTTGAGTGCTTCTAGGGATCAGGGGCTTCTTCTCTTAGATATTAGCAATGACATAAGTAGTTTGTAACCAGTTCATAAGAGTTTGTTTCAAGGGGACAATTGTCCTAGAAGTTGGATCTTCATATGACACTATTGTTGTCACAATATTAGAGTATGATGGTATCTCTTGAGGTATGTCCATGTTGACTTATGCTGATTCAATCAGGTTTTGCAAAAGCATGTCTCTATGTGAGGCACATGTCAGTCTTGTGCCCTTTGGTTCAATGAAAGTCACAAAATGTATTATCATTATAAACCCTATGAAGGGATTTGGTTGTTGCCTTATGGTAGGAAATTTCAGTAAGTGTTTTATGGTGGGGAGGATAGAGCTGGGAGAATATCCCAAAGTTGTGAAATTTCTTTCTACTGTAGTAGGACCTTAGTTGTAGGAGTTGTAGTTGAGGGTTCTTCTTGCGGTTTTGGATTGCTTTCAGCATGTAGGTTACTTGCTAGTGGTTGTTGTGCATTGGCTGAAATGGTAATGGTACATACCCATAGAACAAATTTGTCCAGAATTGTACTCAGGTGGTACATATCGAGTTTGTAAGTATTAGGTGTTGGGTTGTGTCATTTGAGCTTGTCGTTGTTCAATTCCATGGTATTCATAGTATGAGATGATTACACTTAAGCTGGAGCTATATGCGCATATGGTTTTTGTTGCTTGTTGTTTCTAGTTGTAATTAACACAACTCCTATTGTCGAGTCAATTGCTTTACTTTTCATCCACTTTGAATTCTGGTTGGTCATTGTGGGTGTAGATTGAGGCTAAAGGGTGAGGCCTATGATGGTAGATACTTCTCTTGATGGAATTCTCAATCCCATCTCCCCCTGAATCAACTTTAAGAATGTATTGTATCTTTGTAAGGATAGAAAAGCTAAGAGAAAAGATGAAGTTTCCCTTATCACCATGTCAATGGTTTCCTTGTTTATGCTTGAACTTTAGCTTGGCAGCCATCTCTTATCATCATCTATAAAACTTGAAGGAACTCCCTCTACCTTCTATAGTAATGCTTCAAGATCATCTTTGGTTGGACCTAATGTAGGTTCCAGACATATAAATTGATGAAGTTTTTAGCCAATCAGGATAGGTGGTGATTATTTTCAGGTCTTGCTTGCTGTACCATGTGAAGAATGTACCTTCCATGGTTCATGCAAAGCAACAGATCAAGGCCTTGTTGTCATCTTAAACCTCCACCATGTCTAAGTAGTAAGACTTGATATGTTTAATGGATCTCCTTCCTAAAGTATTTCAGGAACTCTGTCATACTAAAGTTATCAGGTAACTTTTCATTTGGGAAGTAATAGAAATATCTAAAGGTCTTTCTACCATTCTATTTTCCTTCCAATTGTTTGAGTTTATGTAGAATCTTGAGAATGAGAGGATTTGCGGCAAGAGGCTTTGGGATGACATCTTTTTGGTAGGTTGTTGTCGGAGGTACTATTGATAGTTTAATTATCGTTGGAGGCACCGTACATACCAGTGGCAGGAAACCATATGGTCCTCCCATACATGGCTTATATCAGGAGGGTGGTGGTATATAAAACAAATGTGGACTGGGTAATGGTCCTTTGTTGTTCATGTATTGTACATGCATATTTGTAGAAGTTTTAACCTTATCTGCAACTTTAGAATTTTCTTCAATGACCTAGACCCCTTCCTCCTTCTTCTTCTCCTCGACTTCACCAATAGGGATTGGGACGAGTGTCGTTGCCTCCAAAATTGTTAGGAATTTCTTTGGCATTCACATGTGGTAGATACTAGTATGGCCCCGCCTAGAAAGTCCATGGTTGGTGTAGATAGGGATCCTATGTTGTATGGGAGTGAGTGTGTTGGAAAACTAGCATAGTGGACACCCTGTCCTATGAATTTTAGACAACACGGTCCCTTCATGTAGTCGATTCCACATGGGTGCATAAAAGTGATGCTTGTTGGCTATTCTAACACGCTTTGTGGTCGAGTTTCCTAAGAGGCGGAAGTTTTGGGTACCAGTGTGGCCTCCTTGGGTTTCTCTCCTCCAACTGGCCTATCCTGGTTGTTGTTGTCAACAACTCTTTTGATGCCTCCCTCAAGTTGTCGGTTCATGTTGTTTGACTCAGTCATCTTAATTGAGCATTTGTAGGACTGGGTGAATTGCATACTTCTGTTGGCTCCTGTGATGACATGAAAATTAGGTTAGTGAGATTCAAAAGTAGGGTGTAGTATGAAACATGAGAGTATTTGGTGATTTGGGATACATCCCTCCATGCACATTATATCATATGAAAAGTAAAAAAGATTTCCCCTTTCATTTAGGAGAGTCAAAAATGATACTCCATGGTCTTCCATGGTTCTTCTTGAATGATTCTACAATGTAGAAAATTGTAGCTACCCCTGGCTTGGACGAGATAGATGGTTTTCTCAATTCCAACATGAGATGTATTTTCCACTACCGTGATTGGGTGAATCAAAAGAGTTTGATGACATGTAGTTATGTAAGATGACAATCTACAAGATGTGATGATCCCCAAGGAGGTTATGTGAAGGAAAAAACACAAGAGAAAAAGAGGTATCTAGGTACAAGGTGACATACTCAGAGCCTGAGACTGTGGCCAGATATCTATTTCTATATCGGTGTTCATGACTTTCTCCCCACTTGAGATCTTATGAGAGAAACTCTCATTTGAAAAAAAAAGGATATCTAGGGACAAGGTGATCCACTCATAACCAAAGGTTATGGTTGTACATTTTTCTACAGAATGACATGCAAGATTTCTCTTTCTTCACATGTGGGACTTTTTTTAAAAAATTCTCACAAAAACTAAAAAGGGAGGGGGATCTAGAGATAAGGTGACCCACTTAGGCCAGATATTGTGGTTGGGCATCCGTCTAGAAATTAGTGTGCAAGGTTCCTTTTTTCCACATGTGGAAGCTTTCCAATTTTAAGTCGTGCTACAAGATGTTATAGATGCAAAAATGAAAGTAAGTGTGGCCCACTTTTAGGTCATGGTCCTAGACCATATGTGTATGATCATGAAACAAACACAATGGTCTAGTTTAGATTATAGTCCATGATCGTCAGGTCATGTGTTTACAAGTAACATCTTGGTCTATTAGAAACTCCATATTGCTTGATGCAAGGTGAAAGGCTCAAAATATTGCTTTGGTGCATGATTGATTTGGTGAATTGAGTCACCTTACAACAAAAATCTAGAGGTTAGAAAAGAGATTCTCAAATGATTTCCAAGATCTGGGTTACCTTCTGGTTGATATCCAAGGTTCAACCAAGAGGGTGGCTCAAGATAAAAGACCACAATTGAGCAACCTTTTGGTAGGGACCAATTCACAAGATATTGTGATAATTGCCTAGTTCTTTTAGTGTAGACTTGCGAAACCTTTTGGCACAAAATAGGCTTCCAAGAAGAAATATGTCCAGATGTTTGAGAAAAGACAAGATGTGAGGGTGGATCTTGACAATCTAATGGCAGACACAGGCTTAGAAATGGGTAAGGTGGTCCATGGGATTTTGAAACAAGTTGTAAACATAACTTGTAGAAGGATTGGGTAGCATACACATGGAGGATTGCATCCCACACCTTCAAAAAGATTGCCAAATATAGAAGAAACGAACCCTAAGAGGATTATTTATGTATAAGGATTTCTACATTTTGAAAAGTTGACTATTCTTTGGAAAGATCATTTTATGTTGCAAAAAATATTCCATTTTGAATGATTTGAAAAAGTTCATCTTACTTTGAAAAAGATTGTTAATATGTTGCTTTTAAAAAAACTATTGATTTGGTTTGAAAATGATTGTTAACCTTTGAAATAGTGTTGGTTTAAAAATGAAAGAGATGGTTAATATTTAAAAGATTGTTGATTTGGTTTGGAAAAGATTTTTAATCTTTGAAAAATTGTTGAGTTTACTTGAAAAAGATAGTTAATTGTCGAAAGATTGTTGATTTTGTTCAGAAAAGATTGTTTATCTTTGAATGTTGAGTTTGATTCGGGGAAAATTGTGAACCAGAGATCATTGATTGAAGATTTTTTTGGAGACTATTAATTCAAGATTATTCATTAGAGATTATTGGCCTACACATGAAGACATCAGTAAATCATGCATAATCGAAGCAATATGGTTATAATCTTAAGATCATGATGCAAGAAGCAATCTTGGAATTAAGAAATCAAGCAACAATCACATACTGCATATATATATAATATTAACCCCCCCTCTTTTTGCCCATGACTTTAGATTTGGTTTATGCCCTCACTCAAGCATGACGGGCATATGAGGGTTTTTTTCTTAATTTTCTATGTCATGATGGAACTCATTCTGGGGGTGACCTTAGTTCATCGAATATTCATACTACTCTCAATACACCTCATGACTATAATGACCATAATCGATCATGAGTGCTAGGAGAGGGCAAGGGGTGTCTTCAAGGCCTTTGGATGTCTAGAATTATGTTGCGTTGGTACCTTTACTAACTTCCCCGTGTAGGGATCCAACATGAGTGTTGTCACTCGTTCTATGGACGAATGCATTTGTTGGTGTACATGAGTGTGGGTGCCAAGTTTTGATTTTTCTTATAAAGCAATCATGTGACAAATAAAGATAAGGAAGTAAATTGGAAATCCCATGTGGAGAAGCAATCCCTCTCTTCAAAACATATTGATCATGTAGGCGAATAGGCAAGAGTCTTGCTCATAAAGCATAGGTCCTCTTATTCTTTCCTCTTTTACCTTTTTTTAAACAAAGTAAGAAAAAAGAAGATAAAAAAGGAAGCATATTGGAAATCCTAAAAGGAAAGTGAATCTAGAATCTTAAAAGGGAAGGGGGTGAGAAATCCTAAAAGAAAAGGCAAAGCGAAAAGATTCTAGACAAATATTAGATTTGATAAAGGAAATCGGAGACAAAGACCTGTTGGTGGATTTGAGCAATGATGGATCGCTTGGATCTATAACTTGTAGGGGTCATAGAATGCTTGGATCTACCACCCTACTTCTATTCCTATTCACAATGATAAATTGAAATCAAACAATAAGCCAAAATAAGCAGAAAAAAAATCAAAACCTGAACCAAATAGAAACATCAAGAAAACAACAAGAAATATGAAAATTAACCTTGAGTGTCTGATTGTACCCATAGAGTAACCATTCTCTTCTATGTGCATGAAAAATGGATCCTCCTCGAAATCTTAATTTATCTATCAATAAAACACAAGAAAATGATAAAACTCGAAGCCACCACCATGTTTTATTTGTAAAATGAGGAAATACAATTTTAACATTTAAATCAGTGGAAAATGTGGAAAGTCAAAATTTTTACTCCACCAATGGGCTTATAAGGGGAAAAATAGAAAGCATAGACAAAAATCAGATTTTTTGGTCTTGTTACAAGTGAGGAAGGTGAGCACCTCCATCTCTCCTTATAAATCAGTATTGAACCATTTTCTTAACAATCTCAGGTTATGTTGGTTTTATGTTGAAACAAAAATAATACGATAAAAAGTGGTACATATGGGGTTTTATGTTTACGGATCTCTTGGGATGGTGAGGATCATGGCTTATCCATCATCACCCTAAAGATCCTAGTTCAATAGATGTGGGGTCCTAAGTGGCTCATGATTTCCCATGACGAAGATTCATCCCTAGAGATTAGAACCAAAGCACATGAAAAAGAGGATATGATATGAGAAGAGTTTGATTAGAATCAAGATTTAATTTTTATGTGAAACAACCAAATAAAGTAAAGATTGAATCACATAAAAGTAGAAAAGTTTAGATAGATACACAGGAAAACATTTATGAATAGATCACAGCAGTTACAAGCAGCTAAGATTGGTTATAAGTAGTTCGAGATAAGTGGATTTAGGTGGTTAGGATTACCGTTATTCAACCTAATGGTATTAAAAAAACTTATGTGTTAGTAGAAGGATCCCCTAAGCATGGATAAGAAAATAACTAAATAGAGGGGTAGTTGATCTCTGAATTTAGGAGAATAAAAGAAGGGGCTCGAATTACGGTAGATATGTGGGTCTGTTATGGAGTAGAATTAGGGTTCAAGTGTTACTCATGGAAGAGTCTAGAAGAACGGGAGATTGTAGTGACACACCATGATGGGAAAGCCCATGGATAGCATCAATTTGCCAAGTGACTCACATCATATGGTTGTGATCTTCCAGGTGTCCATGGACAGGCTAAAGTCTGTGTTCTTTTATTCGAATTCTATTGACATATCACAAACACTTTGGAGAAAATCAGATAAAAATGTTGAATTCAGTAAAACAATAAAGATGATAAAAGAATATTAATCTAGGATTCATTTCTCATCTTATCAAACATGTGTGATTTTGTTATGAGTAAGATGATTGAATATCTACAATATTAGAATAAGGAATATTTTATTTACGGTAATCCAATTGGGAAATTTATGCAAAAATGCTTATAAAAAGCATAGTTAAGGGGCACATCACACTTACGTAAATATATGCTTTGTGTAGAAACACTTAAATTATATAAATGAGTGAAAATGGATTGATTAAATAGCTAAAAATGTGGGAAAATATGGAGAGAAAAAAGAGAGTAGGAAAGTGGAGAGAATTTCGTGCTTAGTCAGAGAATGAACATTATCATGAGTTTCCACTGAGCGAACAAAAATTGTCAACATATGTGTTGATGATCAATGCTCCAACACCATGAACACTATCTAGCACAATCAAATTGTATAAACTTTTCAAAACAAATTGGACTGATTCCACACAATTTAATCCCATAGATCATCATAGATTCACCACTATTAGAAACACATTTAACATACTCTAGTGTTAGTATAACACCACATGAATGTGTCTAACTAATAGAGGAAAAATCCAAGTACAAGTTCATTGTTCATTGCATACACTGCTACATTACAATGGCAATAGTGCCTCTATTTAAGAATCCTACAACATCAAAAAACAAATAGATCATCAAATATGCAACTTAATGACATAGCGAGAGGAAATTGAACACTAGATTCAGAGAGGTGCTATGGAGGTACCCAATTTTGTCATCCAAATCAGTTCACACCAACAATTAAGTACATGTAATGGAAATTTGCAAAATAGTGTACAAAGAAGAAATGTATTAGGAGGGGAGGTGAAAGAAAGTTCAAAATGCACACCAAAGGGCATTATATAGATTAGCGATAGAAGGCTCATCAACTGTGGCTTCAACAAGAAGGTGGAGAATGAATGAAAACTACAATGTGATGAGATCCATCATCAAATATTCCACCATTTAGGTTATCTTCCGCACCCCATTTGAACTAGGGCTTTCCTGACGTGATTAACTTGAAAGATAGGAACAATGGACATGTATATTGATTGTGAGAAAATAAGCCCAATAGGACATCAGAGTAGATTAATCTACCTCCCTTTGTATCTATTCTACATCTTATTAATATGTGCCACTCGTAGATGAAAGTTGTGTTGCCCCGTGTAACACAAAGTGAGATTACTCAAAACATAAACACAGAAGAAAGATTAATGAACAGAATATGGGGAAAACGCTAGAAATTGAAACTTTTTTCATAAAATAGCCATATAGAAAGAAGCTTAACACATAAGTCCTTTCATGCCTCAAAGCATATATAAGGCATGTTGTCAACATGTAACCAAAGAACTGTTCCAGAACATATATACATGATTCCACCATATCTATAAGGCCCCTGCACTTGCTTAATGAGTTGAATAAGCTTAATTACCATAATTGAATGCTTAGAACCCTAATATAACCTTTTGATGCGCTTTGAAATCACAATACAAGCTTAAGTTTCAAATTTGGCCCAATTTGGACACTGTTTGAGCAAATTATGCAATTTTATGTACATTTTGGACTTTTCTAAAATTTACCCAATTGAGGGGTTTTCTTTGCAATTTGTCACATGCATTATGTTCCTTAGATGTTATATTATCATTCTTGAGTATTTTGAGCCATAGGGATCCTATTTGAGCCATGGTTTGAAGGTGTTTTCCTCAAGGGTATTTTAGGATTTACCCCTTCATGGATGAGCTACCTTTAGTAGTTATCAACTAATGAATTACTTGATTGGCTGGGAAATTCGATAAAGGAAAGCTAATCAGGTTTATATATATGGTGGGGGAGCTTCTTGTGTGTGTTCTTGTATATTATTAATAATTTAAGGCCATGGACACTTGGATAGATACTAGAACTTCAACTTTTTCTTTTTCTTTTTTTTTATCTTAAAGTTTCATATACTTATCCCTAAGCACCAAAATGAGCCATTTTCTCTCCACCACTTCTGTAACACTCGGGCCCACTGTCTAAGGCTCTAGTAGAGTTTCAGGAATGACGACTGTCCCCACAGACCACCACTAGCCTTAACTGTGTGCTTTGTCCTCACTCACGCACATGCCAGGATCAACTTCCCGATAGGTCACCCATCCCAATATTACTCCAAGATGAGCACGCTTAACTATGGAGTTCTTAGTGATGGGCTCCCGGAAAAGGAGGTGCACCTTGGTGATATGGATAGTCCAATCATTCCTTTTAAGATCAACTTATCCAAGGCCTCAAATCCTGGGATGTTACAATCTCCCCCACTTAGACTCTTGACGTCCTCGTCAAGGCTCAACTATATGACCTCATAATCTGACCCCATTTCAGTGCAGGCCCATAATGGCCCATGGACACCCAGCTCCCAATCATGGAATACCAGTGCAAGGGTGGCTACGTCAACCATGGACAACCCTTTCCTACATGCCTAAACCGCATGGCTCAAGACTGGCATGCCATGCCCATGTGGGCCCCACCTACTGGAGGGGTTATGGCTTTGATACCATTTGTCATGTCTGGGCCCACTGCCCAAGGCTCTAGTAGAGTTTTAGGCATGACGACTGGCCCCACAGACCACCACTAGCCTTAACTGCGCGCTTTGTCCTCACTCACGCGCATGCCAGGATCAACTTCCCGACAGGTCACCCATACCAAAGTACAAACAGTAAAGCGACACATTGTGAATTCACGAAGTAAAGAACAAGGAGGAATTAGTTAGAATAGTTCAGCTGTGGTTAGAAGTTTATTTTATTTCAAACTTTTCAAAGGTATGCAAAATTTTATTACCATTTTTCAGTATAGTCTGTTTAAATTTAATAGTTGTTCTTGGTTATATGTTGAACCTTTGATCCGGAGTTTATGGGTGCGGCTTCAACCTCTTGGACTCCCTTAATTGGGGGTTACCGAAAGCTGGGGCCGTAGCATTTGGTATCAGAGCCTTAGACTAGATCCTTAGACAGTGGGCCCGGGTGTTACAACTTCCCTTTTTATACCAACCTCATTATCCCTCTATGTTGTTGTGAAATTTCCTGTCCAAGGAAGAAGCAAATGGGGATCTTCTTGGAAAAAGGATCTAGGGTTGCAATTGACTTCCTTTAGGGGTTTCTAAAGCTCCTTCCTAGTGATCTTGACCTAAAAGTGTAAGTATTACCTTATTTCCTCTATTTATTACTTTTCTATTCTTCCTCCTATATCTCTCTAGGTCGGAACCTTGCTATTCCATGGTGAAAGTGGCTCTAGAACTCAAAAATATATCCTTCTTGTTTTTTTTCTAGGGTTTTGCTTCTTTGTGGAGAGAAGTGCCTATTTGGCCAAGTTCATATCTGAATCTAGGGATTTCTTGCCTTGTTTGCTCGAGATTCTTTCTGTTTGAGGTCTGATCTACTCTATAGAGGTGAGTTATATAACATTCTTCACTTATATTTCTTACTAGAAGATTGTTAGTTCATGTTTATGCTTTAATGTGATGATCTAAGCATAAAGAAACCATGCTTGTTTAGAATTACGAATTTTTATGGCTTTCCTTGTTCTGTTCTAGTTCTATATGAACTTGTAAACATGTGTACGACCTTTCTAAGGTGTAACATGATTTGGGACAGGTTGATAGCAACAACCTATGGTGCTAAGCACAAAACTATTGATGGTTCAAATTAGGGTTTTCAAGCTATTTCCTTCCCTATTACACAACTGATGGTCATACCATTCAACAACCAATGGTGTTGCTATCTTGGCAACTGATGCTCGTGATCAAGGGTTTCAAATTTATGGTGACAACCTATGGTAACCCCCTTAGGTCAGGTTTTGACTCAATTAGACGTTTAATTATCATTCATTGAGTATTCTAATGATGTTACCAATTGATGATGACATTAGCTTAATATTTGATGGTGTTAACTGAACATTTTACTATTCTAACAACGAATGGTGACCTAATGATCACAATTAATGGTGTATCAGGACATCACCATATATGATGAGTTAAGAATGTAATTGTAGATTTGACTAAACCTTAAACTAATTATTCCTTGGTTCAATTGATCAAATGGTTAGACCTATACTTCAATTGATAACCTTGAACAATGAACCTGATCCAATGAATCATTGTAAGGCCCCTAAACTTGCTTAATGAGTTGAATAAGCTTAATTATCATAATTCCATTCTTATAACCCAAATCTAACCTTGTTATATGCTTTGAAATCATAAGATAAGCTTAAGTTTCAAATTTGGTCCAATTTTGACACTGTTTGAGGAAGTTATGCAAATTTATGCACATTTTGGACTTTTCTATAATTTACCCATGTTTTCTTTACAATTTATCACTTGAATTATGTTCCTTGGATATTCTCTCATAATTCTTGAGCTTTTTGAGCCATGGGGCACCTATTTAATCCTTGGTTTGAAGGTGTTTTCTCCAAGGGTATTTTAGGGTTTACCCCTTCATGGATGAGCTACCTTTAGTAGCTATCAACTAATGAATGATTTGTTTTCCTTGGAAATTTAAGAAACGAGGGACAAGAATGTCTCTATGAATTGTGTGGGAGTTGTTTGTGTGTGTGCTTATATATTCTTAATAGTTTAAGGCCATGGACACTTGGAAAGATGATAGAACTTCAAATTTTTCTTTTTCTTTATCTTAAAGTTTCATATACTTATCCCTAAGCACCAAAATGAGCCATTTTCTCTCTACCACTTCCCTCCTTATACAAACCTCATCCTCCCTCTGTTCTTCTGTGAATTTCCTATCCAAGGAAGAAGAAAGAGGGGATCTTCTTGGAAAAAGAATCTAGGGTTGCAATTGACTTCCATTTAGGGTTTGAAAAGCTTCCTTCTAGTGATCTTGACCTAAAAGAGTAAGAATCCCCTTCTTTCCTTAATTTATTTCTTTGTTATCCTACCTCTTAGCTTTCTCTAGGTCACAACTGTGCATTTCCATGGTAGAAATTTCTCTAAATCTCTAAAACCCTACCTTTCTTGCTCCTTATGCTTAGGGTTTGCTCATTTGATGAAGAAAGGTGCTAGATGGATGAGTTCACAGCTTATGCTTATATTTCCTACCTTAATTGCTCGTGTTTTCTTTTTTTTTGGGAGTTTAACTTCTAATTAGATGCAAGTTTTGTAACTTGCTCCACTTTTATTGCTTACCATAAGCTTGCCAGCTCATGTTCTTGCTTGAAAATGATGATTCATGCACTAAAAAGCTATGCTTGACTTGGATTTCGATTTTTATAATGTTCCCTGTTCTGATTTCAGTTCTAGATGAACCTGTGATCATGTGTATGTTATTTCTAAGGAATAATATGACTTGTATCAGGTTGGTTTGACAACCTATGGTGCTAAGCACCTATCAACCAATGGTCAATTTTAGGGTTTAAAGTTGATTTTTCTATAAACCCATGACCCGATGATGGTACCATTACAACAACCCTATGGTGTTGTCTTCATGACAACTGATGGTCGGGATCAAAGGATTCAGATGATGGTGACAACCTATGGTCACCCCCTTAGGTTAGGTTTTGGATCAATTAGAAGTTTAATGATCAACCATTAAGTACCCTACTGATGTTATCAATCAATGATGACATTAGCTTAATATTTGATATTGATTAATGAATATAGTGTTGATCTAACAACCTATGGTGACTTAATAGTCACTAATGATGGTGGATCAGGTCTTCACAACCTATGGTGAGTTAATCATATAGTTGTAGCATCAATTAAGACTTAGACCAATGGTTTCTTGGGTCACTTGATGCAATGGTCGGACCTATACTGTAATTGATGGTTTTAACATATGAATTTGACCCAATGGTCAAGATCTAATGTTTATTCCTCCAATAAAGTGGAATGATGCCTAATGTAATATGTTGTTCCTAATAATGTGATTTATATGGTTTCCTTTATATGATCAACTTAAGGAGCTTACTTGTTGATAATGGATGGCTTGTTTTAAATGAACAGTCGATTGTGGGTTTTACCCTGCTCTTAATGGAACTTTTTGTGTTATTAATCAAGGGATGTCTAGGGTTAAATGGTGACTCTTTCTAGAGCACAAATCAAGGACTTCAGAGGTGGTTTATCCAAGGTGTTTACTTATGTAAACAACAAATGGTCTTACCTTTTAAACATCCAATGGTTCTGGGTGACATTGTGCATGGTATGGTGATATGAGGTGAATGATGATGGAACAAATGGAGGGTTACCCTTAGTAAGGTAGTCCTACCTATTTACTCATATGAATAGAGGGTATGATAACCATATTATGTTGATATGTAACCCTAGTGAGGTATAGCTTGTTATACCTAGCTTTAATATAACTAAATGATGGCAATTGGGTATGAATAGTCCTTGAATGACTAATGCAATCATAGAGTAATCTATTACTATTTTTGAAACCCTAGTATGCTATAACATGATGGTTACACCTTGATTTATGTGTGATTTCATACTTGAGAATAGTATGGAATGTGATGGTGATGCTTCACCTTATGCATCCATGATCCAATGGGTATGTCGTGAGTTAGGGTTTGGGTATAAGTGTTGATTAGTAACATTGATATGATTTATCATGTTGAACCTAACTCTAATGCAAATAGATAAAGATGAGTATTCATGTTTAACATTCTTATATGATGGAATGAGGGTGGAATAACCTCCTTAATATTATCATAACCTTAATATATTAATTGGTGGTTATCATATCCACATAGTTGATACTTTCTTATGCTAAATATGTGCATTATGAATATGATGAGGGTTAATCATATCTAGATTCCTTGCATGTTGATGTAATAAAGGAACGTTCTTAATGTTAATATAACCCTGCTATGATTGTTTATGAATATCTCCTAGCTCATTAATGCAATATTGTGTTGATCCGGTGTATTATATGTAAGTATGTTGTTGAGCCTTGTTATAAGGCATGCAAAGATAATGATGATCTTGTAGGGAATAGTATGATGGTTTTAGTGGACATGGTTGAGCCCTGAATGAGGTGTAATCCTCTTGTGTTGATGAGGGTTGATACCCTGTGATATTGTGAAAAGGATTTTATATCCTGTGATAGTATAGTATGATGGTCTTAATAACCTTTAGGCATGGTTGAGCCCTGAATGAGGTATAATCCTCTTGTGTTGATAATGGTTGATACCTTATGATATTGTGAAAAGGATTTATATCTTGTGATAGTATTATGAGTAGTTTGGTCTCATGAATGGCAATTGAATAGTACCATGTGATGATGAGATGAGAAATTATGTTTCACGCATTTTATATCTTTTAAAAGTTGTAATATTTATATGCTTGCTAGAAATGAATTAGGGTTTGTATGTCCACTTGTTTGATGCAGCCTTAATTCACCCAATTGGCATAACTAATCAAGTGCAACTCTAATCATGTAGTGTCCTGTGTTGTAGAGCCATCTTCAGTGTCAGAACTTGCTGGATGGTGAAACGAGTATTCCTAAGGGAAACTCAGAGCGCATACTATTAAGTATGTGGGGGTGGTAGGTTGAGGATATATCCTTGTCATCCACAATGCAGATTGTGGAGGATGGCTATGGTCATGCCTCATACATCTGATGTGATTAAGAACGACTGCAGTCATGTCTCGGTGATTATAACATGATGTGATTAGAGGACAACTGTAGTTGTATCTCAGTGATTGGGTTTGAATACCCTAAATGCTAGCGTCGTGACCTATGCCAAGGTGGGCTAGTTACAGGACTATATGTTGATGTATACTAGTACATAACCGACCTTTAGTGTCGGTTATTTAAGACCTTTAGTGTCAGTTTCAATGCGACACCTATGTGGGCGCCGCTAAAAGGCAAACCGTTAGGCGTCGGTTTCCAAACCGACGCCAGAAACCTTCGCGCGCCACCGAAAATGTGCCTGCATGGGGATATAGGTGTCTGTTATTATTACGGAAATTGACGCCATAAACCTTCGCTCTACAGAAAGGGCACCATTTAGGGCACAATCAGCATCGGTTTTTTATTGATAACCGATGCCATATCACCTGCTAGCCAGCACAGCCGTGGTGTCTGGTCTCATTAGGCATCGGTTTTAGCTATTATCTGACACTGTAAGCATGTGTCGTCAGTTTTTTCAAATAACCGACGCCTATTGTATGTATTTTTTTTAATCAGACTGTAGGCCTACTGTGGCTAGTCGCAGGATGAGAAACCTGCAGTTCAATTATGAACTGTAGGTTTTACGACATTCATTGATAACAGCCAATAACAGGCCACAAACCTGCAAAATTAACAACATTAATTTTCACACATTTAGCAACCTGGAGTTCCATTTGATTTTCACACATGTAGAAACATTCATGTAGCAATCTGTAGTTCCATTCATTTTCACATTCACACATGTAGAAACATTCATATAGCAACCAGCAGTTTCATTCATTTTCACATTCACACATGTAGAAACATTCAGACATGTAGAAACATTCACAAATATTTTAATTTAGAAATTCATTTACAAAATATCATTCTTTAGTCATTATTCGCTATCAACATCCCAATTATATTTTAAAAACCCCACTATTTGTATGGCTTTTGCCCATTCTTCTCTTACATCATTTAATTCTTCCGTCGTATAGGGAGCATGTACATCTAGTAAGGCATTTCCTATAGTGTGGTCAGTTTTAAACACCTGCAAAGAGAATGATGTATATATATAATTAATAATATATAAATAAGATTGATATATTTCATATTATCTAATGAGACTATATATATTACCTTAGGAATGGTATCGATGTCCACTGCGGCATATTTGATAATCATGTGCATAAATCGCATCACATAGTATGCACATGCCCATCCGTTGTCCTGTGTAGCACACTATAAATTGAAATATACAAAATATTAAAAAATACAACTAATTAAGCATTGTTCGCATAAATAATATATACATTGCAGTCGGGAACTTACTTCCACGTTCTTCCAAATTATTGGCTGGTTCTTTTTCCTGGGGACCTTTCCTCCAGCCTTTTTGAACTCATCTAAACCCCTACATGTTAATGTATCACAGTACATTGCATAATTAAATAGTAATGTAATAACATATGTTAATGGATATGAAAATGAAATATTTCTCATCAGAATAATGCCATTTTCATTATGTGTCCATATTTTGAATTCAATTTAGTCCCCTTAGAATCTAGATAATAGACAGCGAACGTCTCGGGGACAATAACTAGTAACTCCCAATGCATACCACTAGAGGTAAAAAAGTTAAAAATTAATAACTCAAAATCCACAATAAAAATGTAATTTTCTTAAGTCCAAATTATAAGCAAAGTAAACTTACTCCACATTGAATGGAGCTATTATCACCGTCTTGTTATTTTGAGAAAATTTTGTAAAAGCATCACAGCAGTATTGTTGAAATGACGAAGGGTCTTTAGCTACTAGACTAATCAAAGATGGAATCAAAAATTCTACATGTTCGAATGAAAAATCTGCACATATCTTGTCTAAGTAGCTGCAAAACATGTATTATGTATGCATTAATATATAAGAAACTAGATCACCAGATCTTACACAAGGTATATGGATGTATAAAGAAGATCTCACCTTATCCATATCTCTATCACATATGTATTCAGCCAATCATATCAAAACAACTCCAAAATATCTTGTATAAATAGTTTGCTTTTGTATGATTGACCTGCAACATCCACATCTATAGAAACAGTTATAGGGCAATTTATATCATGTTCGCCTAACCATATTGCCATACCCCTACAATTAGGACCTAACGGGACAGGTAGGTCTTGTGGAACCCAACTTGGTAATGTAGGAGGTTGAGGTGGAGGCCTAGATGCTCTGGGTGTCTTCCTTTTAACCTGTATATATATAAAATTTCAGATCAATTGACATCATAAACACACACTAACAATTTAATGTAATGTAAATCTAGCATACAGTTTCAGTATAGAGGACATCTGCTTTTGGCCACAATATCACTCTGCCTTCTGCCTCACCAAGCGTTTCACAATCTAGGTGGGCATATGGCAATGGAAGATCCATCCAATCCTGGAATATACGTAGCGGGCTCACACGAACCCAACCAGCTGGTAATGGAGACCCATGAAACATTTCCCCTGGTAGGGATGGGTAAGCCGACGCCTCTTCTACGACATATTCTTTACTTTTTAGACGGCATGGTTTCAACCCCTACAAATTTGTGTAAAGAATGTTATATACATATATACATATCATCTTGAAAAGACTAGTTACTATGTCATAAAAATACTTGCAGTGGATGTGCTAGGTGGTGGGTCTACAAGATTACTCCCAACCTCTGTCGTAGGAGTAGAGTGGGATGCCATAGGTACTGTCTGCTGAGTGGCAGTCAGAGATGCCTGCCACTTGCTCATTGCTTCATGGAGTGTCTTATCAACTGCTTCCTTGATTCTCTTATCAACTACTTCATCGACTCTCCTATCAACTATCTTATCTACCTATACATGGATAAAAGAAATGTTAGCTTCTGATTATTGAATTCTCTTTTACAGTAACATTCTAAAGAAATAATAGGTTACCTATTCTTGTAAAATTCCCTCTTTTGGGACATGTTTGCGCTGGGATGGCCCAAAGAATGCTTTGATGCCCACACCAGCGCCTACATCCCTAACACGTCCATGATGCTCTGGTTACCCAGAGCAACTGTCAATTCATCCCTTGTGCCCTCAGGGATGAACTTGCCTTGTTTCCTCAGCTCGTGCAGCTCCCGCTAATCGTCAAAACAAAAATTTATAATTAAGTAAACACCACAAATAATCAATATTTGAATGATTGCTCTAAGAGTTGTATTTTACTATTTTTGCAGCCGCCTCAGCAGTTGCGAGCTTCCTTATTTCTCCCTTCTTATTTTGCCTCCCAGCTATCCAGACATCATGGCGAGGCAAAGGTGTGGTACCTATAATAGAGGACTCCTGAGTAGTAGTAGACTGAGCAGTAGACTCAGCCTGTAGTCTTTGGCGAATGTCTGCATACCCCTTTGGACCCATTGTGTGGTCATGCACATTCAGTGCACGCCTTGCTCTTTGCGCCTCACTGAGGGCCTAATTAGTATGCACATTAATGATTTAGTTAGTAACACTAAATGTTAATATTGGATAGGTGAATACAACGTATATTAATTAAATTGGGAGTGACGCCTAATACCTTGAATTCATTAGTTTTTCTTGAAGCAACAAATGCGTCCCATTTTTCTTGGTCCAGGAAGTTCCACTGTTCAGTGGCTGTTTTCTTCCTCTTATCACCTTCTTTTATGTATTCTCGTGTGAGATTTTACCTATAGTTCCTTAGGACTCTCCCACAGCAATGCATCACGCATTTACGATGTAGCTTTTCATCCAATGCAAATATACTCTGTAAAATAGAATTGCTATTAACTAGTATCCAAAAAATTAGTAATCTACAAAATAGAATTGCAAATTAATAATAACTCATGCATAAATCCTTCCATATTACGTCTTTATTCCCCTTAGGAACTTTATGCCAAGAATCTATCTTACAACCACAATGTCTACGAGTAACATACCCAAGATATGAAATAAACAAATTGCAATTCACTCTAATTGCATTTCCTGTATTATCAAAATCCACAACAAGTTTGGGTCCATTGCCCCTTTGCACTATTAACTTCTTCATCATAGTGATGCCCCTTCTCTTGTCAACTTTTTGGTACTGCTCATCAAGTGCCTCAAGTGCTTCAGAGGGTACATGCACATCATCAACCTAAAATTTGACAAAATAAACACACTTACATGATATAACTATAAATGGACATATAGATATAAATATATGATATATTTTTAAAACTTACATTGTGAGGCGGCGCATTGATGTCCTCACCCTCACGGTAATCATCAACACGGTCATCAGGAGAATGCTCAGCCATCTGAAAGTTCACATTCACATTGTAAAGTTCAAATTGTAAAGTAATTCACATTGTAAAGCACACATTGTAAAGTTCACATTCACATTGTAAAGTTCACATTGTAAAGTAATTCACATTGTAAAATTCACATTGTAAAGTTCACATTCACATTGTAAAGTAATTCACATTGTAAAGTTCACATTCAGAAAAATAAAACATATAAAAAATATAAACATGCCTCTAATATTGCTATTTTTTTATCAATTAACAATCCTTCATTGTGATCTCCGTACACATACAAGTCATCATTAGCTTCAATATTTGCTGGTGTTGGCAACCCAACTGAGAATGGACTGGAGTCATCATACTTATCATAGTACTCTTCTTCATCTATAAGATCTTTAATGAACTGTCTTTTACCTTGAAGAGCAACCGACCATTTATCATTTCCAGGATCATCGATATAAAATACTTGTTTTGCCTGTGATGCCAATATGAATGGTTCACCCTTCTCGCCAATCTTTTCAAAGTTCACTAAAGTGAAACCCAATTCATCCACTATAACTCCTTTGGTGTTATCAACCCAATTACATTTGAAAAGCGGAATTCTGAAATCTATGTAGTCAAACTCCCATATGTCTTCAATGACACCGTAATATGACATTTTAGCTTCACGTGGACTCTTACCCTTTGCACTTGCAAAAAACATAGTCGACGCTTGAAGGGTGACCCCACTATTTTGGATGACACTCTTATCATCTTGGCGCTTTGTGTAATATGTGAATCCATTAATGTCATACCCTTCATAAGACATAACATTCAATTTTGGTTTAAAGGTGAGGAATTTGATAGTTTCAGTGATATCATCTGGTGTTTGAGATAGTTGATGTAAGACTTTATCTTCAAACCACTTAATAAATGTCTTGTTATGCTCTCTAGCAAGCCACATTGTATTGGCTCGAGGATATTGTCTCTTGATGAAATTAGTATGTTCCTCGATATAAACACTCACTTCGTCCATGTTGTGTAAAATATACAAGTGACCTTGTTCCAACTGCTCACGGCTGATTACTTTCACCTGTGATCCCAAAATTCCTTTGTCAAATTGCTCCTCAATATTCTTATCATTACCAGGAGTGTCATTACCACTAAGAAAGTCATTGCAAAAATCCATAACCTCTCTCACCACATAACCCTCAATAATACTCCCTTCAGGCCGATAATAGTTTCGAACATCACTTTTAAAAACGCTCATGTATCGTTCAAAGGGATACATCCAATGCAAGAAAATTGGTCCCAACATTTTCACTTCCCTAGTCAAGTGGACAACAAGATGTACCATGATATCAAAGAATGAAGGAGGAAAATACATCTCAAGCTGACATAGGGTAACAACCACTTCTCTTTGCAAATTATCGAGAGTATCATGGTCAATAACTTTGCTGCATAGACTGTTGAAAAAGAAACAGAGTCTGGTGATTGCAAACATTACATGCTTCGGCAATATAGATCGAATTGCCACAGGCAATATTTGTTGCATTAGAGTGTGACAATCATGAGATTTAAGACCTATTAACTTCAGATCTTTCATTGATACCAATCTACAGATGTTGGATGAGTAACCCTGTGGCACCTTAACATTTACCAAACATTCACAAAAGGCTTTCTTCTCCTTTCTAGACAATGTGTAACAAGCGGGAGGTAAGACTGATTTCCCATTTCACGTAATTCTGTTAATTCTGACCTTATTCCCATTTTATGTAGGTTCAGTTTGGATTTTATCCCATCTTTAGTCTTACCTGATATATTCAACAAAGTACCAATGACACTATCACATACATTTTTCTCAACATGCATGACATCGATACAATGTCTGACTGTCAAAGAACTCCAATAAGGAAGATCCCAAAATATTAACTTCTTCTTGAATAAAGATTTGTCACTTCGTGTGGCCATAGTACATTGTGATCTCTTACCAAATTCATTGACAAAGTCTTTACTCTTTCATAAACAACCTCCCCTGGTATAGGTTTAGGTGCACTCTGTTCCTCATTCAATCCATTGAATGCTTTGCGCTTCCTACGATACAGATGGAATTTTGTAAGAAACCTTCGATGAACGAGATATACAGTCTTACCGCCATGTTTTAGTCTTGTTGAATCAGTGTTCTCTTCACATATAGGACACACTTTAGCTCCTTTGACACTATATCTAGGAAAATTCCCATTTGCTGGAAAGTCATTAATAGTGCAAAACAACATAGCATGCAAACGAAATGTCTCTCTTTGTGAAGCATTATAGGTCATCACACCTTCACCCCAGAGTTTCTTTAAGTCATCAATCAGAGGTTCAAGATAAACATCGATATCATTTACAGGTTGTTTAGGGCCCGATATCAACAACGACAACATTACGTACTTATTTTTCATACACAGCCATGGAGGAAGATTGTATATAATAAGCATGACTGGCCAAGTGCTATGTTGGCTGCTCAATGTCCCGTACGGATTCATCCCATCTGTACAAAGCCCAAGTCTTAAATTCATGACTTCTTCACCAAATTCATGGTACAATAGATCAATCTTCTTCCATTGTGGGGAATCAGACGCATGTCGTAGGATCCCATCATTATTTTTCTTAACATCTGCATGCCACCTCAAATTCTTCACTTCTATCGGATTGGCAAACAAGTGTTGAAACCGTGATATTATAGGTAGATACCACATCACCTTAGCAGGAGAACCAGTTTTAGACTCCCCCGAAGTCGTCAATTTATACCGTGACGCACCACATTTTGGACAATCTTTCAAATCCACATAGTCCTTTTGAAATAATACACAATCATTCGGGAATGTGTGTATCTTGTTGGCCTCCATTTCCATTTGGTACAACAATTTCTTTACCTGGTATGTTGAGATTGGCAGCTCGTTTCCTTCAGGAAGCATTTCTTTCAACAAAGACAACAATGAAATGAAGCTTTTGTCGCTCCATCTATTGTTAGCTTTCAGCTTATACAATCTCAACACAGCGCTAAGCTTCGTAGACTTAGTACAACCTATGTATAACGGTATCTCAGCATCATGCACAATGTTTCTAAACATGGGAGGTGGATCGGTGTGCTCTACCCCACAACTATCCAGCATCGCATCAACGATGTCTACTGGAACTAGTTCATTCACATCTACGTCATCAGAGGCAATTTCTTCTTCCACACAAGCACTGCTATCGACATCCACTGGTTTTGGGTTTGAAATCTCTCCATGACAGTGCCATTATGTATAGCCTTGTACAATCCCATTGCACATGACATGACTTTTGATTTCGTCACCAGTGCTGACTTTCAAGCTGTTACCGCAATGCCTACATGGACAGTAGAACCTATCTCCAGGTTGTTTCCTATGTTCCTCGGAAAATCTAATAAACTGGTCAAGACCAGAAATAAACTCTGGGGTGCAGCGATTGTGAATGGACATCCATGATCTATCCATTCTGTGATCAAAGAGAAAACAAGTATATATTACAAAAACATTAGGGTCTAGGGTTAACATATTAGAGTTTATGCATGGTTAAAACTTTAGGCCAACAAATACATGTGTCGTCATTCTTATATATAATAAATGTGTACCACCTATCCCATTCTTGAACACCTAATCTCACTAGTAAGTATATAATGTGTATTGGGTTTTCAAGAAAATTTTGGCAGCATTTCCTCGTTGTTCTCCAAGTACATATGTACTTAGAGAACAAACGGGGAAATGCTACTGAAATTTTCTTGAAAACCCAATACACATTATACACTTACATCCTAAGTGAGATTAGGTGCTCAAGAACAGTCCCAAACTGGGGACTATCCAAGATTTACTCCTAATGAGTAAATCTTGGACGGGTTTCTAGGCCAACAAATACATGTATTGTCATTCTTATATATAATAAATGTGTATCGCCTATCCCATTCTTGAACACCTAATCTCACTAGTAAGTGTATAATGTGTATTGGGTTTTTAAGAAAATTTCGGCAGCATTTCTCCATTGTTCTCCAAGTACATATGTACTTAGAGAACAAACGGGGAAATACTACCAATTTTTTTTTTGAAAACCCAATACGTACATTATACACTTACATCCTAAGTGAGATTAGGTGTTCAAGAACAGTCCCAAATCGGGGACTATCCAAGATTTACTCCTAATGAGTAAATTTTGGATGGGTTTCTAGGCTAATGAGTACATATCCACTACATGTATTTTCTCACTTACATTGCATCACTCATAATTAGAGCATTATTAAATAATAAATCAAGAATTCAATAGTTTCAAACATGCAATAATTCACAATTAGAGCGATAAGATTCACTTTTTACAAACATACATGGCATAATTCAGGCACAATAACAGGTGTGCTCATTGACCCGATTCAACATTATAAGAATAATTTTAGAAGAGTAATAATATTTCCCAATTGAGAGTATATGAATTGTCCAACAATTGGAACAAGAGCAAGGTATTGTAAAAATTGCCTCATTATGGGAAAAATTAGTCATAATAATGCCCAATCATGTTTAAATCAAACAAAATATCACATGGGTCTGAGAAAAAATTAATATCTCAAAGATTAATATCACCTACGCATGAGATTATGCTAGAGTTAATATTATGTCTTCTGCAGTCATTTAATCTAAAAAACCACTCCCTTTAAAAAATCCTACTGTTTCGATGAGCACACTCGTATACATATCTGATCTACTAGCGGTTTAAGGATTGAATTAATAAATGAATTTGCTCACACCCTACCACTCTCAACATCACAATAAGAAAAAACAATAGCAACAATAGTGACACAGCAAAAATGCTCCCCACCACCGTCAAGTCAGCTCACCACCACGAGGGAGAAGAGGAGGAAGAAGGTACCTCGAACGGCGGCGGCGACCAGTAGGTGCGAGAGCAGCAAGCAAGTGAGGAGCTCTAGAGAATGGCAATGCAGACCAGTAGGTGCAGAGCAGGCACGGTGAGCAGAGAGGGCGGGCGAGCAGCTGATCGAGCTAGGGTGGTGGCTGGCGAGTAGAGAGGGCCTTCGTGGCGGCGGCCGACGTGGAGCGCAGCGGCCGGAGGACCAGCAAACGGTGGCACAGGAGCAGCTAGCGGCAGTGAGCAGAGGAATCGTCGTCGGACCCTAAACCCTCAATCGAGATGAATGAAACAGAGAAAGGGGAAGAGTCTGGCTCGTGCAGGTGTTGTTAAGTTAACAATAGGCATTGGTTATTAGAAACCACTGATGCTTATAACAATAGGCGTCGGTTACCAATAAATAACCGACACTTATGTTCGCTTATAGTCGTCAGTTAAAACAAGAAATATCGACGTCTATATATATGCTGACAAAAATAAATGTTCTCCAATTAAGACCACAGTCGCCGGTTTCCTTGTAAAAACTGACGTTATATGGTGGTAAAAAATTTTGCGGTTAAATGCGCGAAAACACATCGACGTCGATTACTGTAAGACAACCGACGACACAAATTGGTCAAATTTCTATTTTGCAGAAAACCTTTAGTCTTCGATTTCTTGGTTAATAACCGACGTTGTATGTTAAATTTTGGAGGTAATTTTTTTCGCTCGAAAAATTGGATTTGGCGGTCAATTTTTAGCGTCGGTTTCTTATTTGGGAACCGACGTTAAATAAAAAGTGATACCCGTGTCTACTCACCCTTCACAGATATATGTCGGCTTCATTATTTTTCTTACGTTGTACGGTTTAGGCGTCGGTTTTTGTATACAACCGACACCTTCAAATGTGACTTTAAATGAACCTGATCCAATGAATCATTGTAAGGCCCCTAAACTTGCTTAATGAGTTTAATAAGCTTAATTATAACAATTTCATTCTTATAACCCTAATATAACCTTGTTATAAGCTTTGAAATCATAAGACAAGCTTAAGTTTCAAATTTGGTCCAATTTCGACACTGTTTGAGCAAGTTATGCAAATTTATGCGCATTTTGGACTTTTCTATAATTTACCCATGTTTTCTTTACAATTTATCACTTGAATTATGTTCCTTGGATATTCTCTCATAATTCTTGAGCTTGTTGATCCATGGGGCAGCTATTTAATCCTTGGTTTGAAGGTGTTTTCTCTAAGGGTATTTTAGGGTTTACCCCTTCATGGATGAGCTACCTTTAGTAGTTATCAACTAATGAATGATTTGTATTGCTTGGAAATTCAAGAAACGAGGGACAAGAATGTCTCTATGGATGGTATGGGAGCTATTTGTGTGTGTGCTTATATATTATTAATAGTTTAAGGCCATGGACACTTGGAAAGATAATAGAACTTCAACTTTTTCTTTTTCTTTATCTTAAAGTTTCATATACTTATCCCTAAGCACCAAAATGAGCCATTTGCTCTCTACCACTTCCCTCCTTCTAAAAAAATCATACTACCTCTGTGCTTCTATGAATTTCCTATCCAAGTAAGAAGAAATAGGGGATCTTCTTGGAAAAAGAATCTAGGGTTGCAATTAACTTCCATTTAGGGTTTGAAAAGCTTCCTTCTAGTGATCTTGACCTAAAAGAGTAAGAATCCCCTTCTTTCCTCCATTTATTTCTTTTTTATCCTTCCTCTTAGATTTCTCTAGGTCGGAACCTTGCAGTTCCATGGTAGAAATTGTTCTAAAGCTCTAAAACCCTACCTTTCTTGCTCCTTATGCTTAGGGTTTGCTCATTTGATGAAGAAAGGTGCTAGATGGACGAGTTCACAGCTTATGCTTGTATTTCCTACCCTACTTGCTCGTGTTTTTTTTTGGAGTTTATCTTCTAATTAGAGGCAAGTTTTGTAACTTGATCCACGTTTATTGCTTACCATAAGCTTGCTCGCTCATGTTCTTCCTTGAAAATGATGATACATGCACTAAAAGCTATGCTTGACTTGGATTTCGATTTTGTATAATGTTCCCTATTCTGATTTCAGTTCTAGATGAACCTATGATCATGTGTATGTTATTCCTAAGGAATAATATGACTTGTATCAGGTTGGTTTGACAACCTATGGTGCTAAGCACCTATCAACCAATGGTCAATTTTAGGGTTTAAAGTTGATTTTTCTATAAACCCATGACCCGATGATGGTACCATTACAACAACCCTATGGTGTTGTCTTCATGACAACTAATGGTCGGGATCAAAGAATTCAGATGATGGTGACAACCTATGGTCACCCCCTTAGGTTAGGTTTTTGATCAATTAGAAGTTTAATGATCAACCATTAAGTACCCTACTGATGTTATCAATCAATGATGACATTAGCTTAATATTTGATATTGATTAATGAATTTAGTGTTGATCTAACAACCTATGGTGACTTAATAGTCACTAATTATGGTGGATCAGGTCTCCACAACCTATGGTGAGTTAATCATATAGTTGTAGCATCAATTAAGCCTTAGACCAATGGTTTCTTGGGTCACTTGATGCAATGGTCGGACCTATACTGTAATTGATGGTTTTAACATATGAATTTGACCCAACGGTCAAGATCTAATGTTTATTCCTCCAATAAAGTGGAATGATTCCTAATGTAATATGTTGGTCCTAATAATGTGATTTATATGTTTTCCTTTATATGATCAACTTAAGGAGCTTACTTGTTGATAATGGATGGCTTGTTTTAAATGAACAGTCGATTGTGGGTTTTACCCTACTCTTAATGGAACTTTTTGTGTTATTAATCAAGGGATGTCTAGGGTTAAATGGTGACTCTTTCTAGAGCACAAATCAAGGACTTGAGAGGTGGTTTATCCAAGGTGTTTACTTATGTAAACAACAAATGGTCTTACCTTTTAAACATCCAATGGTTCTGGGTGACATTGTGCATGGTATGGTGATATGAGGTGAATGATGATGGAACAAATGGAGGGTTACCCTTAGTAAGGTAGTCTTACCTATTCACTCATATGAATAGAGGGTATCATAACCATATTATGTTGATATGTAACCCTAGTGAGGTATAGCTTGTTATACCTAGCTTTAATATAACTAAATGATGGCAATTGGGTATGAATAGTCCTTGAATGACTAATGCAATCATAGAGTAATCTATTACTATTTTTGAAACCCTAGTATGCTATAACATGATGGTTACACCTTGATTTATGTGTGGTTTCATACTTGAGAATAGTATGGAATGTGATGGTGATGCTTCACCTTATGCATCCATGATCCAATGGGTATGTCGTGAGTTAGGGTTTGGGTATAAGTGTCGATTAGTAACATTGATATGATTTATCATGTTGAACCTAACTCTAATGCAAATAGATAAAGATGAGTATTCATGTTTAACATTCTTATATGATGTAATGAGGGTGGAATAACCTCCTTAATATGATCATAACCTTAATATATTAATTGGCGGTTATCATATCCACATAGTTGATACTTTCTTATGCTAAATATGTGCATTATGAATATGATGAGGGTTAATCATATCTAGATTCCTTGCATGTTGATGTAATAAAGGAACGTTCTTAATGTTAATATAACCCTACTATGATTGTTTATGAATATCTCCTAGCTCATTAATGCAATATTGTGTTGATCCGGTGTATTATATGTAAGTATGTTGTTGAGCCTTGTTATAAGGCATGCAAAGATAATTATGATCTTGTAGGGAATAGTATGATGGTTTTAGTGGACATGGTTGAGCCCTGAATGAGGTGTAATCCTCTTGTGTTGATGAGGGTTGATACCTTGTGATATTGTGAAAAGGATTTTATATCCTGTGATAGTATAGTATGATGGCCTTAATAACCTTTAGGCATGGTTGAGCCCTGAATGAGGTATAATCCTCTTGTGTTGATAATGGTTGATACCTTATGATATTGTGAAAAGGATTTATATCTTGTGATAGTATTATGAGTAGTTTGGTCTCATGAATGGCAATTGAATAGTACCATGTGATGATGAGATGAGAAATTATGTTTCACGCATTTATATCTTTTAAAAGTTGTAATATTTATATGCTTGCTAGAAATGAATTAGGGTTTGTATGTCCACTTGTTTGATGCAGCCTTAATTCACCCAATTGGCATAACTAATCAAATGCAACTCTAATCATGTAGTGTCCTGTGTTGTAGAGCCATCTTCAGTGTCAGAACTTGCTGGATGGTGAAACGAGTATTCCTAAGGGAAACTCAGAGCGCATACTATTAAGTATGTGGGGGTGGTAGGTTGAGGATATATCCTTGTCATCCACAATGCAGATTGTGGAGGATGGCTATGGTCATGCCTCATACATCTGATGTGATTAAGAACGACTGCAGTCATGTCTCGGTGATTATAACATGATGTGATTAGAGGACAACTGTAGTTGTATCTCAGTGATTGGGTTTGAATACCCTAAATGCTAGCATCGTGACCTATGCCAAGGTGGGCTAGTTACAGGACTATATGTCGATGTATACTAGTACATAACCGACCTTTAGTGTCGGTTATTTAAGACCTTTAGTGTCAGTTTCAATGCGACACCTATGTGGGTGCCGCTAAAAGGCAAACCGTTAGGCGTCGGTTTCCAAACCGACGCCAGAAACCTTTGCGTGCCACTGAAAATGTGCATGCATGGGGATATAGGTGTCTGTTATTATTACGGAAATTGACGCCATAAACCTTCGCGCTACAGAAAGGGCACCATTTAGGGCACAATCAGCATCGGTTTTTTATTGATAACCGATGCCATTTCACCTGCTGGCCAGCACAGCCATGGTGTCTGGTCTCATTAGGCGTCGGTTTTAGCTATTATCTGACGCTGTAAGCATGTGTCATCAGTTTTTTCAAATAACCGATGCCTATTGTATGTATTTTTTTTTAATCATACTGTAGGCCTACTGTGGCTAGTCGCAGGATGAGAAACCTGCAGTTCAATTATGAACTGTAGGTTTTACGACATTCATTGATATCAGCCAATAACAGGCCACAAACCTGCAAAATTAACAACATTAATTTTCACACATTTAGCAACCTGGAGTTCCATTTGATTTTCACACATGTAGAAACATTCATGTAGCAATCTACAGTTCCATTCATTTTCACATTCACACATGTAGAAACATTCATATAGCAACCAGCAGTTTCATTCATTTTCACATTCACACATGTAGAAACATTCAGACATGTAGAAACATTCACAAATATTTTAATTTAGAAATTCATTTACAAAATATCATTCTTTAGTCATTATTCGCTATCAACATCCCAATTATATTTTAAAAACCCCACTATTTGTATGGCTTTTGCCCATTCTTCTCTTACATCATTTAATTCTTTCGTCGTATTTTAGGGTTTAAAGTTGATTTTTCTATAAACCCATGACCCGGTGATGGTACCATTGCAACAACCCTATGGTTTTGTCTTCATGACAACTGATGGTTGGGATCAAAGGAGTAAGATGATGGTGAAAACCTATGGTCACCCCCTTCGGTTAGGTTTTGGATCAATTAGAAGTTTAATGATCAACCATTAAGTACCCTACTGATGTTATCAATCAATGATGACATTAGCTTAATATTTGATGTTGATTAATGAATATAGTGTTGATCTAACAACCTATGGTGACTTAATGGTCACTAATGATGGTGGATCAGGTCTCCACAACCTATGCTGAGTTAATCATATAGTTGTAGCATCAATTAAGCCTTAGACCAATGGTTTCTTGGGTCACTTGATGCAATGGTCAAACCTATATTGTAATTGATGGTTTTAACATATGAATTTGACCCAATGGTCAAGATCTAATGTTTATTCCTCCAATAAAGTGGAATGATGCCTAATGTAATATGTTGGTCCTAATAATGTGATTTATATTGTTTCCTTTATATGATCAACTTAAGGAGCTTACTTGTTGACAATGGATGGCTTGTTTTAAATGAACAGTCGATTGTGGGTTTTACCCTACTCTTAATGGAACTTTTTGTGTTGTTAATCAAGGGATTTCTAGGGTTAAATGGTGACTCTTTCTAGATCACAAATCAAGGACTTCAGAGGTGGTTTATCCAAGGTGTTTACTTATGTAAACAACAAATGGTCTTACCTTTTAAACATCCAATGGTTCTGGGTGACATTGTGCACGGTATGCTGATATGCGGTGAATGATGATGGAACAAATGGAAGGTTACCCTTAATAAGGTAGTCTTACCTATTCACTCATATGAATAGAAGGGATGATAACCATATTGTGTTGATATGTAACCCTAAAGAGGTATAGCTTGTTATACCTAGCTTTAATATAACTAGATGATGGCAATTGGGTATGAATAGTCCTTGAATGACTAATGCAATCATGGAGTAATCTATTACTATTGTTGAAACCCTAGTATGCTATAACATGATGGTTACACCTTGATTTATCTGTGGGTTCGTACTTTAGAATAGTATGGAATGTGATGGTGATGCTTCGCCTTATGCATCAATGATCCAATGGGTATGTCGTGAGTTAGGGTTTGGGTATAAGTGCTTATTAGTAACATTGATATGATTTATCATGTTGAACCTAACTCTAATGCAAATAGATAAAGATGAGTATTCATGTTTAACATTCTTATATGATGGAAGGAGGGTGGAATAACCTCCTTAATATGATCATAACCTTAATATGTTAATTGGTGGTTGTAACATACTGAAATCTCCTATGTACCTCTTTGTACTCTTTTCTATAAGCTTTGTCCTTCATTTTCATTCCATTTGTCCTTGGCTTTGATTTAAAAGAAATTAAGATGGTTATTGGATAAATGTTTCCCATATATTCTTATTTCAAGGTTGCATGCACAAATGCCTCAGTTAGAATTAGATAATGGGTCTAAAATGCAATTTCACATTAAGTAATGAAAAGAATAAAATAATTCGTCCTAGAACCTTCTAGTGTTTCCTAGAATATGAGATAAGAAGAAAATCTGAATTTTATAAAAGGAAGAAAATAAATGTAATAATTAAAGGTATGAATGAGTTCGTCTCTTGTTTAGCTTTCCAACGCATATCTTAGTGTTGCATTTGGTGCTCTAGGGCAAAATCGCCCAATTCTCCGCGTGAAGCTGCTTGCTTCAGCCGTCGGGCTAGCTGGAGAAGACGATACGGTCATTTTCCGATTTTGCCCCTTGCCCGCTTGCTTTTCCTGTTTTCCGCGCAAGGGTGTTACTGTCTTTTGCTCCTTTCTGATCACCCGCCTGCCCTCACCGCACGGCCGGTAGCGAGCGACCGCGAGGCGCGGGTCACCGCTGCCAAGCGCCCGCTACCGCTCGGCCATCCAGCCTTGCCTACGTGGTAGGCTGTGATTGGTCGAGATAAAACATTTTTTATTAATTAATCTTGTGGTTAAAATTAATAAATAAATAGTGTTTTGGATCCAGAAAAACGAGATCTATTTAATAAAAATGTTTTGAGATCTGGTTTTGAGGTTTGCGAAAATATGTTTTTAAAATCGATTTAATTATCTTAAAATCACTAAAATTAACCCTAAAATCCATATTTCCAAAATATACAATATTATATGTTATTTTGATCAGGAAAACCTAATTAAGATGGTTAGGAGGTTTTTGGAGTCTGAATCGAGAGTTTGTGCAAAAAGTTAGTGAATTAGGGTTTTCAATCTTTTAAATTAATGCATGTAATTCTAATTTATGAATCTAATGATGTATTAGGGAAATTGGGTTTATAATTCGTGTGAAGAGTTGAAAAGGGGAATTCTAGGACACCTGAGGTTAAGGTATGTGTTTAGTATGTGTTTTGATTGTGCATCTACCTATCAGTTGGGAAATCATTATCCATTACCTATATTTCTTTATGAGGTTTAACTTGATCTAAATCCTTGAATCTTGAAAATCAAATTTGCTTATTTGCCTCAAAAGTAGATGTAGTATCCTCTTGTTTGGGTATTCATACCCCACTGCCATGTTATATATTCTTTTACTATCCTTTCCATAAATCTTTTGTCAGCATGAAATTAAATGTTCTATTTAATGTTTAAGTAGTGGTACTTATGTACAACCACCCATAGAGGGCATGTATAAAATCGCCCTAGGGGAATGTTTATTATTCTCCCCATTAAAAATTGTAGGTGATTGGAAATGTTTTTAATTCTTCCCTCACCTAAGGTTAGAGGTCTGGTAGGTGCCTCAACCCTACTTAGTTAGATAGACATATTAAATGACATGCTAAAACCTTTAATTATTTTGTTAATGGCAAGTTCTCTTATAAAAACCTCATACTCTTTGATATCTTCTTACACCAAATATCTATCCTAATTTACTTGTTACAATTTCTTTAGACTTTGTTAGAATATTCTCGTAACACATACTTTCTTTGTTTTCCCTCTTGTTGGGTGTTTTCCCAACCACCCAGGTGTTGGTGCTGAGCAAGGTGAAGGAAGGGCTTGAAGAAAGATTCCTCTGTTGTTGATCGTTAGCTTGACAAGAAGGATGGCTAGGTTGCTATAGCTAGATCCTCTTATCTATCTTATCTTTTCTTTTAGAAAGCAATGATGTAATAAACAATAAAGCCATTAGAAGGCTTATTATTTCTTTCTTTCCGTTGCTATTGACATTTTATTATGTATCTGGAATCATGCTTATTTATTTGGAATATTATGCAATCATCCTCAAAGTCTAAAATTTTGTTAATATTGTGGATGTTTGTATTTCCTTTAAATTTTAGTAAAGAGGTGATCTCGCCTCTTTACAGCATGGTATCAGAGCCTTTGGGCGACTATTAGGGCATGCAGTTGAGGCAAGGGTGTCTAGAAAGGATCAGGGCATGGGGGCTGGCAAGATTTTCCTCTGACCCACTAGCTTGGCATACGGGGACTCCCGTGCCCATATGATCCGGCCTGGCCTGCGCCGAAACGAACTGCCCGAAATAGTATGCTTTTAGGCAATAGCATTCTAGTTATCCTTTTCTCATCTCTATTTCTTTTCCCTCTCATATATGATTCTTTACTCCTGAAAATTTAATATGTTAACCCTAATTTCAGGAGAGGTGACCTGTTTGACAACACCAACCAGGAGTCCAACACTGACAACCCCGACACTCCTGCGACTCCTGCTAACCAACCAGCTTCTGGTGTTCCCGCCTTCACACCTGAGCAAGAACTGGTGATGTTGCGACAGTTGTTTTCCTCCACCATGATGGGACAACTCAACACCATTGCTGCTGTTGCCGCCAAGCCGAGGGAGTTCACCCTCACTGACTTCATCAAGATGCAGCCACCCTACTTCAAGGGTGAGAGTGAGCCTAACATGGTGGACAAAGCCGACGACTGGGTGTTGGCCCTGGATCGGACCTTCGAGGGTATGGCATGCCCTCCTCACCAGAAGGTTCGGTTCGCGACGTACGTGCTGGATGGACCGACGCATGTTTGGTGGAACGGTGTTGCCCACACTCGAGACACCTCCTCCATGGAGTGGACCCAGTTCCTGAAGTTGTTCAGAGAGAAGTACATCTGCCCTGCTTTCCTGAGGAAGAAGGAGGCTGAGTTTTACAATCTCAAGCAAGGAAGCATGAGCGTGACCGACTACATTCAGAAATTTATGTTGTTAGAACGTTACGCCACTGACCTTGGAGCTGACAGAAGAGCGACCTTGTTCTTGGAGGGTCTGAACTATCATGTTGGTCGAAGCCTCGTTCCACAACTGCCACTCACATTTCAACAGATGGTGGACAAGGCTCTCGCCATCGAGTCTTATCCGGGATTTCAAGCTTCCATTGGCTTCAACAACAACAAAAGGAAGAATTCGAACCAGCATGAGAACCGTGGACGTGATTGCTACAACAGGTGCAATCGCTACCATCCTCCTGGAAGATGTTCCGCCAACAATGCACCTGCTCATGTTGGCAACCGTCCTCCACCAACCTGCCATGAGTGCGGCCAGGTTGGGCACATCCGACCCAACTGCCCCCGTTTCCAGCAAGGGCAGAATAATGCTCAGCAGTCGCAACAGCCGAGACAGAACCCTCCACCACGGAACAACAACAACAATAACAACAACAACCAGAACCCGAGGCGTCCGCCAGCTGAGAGGTGGAATGGGAGAGTGTTTGCTCTCAATGCTGAAGAGAATGGTGAAGGCAATGAAGTGATTGAAGGTACTCTACACCTCAATATGCATCCTTTAAAAGCCCTGTTTGATTCTGGTTCCTCCAATACCTTCATATCTAGTCAGTTTGCCTCTATGCTTGAAATCGAATCTGAGTTTATGGATCATGTGTTAGATGTAAAAACTCCTAGTGGAAAAATCTGCTCCTCGTACCTCCAAACTCCTACCTTGAACCTCTGTATATCCGGAATAATGTTTCCCACAGTTTTTGTCTTGCTTGATATGACTGTCTTTGACATCATCCTGGGTATGGATTGGTTAAAGAAGTATAAAGTTGTTCTGTTCTGTGAGGAATCCAAGGTTAGTCTGTTTCATCCTGATGAAGGAAGGGTGTGTGTCAAGGGCAAGAAGCGAGGAGAGCGACAGTTCGTCATCTCTGCCATCAAAGCTAAAAAGCTCGTCTCACGAGGGTGTAGAGCCTTCCTAGCCTTCATAGTTCTCGATGCTACACTTCCTGCTATAGAACATGTTGATGTGGTGAAGGACTTCCCAGATGTCTTTCCTGAGGAGTTACCCGGGTTGCCACCAAATCGCGAGGTGGAATTCTCCATCGAGCTCATACCTGGAACTTCACCGATATCGAAGCCACCTTACCGCTTGGCTCCTGCTGAGCTGGCGGAGTTGAAGAAGCAGCTTGAAGAGCTTCTCGACATGGGCTTCATTCGCCCCAGTGTTTCCCCTTGGGGAGCACCTGTCCTGTTTGTGAAGAAGAAAGACGGCTCTTTGCGGATGTGTATGGACTACCGCATGCTCAACCAGGTGACAATGAAGAATCGTTACCCATTGCCGCGCATCGACGACCTATTCGATCAGCTGAAGTCAGCCACCATGTTCTCCAAAATGGATCTGCGAAGTGGCTACTACCAGATGCGTGTGAAGGATGATGATGTTCCGAATACAGCGTTCAGAACTCGCTATGGGCATTATGAATTTATGGTCATGGCTTTTGGTTTGACGAATGCCCCTGCTGCGTTCATGGACCTGATGAACCGAGTATTCCGCCCATACCTCGACAAGTTTGTAGTGGTGTTTATTGATGACGTTTTGGTTTATTCCGAGACGTTGGAACAACATCGCGAACACCTGCGGATTGTACTCAACACATTGCGAGAAAATCAATTGTATGCAAAATTTTCAAAATGTGAGTTCTGGATAAAGGAAGTGATGTTTCTTGGTCACGTGATTTCTGCTGGCCATATAGCTGTTGACCCTGCAAAGGTAGAAGCTGTGACAAAGTGGAATGCTCCGAAAACCCCATCAGAAATCTGTAGTTTCCTTGGTCTAGCTGGTTACTATCGGAAGTTTATCAAAGGGTTTTCTGAGTTGGCTTTACCTTTGACCAAGCTGACTCGGAAAGAGGTCAAGTTCTCATGGACCCCGGAATGTGAGGACAGTTTTCAGAAGTTGAAGATGAGTCTGACTTCTGCTCCCGTGCTTGCTTTGCCTGTTGAGGGCATACCCTATGTCATCTACACAGACGCATCCCGACAAGGCTTAGGGTGTGTTCTGATGCAAGACGGAAAGGTGATCGCATATGCTTCTTGACAGTTGAAACCTAATGAAGCTAATTGGCCTACGCATGATTTAGAGCTGGCTGCCATAGTTCATGCTTTGAAGATCTGGCGACACTACCTCTATGGAGAAAAGTTTGAAGTCTTTTCTGATCACAAGAGTTTGAGATATCTGTTGACTCAGAAGGATCTGAACTTGCGACAACGTAGGTGGATGGAATATCTTAAAGATTACAACTTCACCATCACCTATCATCCTGGTAAAGCAAATGTCGTAGCTGATGCTTTAAGTCGCAAGAAGGATGTTGTTTGTGCTGCTCTGAGATGTTCTGTGTGGGAAAACCTTGAACATGTGGCCAGTTGGAAACCTCAACCTGTCGATTCAGTGGATGAAGATAAGTTGTTTGTTCATATGGCCAGTTTGACCGTTACACCAACCTGGATCCCAAAAGTCGTGTCTGCACAGTTGGAGAGTTTCGAGCTTGAAGAGTTGAAAGCTTTATCTGAGAAACCGCAATCTGACTTCTCTATCAGAGTGGATGGTGCTATCCGCTTTAGACAAAGGTTGTGGATACCCGATGTTGGTGATCTGAGACAGAAAGTTTTGAGTGAAGCTCATGGTTCCAAGTACACTATTCACCCTGGCACAACCAAGATGTACAAGGACTTACAGCGAAGCTTCTGGTGGAAGAACATGAAGAATGATATAGCTCTGTTCGTAGCAAAGTGCTTGACATGTCAGCAAGTCAAGATTGAACATCAACGACCTGGTGGTCTTCTTCATCCTCTTAAGATTCTAGAATGGAAGTGGGAGAAGATCACAATGGACTTTGTTACCGGTTTCCCTAAGTCCAAGAAAGGTTATGATGCTGTTTGGGTGGTGATTGATCGGCTTACAAAATCTGCTCATTTCTTGCCTTTCAAAACCACGTATAAAGTTGCTGAGATGGCTCAGTTGTATGTGGAGTGGATAGTTCGTTTGCATGGTGTCCCTGCTGTGATAGTTTCTGATCGAGACCCGAAATTTACTTCTCGCTTATGGGGTCAGATTCAGGAAGAGATGGGTACTGATCTGCGTTTCAGCACTGCTTACCACCCGCAAACTGATGGTCAGTCTGAGAGAACAGTTCAGATACTGGAGGACTTGCTACGTGCTTGTGTGATGGATTGGGGTGGTGCCTGGGATCGATATCTACCATTAGCAGAGTTCGCTTACAACAATAGCTACCAAGCCAGTATTGGTATGCCACCTTTTGAAGCTCTCTATGGTAGACCTTGTCGTTCACCTTTGCACTGGGATGATGTTGGTGAACGTTCCCTAGTGAAGACTGATGACATGCAGATGATGCTTGAGAAGGTACAGTTGATAAAGAAATGGATGAAAGCTGCTCAAGACAGACAGAAGATGTATGCTGATAAAAAGAGGTCTGATGTAAGCTTCTTAGTGGGAGACTATTTTCTAAAGATCAAGCCCATACGTTCTATTGCAAGATCTAAAGTAAAAGGCAAGTTGAGTCCTCGCTATGTTGGACCATTTGAGATCTTAGATAAAGTGGGGGATTGTGCTTATCGTCTAGCTTTGCCTCCGTCTTATGATAAGATTCACAATGTGTTCCATGTTTCTGTGTTGAGGAAGTACGTTAAGGATCCGTCTCATGTGCTCACCATTGAACCGGTGGAGATTAATGAGAATCTGACTTATGAAGAACTACCTATGAAGATCCTTGACTCCCGAGTAAAGCAGCTGAAGAGTAAGGAGATAGAGTTAGTGAAGGTTTTGTGGAGATACCATGGTTTAGAAGAAACCACTTGGGAGTTGAGAGATGAGATGTTACGTACTCACCCTTCCCTCTTTGTATGAGATTTCGGGGACGAAATCCTTTTAAGGGGTGGAGTGTTGTAACATACTGAAATCTCCTATGTACCTCTTTGTACTCTTTTCTATAAGCTTTGTCCTTCATTTTCGTTCCATTTGTCCTTGGCTTTGATTTAAAAGAAATTAAGATGGTTATTGGATAAATGTTTCCCATATATTCTTATTTCAAGGTTGCATGCACAAATGCCTCAGTTAGAATTAGATAATTGGTCTAAAATGCAATTTCACATTAAGTAATGAAAAGAATAAAATAATTCGTCCTAGAACCTTCTAGTGTTTCCTAGAATATGAGATAAGAAGAAAAACCGAATTTTATAAAAGGAAGAAGATAAATGTAATAATTAAAGGTATGAATGAGTTCGTCTCTTGTTTAGCTTTCCAACGCATATCTTAGTGTTGTGTTTGGTGCTCTAGGGCAAAATCGCCCAATTCTCCGCGTGAAGCTGCTTGCTTCAGCCGTCGGGCTAGCTGGAGAAGATGATACGGTCATTTTCCGATTTTGCCCCTTGCCCGCTTGCTTTTCCTGTTTTCCGTGCAAGGGTGTTACTGTCTTTTGCTCCTTTCTGATCGCCCGCCTGCCCTCACCGCACGGCCGGTAGCAAGCGACCGCGAGGCGCGGGTCACCGCTGCCAAGCGCCCGCTACCGCTCGGCCATCCAGCCTTGCCTACGTGGCAGGCTGTGATTGGTCGAGATAAAACATTTTTTATTAATTAATCCTGTGGTCAAAAATAATAAATAAATAGTGTTTTGGATCCAGAAAAACGAGATCTATTTAATAAAAATGTTTTTGAGATCTGGTTTTGAGGTTTGTGAAAATATGTTTTTAAAATTGATTTAGTTATCTTAAAATCACTAAAATTAACCCTAAAAATCCATATTTCCAAAATATACAATATTATATGTTATTTTGATCAGGAAATCCTAATTAAGATGGTTAGGAGGTTTTTGGAGTCTGAATCGAGAGTTTGTGCAAAAAGTTAGTGAATTAGGGTTTTCAATCTTTTAAATTAATGCATGTAATCTAATTTATGAATCTAATGATGTATTAGGGAAATTAGGTTTATAATTCGTGTGAAGAGTTGAAAAGGGGAATTCTAGGACACCTGAGGCTAAGGTATGTGTTTAGTATGTGTTTTGATTGTGCATCTACCTATCAGTTGGGAAATCATTATCCATTACCTATATTTCTTTATGAGGTTTAACTTGATCTAAATCCTTGAATCTTGAAAATCAAATTTGCTTATTTGCCTCAAAAGTAGATGTAGTATCCTCTTGTTTGGGTATTCATACCCCACTACCATGTTATATATTCTTTTACTATCCTTGCCATAAATCTTTTGTCAGCATGAAATTAAATGTTCTATTTAATGTTTAAGTAGTGGTACTTATGTACAACCACCCATAGAGGGCATGTATAAAATCGCCCTAGGGGAATGTTTATTATTCTCCCCATCAAAAATTGTAGGTGATTGGAAATGTTTTTAATTCTTCCCTCACCTAAGGTTAGAGGTCCGGTAGGTGCCTCAACCCTACTTAGTTAGATAGACATATTAAATGACATGCTAAAACCTTTAATTATTTTGTTAATGGCAAGTTCTCTTATAAAAACCTCATACTCTTTGATATCTTCTTACACCAAATATCTATCCTAATTTACTTGTTACAATTTCTTTAGACTTTGTTAGAATATTCTTGTAACACATACTTTCTTTGTTTTCCCTCTTGCTGGGTGTTTTCCCAACCACCCAGGTGTTGGTGCTGAGCAAGGTGAAGGAAGGGCTTGAAGAAAGATTCCTCTGTTGTTGATCGTTAGCTTGACAAGAAGGATGGCTAGGTTGCTATAGCTAGATCCTCTTATCTATCTTATCTTTTCTTTTAGAAAGCAATGATGTAATAAACAATAAAGCCATTAGAAGGCTTATTATTTCTTTCTTTCCGCTCCTATTGACATTTTATTATGTATCTGGAATCATGCTTATTTATTTGGAATATTATGCAATCATCCTCAAAGTCTAAAATTTTGTTAATATTGTGGATGTTTATATTTCCTTTAAATTTTAGTAAAGAGGTGATCTCGCCTCTTTACAGTGGTTATCATAGCCACATGGTTGATACTTTCTTATGCTAAATATGTGCATTATGAATATGATGAGGGTTAATCATATCTATATTCCTTGCATGTTGATGTAATAAAGGAACATTCTTAATGTTAATATAACCCTGCTATGATTGTTTATGAATATCTCCTTGCTCATTAATGCAATATTGTGTTGATCCGGTGTATTATATGTAAGTATGTTGTTGAGCTTTATTATAAGGCATGCAAAGATAATGATGATCTTACAGGGAATAGTATGATGGTTTTAGTGGACATGGTTGAGCCCTGAATGAGGTGTAATCCTCTTGTATTGATGAGGGTTGATACTCTGTGATATTGTGAAAAGGATTTTATATCCTGTGACAGTATAGTATGATGGTCTTAATAACCTTTGGGCATGGTTGAGCCCTGAATGAGGTATAATCATCTTGTGATGATAAGGGTTGATACCCTATGATATCGTGAAAAGGATTTATATCTTGTGATAGTATTATGACTAGTGTGGTCTCATGAATGGCAATTGAATAGTACCATGTGATGATGAGATGAGAAATTATGTCTCACACATTTATATCTTTTAAAAGTTGTAATATTTATATGCTTGCTAGAAGTGAATTAGGGTTTGTATGTCCACTTGTTTGATGCAACCTTAATTCACCCAATTGGCATAACTAATCAAGTGCAACTCTAATCATGTAGTGTCCTGTGTTGTAGAGCCATCTTCAGTGTCAGAACTTGTTGGATGGTGAAACAAGTATTCCTAAGGGAAAATCGGAGCGCATGCTATTGAGTATGTGGGGGTGGCAGGTTGAGGATATATCCTTGTCATCCACAATGCAGATTGTGGAGGATGGCTATGGTCATGCCTCATAAATCTGATGTGATTGAGAATGACTGTGGTCATGTCTCGGTGATTATAACATGATGTGATTAGAGGACAACTGCAGTTGTACCTCAGTGATTGGGTTTGAATACCCTAAATGCTAGCGTCGTGACTTATGCCAAGGTGGGCTAGTTACAGGACTATATGTCGATGTAGTGGCAGCTTTGACTGATATGTCACTATATTTTACTCGTACTGACCGAGGGGAAGAGATCTTAGGATACTGGCACTCCTAGAACTTTTACGGAACCGAATAGCCCTTTGCATGGGTCAGTTGGACTTTGAATGGTATGATTCAAATTACCCAAGGCTTAATAAAAGATGTAATACAGCCGTGCAACATATTTGTTTAGGGTCATACATGACGTTTCACATTGGATGATAACCCTTATATTTTATGTTTACATAAAGATGATGCTTAGTGCAATTAAGAGATAGTAGATATACTTATGTCGTGGATATGCTTAAGATTGTAGATGCATACATATAGTAGCTATGCTTATTTTGATAACTATACTGCTACTACTAATTATAATCATGATGCTAGATATCTAATGTGGTTAGTTATGCTTAGCATGCTAGCCATGCCTTTGTAACTAGAGATGCATATACTGCTAATCATGTTTATCTAGATAGTTGTGCTTATGTTGTTAGCTCTTCTTATAATGTTGATATGTTCAACAAATTGTACATTCTCATGTTGTTATCTATGCTATGTTACTAGACTTTCTCATGATGCTAGATATGCATATGCTACTAAATTGCTTATATTTTCAACAAGATAAAGGATGATAGTTTGGCTAATGATGATAGTTATTATCTGCTCCTTTATGTATTTTGTTAATCATTGGTACTATTGATCTTATTTGTTATATCTGATTAAACTGCTTAACTGTTTAATTACTTAAAAATGTTGTAATCAATAAACATTGTTGGAGGTTATATCTCTTGTTGGGACATGGGTCTCACTCTTGTGGTTCGCCACATTTTTTTAGGTAATCAGAAGTGATGAAAACAAACATGTGGCAGCAAAGAGTAGCTATAGTAATGAATCTTTGAGAAAGTTGATTAAACGACTAGTGTGTCCTAGAGTCGTCCTTGTACCCGGGCAGGAAAAGTTTGTATATGGTGTTTCAAACAAATTGGACTTTTGTTAGCATATTAATGCTTGTTTGTGTGGCATATAAGAATATTGTTCTCCTGTATATATATGTTGTGGCTAAGGAAATAGAACAATTTGTATCGAATTCTTGGCATAGTATGGGTATAAGAAAGATGTTGGGCTCTTATACAAATGTTTCTGAGCAGGTGCTGACGTTGAAATTAGTTTTAATTTACCCATATTTTTGGGTATGTGATTAATTAGTGATAGATTGTGTTTTATGTTTTGAGTAATCTTGTTTAGTGTAACAGGTTCTCACAATAATATTGGATTCTTCAACATCCAATGGATTAGAATAAATCACATGGTATTATATGTGGGTCCTAGTGATGATAATTTTGATGGTTCAATATCATTAATTTGTAGTCTTACCTTTGCCAGTATATAGTTATTTTTTATAAATCACTATAATAAGTGGATGTGTAACTCCCATGTGATATAGCTTGTTATGCCTAACCTGAATGTAATTATATGATGTTGATTGGTTATAATCATACCTCTTGAATGATTAAAGTGATAATGAATTACACTCTTCTTGTGTTGAAACCACAATGCAGTACTATTTGAATATCATAGTGCCTTGCCATGTTAATATCTATGGACACATATGTGCTAATGATCTTTTGAGCCTTGTTTAAGGCATGGAATGATGATGATAACGTTACTATGAATAATGTGATGTTCTTAACGACCTTTGGGCATGTTTGAAGCCATGACTAAGGTGAAATCATCTTCATGTTCCAATAAGGGTTAAAACTCTAGACCTTGTGATAAGATATTGGTATCTTGCAATAGTATGATGATAAGTGTGGTCCATTAATTTGCAATGAATGATAACATGTGGTAATGTGATTAAGATTTATATTTCAAATATTTTATATCTTTTGAAGTTATTATACATATACTCTCGTTAGAAAAGAATTAAGGTTTGAATGTCCACTTGTATGATAAAGCCTTAATGCTATCAATTGGTAGTAATTAATCAGGTGTAACCTTAATCATGTAGAGCCATGTATCGTAGAGCCATCTTCAGTGTCAGAACTTATTGGATGGTGAAACGAGTATTCCTAAGGGAAACTCGAAGCGCATACTGTTGAGTATGTGGGGGTGGCAAGTTGAGGATATATCCTTATCATCTGCAAATGCAGGTTATGGAGGATGGCTATGGTCATGCTTCTGACATTTGATGTTATTGAGGACCGCTGTGGTTGTACCTCATATTAGAGGGCTTTGTATACCTCAGTTTCTAGTGTCGTAACTTGTACCAAGTACAGACTAGTTGTTATCAGTTGACTATATGTCATTGTTGGCAGTTTGACTGGTATGTCATTGTAGTTTACTCGTACTAACTAAGGGGAAGAGATATTAGGATACTGACACTCATAGATCTTATACAGAACTGAATAGCACTTCATAGCAGTCAGTTGGACTTTGCGTGGTACAACTCAAACTCCCTAGGGCATTATAATAAAAGATATAATACCAGTTGTGTAGTATAATTGCTAGGGTTGAATATGTATCACATTGGTTGATTAACCCTTGTCTTGTCTTTACACTACATAGTTCTTACATGATGCAGACATATGAAAATTGTGTAATACTTGATGCTACAACTTATTTGCTTAACTTCTTAGTATGCTTAAACTGTTCAATCTATTCATATTGCTTATTCAATACCCTAACTGCTCAATGTATTTACTGTTAATTAATATGTTATAACCAATATATGTTGGAGAGAGTTATATCTCTTGCTGGGAGTGGGTCTCACCTGTGGGTCACCACATTTTTTTAGGTGGTCACGGGCAACGAGGATGAGGTTGCGCTGTGGAAGAGAACCAACCTGGTGATCAATAGATTCAGAAGGTTGGTTGGTTGTAGATGTTAGTAGTAGAGTCCTAGTGTCGTCCCTTTACTCTTAGTTTCGAGTATGGGATGTGCTTTCTAGATGATATACTCATATCGACATGAGATTTTGGTAGTATGCTAATGTTTGTAAATATATGGCATGTACATGTGAAATATCTTTTGTATGCGGGATGTGACTAAGGTCTTTAAACCCATATGTAAATACTTATTACAATATATGAGAATGGAATGATGGACCTTTTGTAAATATTCTAGAGTTTATTTACATTGTTGGAATTGGTTTTAACTATCCCACATTTTTTACTATGTAATTAATTAATAGTTGATCGTGTTTTGTGTTTTGAGTAATCTCATTTAGTGTGACGAGGTGTCACTGTTAAGTTGGTATCAGAGCTCTAGGTTTACTGAATCTATAGGGACATAGGATTTAGGTTTGAGTTCTCTCTTATGTATCCAACAAATCTGATAACAGTTTATGCTTATGCAGATATGTCTAGAGGACATGAAGAACACGTTGAGAGTAGTTATATTATATCAGGAGGAGGTGATGGGAGACAGGCACACGATGAGAGAGTGCCAGAAGTAGGGCCAAAGCAGCCCGCAATGCCTCATCTAGACCCGACAATGATGGCCACAATTACACATATCGCTGACAGAGTGCCAACACCTCAAGCTAGGGCAGTTGCCTCTAATGTGGAGTCCCAAGGTGTCGGGAAGACATTTGAACGTCTTAGATGTGTTGGGCTGATTGAATATCCTGGTATTTCTAATCTAGTAGATGCTGACATGTGGTTGATTAAGCTGGAAAAGGCATTCAAAATCCTAAACATTGTTGAAGAAGACAAAGTTAAGCATGCAATATACTTGTTGAAGGGTGGTGCTGGCCATTGGTGGGCCATAGAAGAGTAGAAAAGGCCAGGAGTTGTGATAGGATGGGAGGAGTTTCAAAGAGAATTTGTTAGCTGATATTTTCCAGAGACCTATATAGATGAGAAGATATCTTAGTTTGAGAAGATTCATCAAGGGGATATGACTATTAATGAGTATGAATCAAAGTTTATGGAACTTCTGAGGTTCTGCCCAGACATGATGGCAACGAACAAGGAAAGGATATGAAGATTCGAGAAGGGCCTAAGTACTGAGTTGACGACAACAACATCAGCCCTAGAAAATAGGGAGAGGTTTTCCACCTTTATGGAATCCGTAAGGAGGATTGAGAGGTCTTCCATAGAGAAGCATGAAGCTAATGCTAAGAAGAGACCTATACAGTTTCAAGGGAAATCATTTGGAGGCTTTAAGAAGCTGACCATAGTCGCAACCAAGGTCAACCTTCACTGAACCAAGATCACATGCACCATCACAGTGGACCCCGAGTCGGGGTAGAGGTCACAGTTTTCCACCGATGGGAGCCCGCAGTACCTCATCGGTTTTAGTGACAGGGCCATTTAGACCATATTAGGACACCAGAACATGTTACAAGTGTGGACAAGTGGGGCATGCAAAACCTTATTGCCCTATGAAAGATGAGGAGGTGACTCAGCAGCCAAGGCAAAGTCAACAAGGTCTTCAAAAATGACAGTTTAGTAGTGGAAGTGGAAGAGAACGTGGTCAAGCGTCCCAGGCAGGATCCTCTGGACAAGCAAGCAGAGGACGTGGACGGCAGTAGGCGACAACAAGGTTTTATGCCATGACCCAGCCAGAAGCAGTGGTCAATCCACGAGTTGTGGCATGTCAGATGGAGTTATTTCATTCTGATTTGTCTGCTTCTTGTTTCATATCTGTGTTAGTAGACTCGGGTGCGACACACTCTTTTATCACCGGAGAGGTGATAGATAGTTGTTATCTATATGTTAGTCTTAGATCTAATAGCATGCGGCTAGAGACTCATTTGGTTGATTCTACTGAGTTGCGGGAAGTGTGCCCTTCTTGTGTTCTTTCCTTTTTTGGACACAACATTCAAGTGGATCTTTTGCCACTTGACATGCATGGTTTTGATGTAATCCTAGGAATGGATACATTGGAAAAATACAAGGTAGTCTTGGACTGTAGTACTAAGGTGTTGATGTGCCATGATAGAGATGTACAGTGGATTTTCCGGGGTGATAGGAAGATTCTTCCTACATGTTTGATGTCAGCTATGACAGATGAGCGGTTGATGAGACAAGGACGTGAGGCTTTCTTAGCTCATGTTGTGGATACCAAGGTGGGAGGTCATAGTATCTAGGAGGTACTAGTGGTGTGAGAATTTGAGGTTGTCTTTCCTGAGGAATTTCCTAGCATTCCCCCTCCTAGAGAGATTGAGTTTGATATCAATATTGTTCCTAGAACACAACCCATAGCATAGTTAGCATACAGAATGGCGCCAATAGAGATGCAGGAGTTAAAGAAATAGTTACAAGAACTGTTAGAGAAGGGGTTTTATTAGGCTGAGCACTTCCACTTGGGGTGCTCCCATGTTGTTTGTTTAAAACAAGGATGGTTCAATGAGGTTGTGTATAGACTATAGACAGTTGAACAAGGTGGCAATAAAGAATAAGTATCCTTTGTCGAGGATTGATGATCTTTTTTATCAGTTGAGAGGTGCCATTGTGTTTTCAAAGATAGACCTGAGGTTAGGTTACCATTAGTTGAGAATTAAGGCTGATGACATACCCAAGTCAACCTTTAGGACTAGGTATGGTCATTATGAGTTTGTGGTTATGTTGTTTGGGCTAACCAATGCACCTGCAACTTTTATGGATCTAATGAATAGGGTGTTCAGACCTTATCTTGATCAGTGTGTGGTCGTGTTCATAGATGATATATTGATATACTCCAAGGATAGTCAATAGCATGAGCAACACCTTTTCCAGGCATTGACTTTGTTGAGGCAGCATCAACTATATGCTAAGTTCAACAAGTGTGAATTCTGGTTATTTGAAGTGTCTTTTTTGGGCCATATTATATCTGCAAAAGGTGTTTGTGTTGATCCTAAGAAAGTGGAATCTGTACTGGAATGGGAACAACCAAAGGCACCGACAGAGATCTGTAGTTTCCTAGGTTTGGTAGGTTACTATAGGAGGTTGATCAAAGACTTCAATTCTATAGCATTACCCCTAACTAGGTTAACTAGGAAGGATGTTCCTTTTTCTTGGAATGATAAGTGCAAATGTTCTTTCCAACTTTTGAAATAAAAGTTGACTAGTGCACCGGTGTTAGTACTGCCAAAGTGAGGAAAAGGCTATATTGTCTTTTGTGATACTTCAAAGAATGGGTTGGGATGCGTGTTGATGCATGATAAAAATGTGATTTTTTTTACTTCACGATATCTTAAGAAACATGAGGAGAATTACCCAATACATGATCTGGAGCTTACAGTGGTGGTCCATGCCTTAAAGATCTGGAGACACTATCTTTATGGAGAAAAGTGTCAGATCTTCACTGAACACAAGAATCTATAATATATCTTCTCAAAACAGGAGCTAAATATGAGGCAGAGGAGATGGATGGAGCTGATTAAGGATTATGATTGCACAATAGACTACCATATAAGGAAAGTGAATGTGGTAGTTGATGCATTGAGTAGAAATTCATCTTCATCATCAACGGTAGATAATGCACAATTAAATTCCTTGATGTGCCATAAGAGAGATATGCTAGTATCTCTTTTCCAGATGAATGTACAGCTAGAAGTTTCCTTGTTGGCAGGATTGTTGGCACAGTTACAAGTGAAACCTACCTTGAGACATGCATAATAGAATGATACTATGATACAAAATATCCGATCAGGGATTGGTAGTGAAAATTATGATGGCTTTCATGAGGCAGATGATGGTACAGTTTGTTACCACAATAGGATAGTAGTTCTTGGTTTTGATGGGTTAAGGAAGATGGTACTTGAGGAGGCTCACTCCTCCATGTATGCAATGCATCCTGGAAGTACCAAGATGTACTAAAACTTAAAAGATATGTATTGATGGCCAGGTCTAAAGCGTGATGTGGCAGAGTTCATTGCTAAATGTCTAGTTTGTCAGCAAGTGAAGGCTGAGCACCAGAAGCCTGTAGGGACATTACAACCCTTTCCAATACCACAGTGGAAATGGGATCATATTACTATGGAATTTGTAGTTCGTCTTCCTAGGATAGCCAAGGGTCATGATTCCATATGGGTGATAGTAGACAGATTGACTAAGTCAGCTCATTCTCAGCCAGTTAAGATGACATTTACAGTAGAGAAATTAGCACAAATATATGTTGATGAGATAGTTTGTATGCATGGCATTCTAGTGACAATAGTTTCTGACAGAGGTCCACAATTTACAAGTCATTTTTGGGAGCATCTGCATTCAACAATGGGAACACAACTGAGATTCAACACAACTTTTCATCCGCAGACTGATGGCCAGTCTGAAAGGACTATTCAGACTTTAGAGGATCTCTTGAGGGCATGTGTGCTCAATTTCTTAGTAGTTGTGATGTACATCTGACTGTGATAGAGTTTTCATACAATAATAGCTATCAAATAAACATAGATATGGCCCCTTATGAGGCTTTGTATGGGATATAATTTCAGTCTCCTCTTTGCTGGTATGAGACAGGTGAATATCAATTTTTGGGTCCTGAGCTAGTACAACAGACTACAGAAAAGATTAAAGTGATACAACAATAGTTGAAAGTAGCCCAAGACAGACAAAAATCTTATGCAGATAATAGACATAGACCACTTGAGTTCCAAGTGGGAGATAGAGTATATCTTAAGGTTTCTCCTTGGAAAGGTGTGTTGAGGTTTGGAAAGAAGGGTAAGTTGGCTCCTAGATTTATGGAACCATACCCTATCCTAGCTCGTGTTGGAAAGGTAGCATATAAGTTGGATCTACCACCAGAGCTACATAGATTGCATAATGTCTTTCACATCTCTATGTTGATGAAATGTCATCTAAATACTAACTAGACAATCCAACCAATAGAGGTTGAGTTAGACGAGGATATCTCCTATGTTGAGGGTCATGTGTTAATCCTGGATAGAAGGGTGAAAAAGCTGAAGAGAAAAGATATATTACTAGTTAAAGTTTTGTGGAATCACCATGGCACAGAGGAAGCCACATGGGAACTAGAGAATGAGATGTGTAGAAAATACCCATCTCTTTTTTGCATAGGATTTTGGGGCGAAATCCTTGTTAGGGGTTTATAGTTGTAAGGCCTCTAAACTTGCTTAATGAGTTGAATAAGCTTAATTACCATAATTTAATGCTTATAACCCTAATATAAACTTTTTATATGCTTTGAAATCATAATACAAGCTTAAGTTTCAAATTTGGTCCAATTTGGACACTGTTTGAGCAAGTTATGCAATTTTATGTACATTTTGGACTTTTCTACAATTTACCCAATTGAGATGTTTTCTTTGCAGTTTGTCACATACATTATGTTCCCTAGATGTTATATTATCATTCTTGAATATTTTTAGCCATGGGGACCCTAGTTGAGCCATGGTTTGAAGGTGTTTTCCTCAAGGGTATTTTAGGGTTTACCCCTTCATGGATGAGCTACCTTTAGTAGCTATCAACTAATGAATTACTTGATTGGCTGGGAAATTCGAAAAATGAAATATAATAAGTTCTATATATATGGTGGGGGAGATTCTTGTGTGTGTTCTTGTATATTCTTAATAATTTAAGGCCATGGACACTTAGATAGATACTAGAACTTCAACTTTTTCTTTTTCTTTATCTTAAAGTTTCATATACTTATCCCTAAGCACCAAAATGAGCCATTTTATCTCCACCACTTCCCTCCTTCTACCAAACTCGTTCTCCCTATGTGATGCTATGAAATTTCCTATCCAAGGAAGAAGAAAGTGGGGATCTTCTTGGAAAAAGGATTTAGGGTTGCAATTGACTTCCTTTAGGGGTTCCCAAAGCTCCTTCCTAGTGATCTTGACCTAGAAGTGTAAGTATTACCTTATTTCCTCAATTTATTTCTTTGTTCTTCTTCCTCCTATATCTCTCTAGGTTGTAACCCTGATGTTCCATGGTGAAAGTGGCTCTAGAACTCAAAAGCCTATCCTTCTTGTTTCTTTTTATAGGGTTTTGCTTCTTTGTGGAGAGAAGTGCCTATTTGGCCAAGTTCAAATCTGAATCTAGGGATTTCTTGCCTTGTTTTCTTGAGATTCTTTCTATTTGAGATCTAACCTACTCTATAAAGGCAAGTTATATAACATTCTTCACTTATATTGCTTACTAGAAGCTAGTTAGTTCATGTTTATGCTTTAATGTGATGATCTAAGCATAAAGAAACCATGCTTGTTTAGAATTACGAATTTTTGTGGCTTTCCCTATTCTGTTCCAATTCTATATGAACTTGTAAACATGTGTACGACCTTTCTAAGGTGTAACATGATCTGGGACAGGTTGATAGCAACAACCTATGGTGCTAAGCACAAAATAATTCATGGTTCAAATTAGGGTTTTCAAGCTATTTCCTTCCCTATCACACAACCGATGGTCATACCATTCAACAACCAATGGTGTTTCTATCTTGGTAACTGATGTTCATGATCAAGGGTGTCAAATTTATGGTGACAACCTATGTTCACCCCCTTAGGTCAGGTTTTGGCTCAATTAGACGCTTAATTATCATCCACTAAGTATTCTAATGATGTAAACCAATTGATGATGACATTAGCTTAATATTTGATGGTGTTAACTGAATATATTACTGATCTAACAACAAATGGTGACCTAATGATCACAATTAATGGTGGATCAGGACATCACCATATATGATGAGTTAAGAATGTAATTGTAGATTTGACTAAACCTTAAACCAATGGTTCCTTGGTTCAATTGATCTAATGGTTAGACCTATACTTCAATTGATAACCTTGAACAATGGACCTAATCTAATGAATAATATTGGATGCTTCAACATACAATGGATTATAATAAATCACATGGTATTATATGTGGGTCCTAGTGATGATAATTTGATGGTTCAATACCATTAATTTGTAGTCTTACCTTTGCCATCATATAGTTATATTTGATAAATCGTTATAATAAGTGGTTGTGTAACTCCCATGTGATCTAGCTTGTTATACCTAACCTTAATGTAATTATATGATGTTGATTGGTTATAATCATACCTCTTGAATGATTAATGTGATAATGAATTACACTCTTCTTGTGTTGAAACCACAATGTAGTACTATTTGAATATCATAGTGCATTGCCATGTTAATATATATGGACACATATGTGCTAATGATCTTTTGAGCCTTGTTTAAGGCATGGAATGATGATGATAACCTTACTATGAATAATTTTATGGTCTTAATGACCTTTGGGCACGTTTGAAGTCGTGATTGAGGTGAAATCCTCTTCATGTTCCAATAAGGGTTAAAACCCTGGAGCTTGTGATAAGATATTGATATCTTGTAAGAGTATGATGATAAGTGTGGTCCATTAATTTGAAATGAATGATAGCATGTGGTAATGAGATTAAGATTTATATTTCAAATATTTTATATCTTTTGAAGTTGTTATACATATACTCTCATTAGAAAATAATTAGGGTTTGAATGTCCACTTGTATGATATAGCCTTAATGCTTTCAATTGGCAGTAATTAATCAAGTGTAACCTTAATCCTGTAGATCCCTGTGTCGTAGAGCCATCTTCAATGTCAGAACTTGCTGGATGGTGAAACAGGTATTCCTAAGGGAAACTCAGAGCGCATACTATTGAGTATGTGGGGGTGGCAAGTTGAGGATATATCCTTGTCATCCACAAATGCATGTTATGGAGGATGGCTATGGCCATGACTTTGACATTTGATGTGATTGAGGATAACTGTGGTTGTACCTCGGATTAGAGGGTTTTGTATATCCTGGTTTCTAGTGTCGCATCTTGTACCAAGTACAGACTAGTTGTTATCAGTTGACTATATGTCATTGTTGGTAGTTTGACTGGTATGTCACTGTAGTTTACTTGTACTGACTGAGGGAAAGAGATCTTAGGATATTGACACTCCCAGATCTTATATGAAACTGAATAGCACTTCACAATGGTCAGTTGGACTTTGAGTGGTACGACTCAAACTCCCCAGGGCATAATAATAAAAAATATAATACCAGTTGTGTAGTGTAATTGCTAGGGTTTAATACGTATCACATTGGTTGATTAACCCTTCTCTTGTCTTTACACTATGTAGTTCTTACATGATGCAGACTTATGAAAATTGTGTAATTCTACTTGATGCTACAACTTATTTGCTTAACTGCTTAGTGTGCTTAAAGTGTTCAATATGTTCATATTGCTTATTCAATACCCTAACTGCTCAACGTATTTACTGGTAGTTAATATGTTATAATTAATATATGTTGAAGAGAGTTATATCTATCGCTGGGACTGGGTCTCACCCGTGGGTTACCACATTTTTTTAAGGTGGTCATGGGAAACGAGGTCAAGGTCACGCTATGGAAGAGAACCAACATGGTGATCAATAGATTCATAAGGTTAGTTAGTTGTAGATGTTAGTAGTAGAGTCCTAGTGTCGTCCTTGTACTCTCAGGTTTGGGTATGGGATGTGTTTTCTAGATGATATACTCGTATCGACATGAGATTTTTGTAGTATGCCAATGTTTGTAAATATATGGCATGTACATGTGAAATATCTTTTGTATGCAGGATGTGACTGAGGTATTTAGACCCATATGTAAATACTTGTTACAGTATATGAGAATGGAATGATGGACCTTTTGTAAATGTTCTAGAGTTTATTTACATTGTTGGAATTGGCTTTAATTATCCCACATTTTTTACTATGTGATTAATTAATAGTTGATCATGTTTTGTGTTTTGAGTAATCTCATTTAGCGTGATGAGGTGTCACAATATCTAGTATACAAATGTCACATAAAGAAATCATGTCCGTGAAGCATCTACAAAACGTTCCCAAAGACCCGAGTGTATAGGGACGACTCTAGGACTCTATCAATAGAAGACATCTAGCAACACTTCCAACCTTATTAGCTACTGCTCCTCTGGCTGCTCAACCTCCTATGCACGATCTCTACCTCTTCATGCTCGTTCACCTAAAAAGGGTGTAGGAAATCCACGGGGTGAGATTCCAAATCTCAGCGGGAGATATAACTCACTATCAACTCTATTATTATCATAGACAAGATAAACTATGTAGTGGTGTAATTACAATTATGTGAAGCAAGTAATCATTATTAGTAGAAAGGGCAATTACTGTTGAATTATGAAGCATCTTAATAATTTAAAAGGAATATGAAGAACATGTATAATTTCTATCAACAACATTGTATAAAGATCAAGCAAGGTTCTCAACCAAAGTTTTCATATTTGATCCTATACAATTATACTACACGGTTGATTACGTATTTCATTATGCGTCGAGGATTTGCATCGTACCACCCAAATCCAACCAACCACTTGATAAGTCGAAATCAGTGCCACACGAGGTCTAATGGAAGAGATGGAATCCACGACCTCACCACACCTCTTTGTCAGCATAAGAGAAAACATTATAGAGACATATCAATCAATTGCAACAATGACATATAGTCAATTTCAAGGATTGGCTCACGCATGGCCATCCACATATATAATCATAACTAGCCCACCTTGGTACAGGTACAGTGCTAGAAGAATAGGCTCACGCATGGCCATTCTAACTAAAGGAGTGGCTCACGCATGGCCATCCATATCACAACAAGAACGACTCACACATGGTCATCTCACACATCATGTATTTAAGGACACAAGGAATTAGTGGACTTGTACCCCGCATATTAAAAAATATGCACTCTAAGTTAAACTCGTTTCACCATCCAGCAATAAAGATGTAACACACACGCCCACTGCCCAAGGTTCTAATAGAGTTTTAGGAATGACGACTGGCCCCACAGACCACCACTAGCCTTAACTGCACGCTTTAATCTCACTCACGCACAAGCCAGGATCAACTTCCCGACTGATCACCCATCCTAGTACTACTCCAAGCTGAGCACACTTAACTATGGAGTTCTTTAGTAATGGGCTTCCGGAAAAGAAGGTGCACCTTGGTGATATGGGTAGTCCAATCATTCCTTATAAGATCATTTTATCTGAGGCCTCAAATCCTGAGATGTTATAATCTCCCCCACTTAAACTCTTGACATCCTCATCAAGGCTCAACTATATGGCCTCATAATATCATCCTATTTCAGTGCAGACCCAGAATGGCCCATGGACACCCAACTCTCGATCACGGAATACCAGCACAAGGGTGGCTACATCAACCATGGACGACCCTTTCCAACATGCCTGGACCGTATGGCTCAAGACTGACATGCCACATGCCCATGTGGGTCCCACCTACTGAAGGGGTTATGGCTCTGATACCATTTGTAACACCCGGGCCCACTGCCCAAGGTTCTAGTAGAGTTTCAAGAATGACGACTGGCCCCACAGACCACTACTAGCCTTAACTGCACGCTTTAATCTCACTCACGCACAAGCCAAGATCAACTTCCTGACCGGTCACCCATCCTAGTACTACTCCAAGCTGAGCACGCTTAACTATGGAGTTCTTTAGTAATGGGCTCCCGGAAAAGGAGGTGCACCTTGGCGATATGGGTAGTCCAATCATTCCTTATAAGATCATTTTATCTGAGGCCTCAAATCATGGGATATTACAAAATATGACACTGGAATGGATCTATGGCATAGGGCAAAGTACACTATTATATTTCACTTGATTAATTAGATCAATTTAAACATCTTTAAGCATCAATCAAGTTACAACATATAATCTCCAAACAAGATCTACATAAATAAGAGCATGACTCATCACTAGGTCAAATTGAAACATAATAGGTGTGTTCTCATCACATCATGTCTCTTTATGCCTGCTAATACCAATGTCCATTACAAGGACCAATGTCCATCACAAGGACCAATATCGATCCCAAGGACCAATGTCCATTACATCATAACCACCATAGCTCATACATGGTTGTGTACATCAATCGGTATCACCTGCATGGTAAGAAATTGATAACAATAAGGCAATTCATCATTCTCTCATATGACTCATACTATACATTTACATCATACATTTTACATCATGACAGTTAGAGTTTCACATTACCCGATTAGGGTTTATAAGATTGGATCAACAACCACCCTTAGATTATCACTTTCATCATTATTATGAGATATGTTATGAGACATAGAATTATGTTTCTCATTATCATTATAAAACATGTTATGAGGTATAGAAGCATAACTCAACACCCTTCATACAACTATTACATAGGGTATCACATCATCACTATGAGACCCTAGCATCAACATGGTCTGTCTCAAAGACCACCACAAGGTACCAATTAGGGTTTACACCTATGGTATTGGTTTGTCCCTCAAAGGTGTTAGGCATCCATACCAGGGCAGGGTATCGGTCTATCTGTCCAAGGTATGTATCAATTTTAGGATCACCATGGTTGTGTCAGGCATAACACCTCAAAGAGAGGATGTCGGCCATAAGGTATATCGGGTAACGCCTCCAAGGCAAAATGGGTGTCGTCATCTTGGGATAATGCAATAATGCGATGGGACGCAGATGTGTCAGGCAGCCCAACCCTAGACATATAGACAACAACACCTATGCCATGATGAATCAACAACACTCAAATATCGAGAAACAGAGTGTATCAACTACCTCTCCTATTAGCAACATCCTAGGGTATCGACATAGAAAAGTGATGATCCCCTTAAGGTTTAGCAACGTTTCAAGCAACACATCTATGGTTGTGACGCCAAGTCGTGATGGCCCAAGGCATATCGTTCAGCACCCCCTCACATCACGATCCAACACTTCATCGATTCAACAACCACCAACAAACTATCACCCTCATCTAACATCGGCCCACTCATTCCTAAAGGCATGATAATCGAAAAACATCAAATTGTGTCGACCTAAACCTCTCAAGGATCGTGATGACCTGCCACCAGGGTATCGGCCAGGGGCATCACAAGTCGTAACAACCACCCACACGTATTGGCCTACCCTACCTATTGGCCTCACAACATGTCGACCTCTCAAGCATGTTGACCACTTCATCTTCAACCTGAAGACAACTTTATAAACAAGGTAAAAGAAGGTGCAACGCAAGCAGCAACTAAGCAAGCTCATTTCTCTAAAATAGAACACAAAGCTACCGAGGAAAAGTTACTAACATGCGAGCAATAACGAGCCATAGATCAAGAGCAAGATAACAAGTAGAAGGTGATAATAACATAGTGGGTTTAGAGTTGTATAACTCGTCTCAAGGATCACCACCAAGCTCCAAGCTTCCCAAGCTCAAGGTAGAAGAAGATCCTCCTAGCTCGATCTCCACAACACCTCCAAGAAGGAAGATAGAACCAAGGTTAAGAGATCACGAGAGGGAAAGAGAAGCAATCAAGGTCCATGGCTGAGAAGAAGAAAGGAAGAGAGAAGGAATCTAAAGATCATGGCTTACCAAGGAAGAAGATGAAAAGAGAAAACCACAAGCTTAGGCTCGTCCACCAAGCTCCAAGCGAGAGCACTCCTCAAGCTCAAGATCATCCACCAAGGAAGAGGAAATCAAAGATGGCAAAAGGTTTCTCTTGCATGGAGATAAAGAAGTATATATACAAGAGAGATGAAAGAGAGAGCAAAGGAAAGTTGTCATCACCAAAGAACCTTAGATGACACATGTCCACAAAGAAAAGCCACATGTAACACCATGCAACAAGGTGAAAAGAACCATGCCTCGCCCACTAAGCCTCCTTCCTAGGTCAAGGCCGATACACATCTCCTCTTCCCTTTGCAAACCGGTAGGGATGAAACCCTAGAGCCACAAACCAATAAGGTGCATCTAGAGACACCCCAAAACTGATAGGAGGTCTTCTCAAGACATCCACAACCGATACAAGGCCCCAACAAGGCTCTTAAGCTTGAGACAACACTCCTAGGTGTAAGATACACCTCAAACATGAGTGCAAGACATCACCAAGGATGTCACCACTCAGGTGTCTACTTCTCTCTCACTCCTCTAGACAATTCTAAGAGAGAGAAGAAACACGCTAGAGGTAGCAAACTTGCATATCAACCCCTAACTTGGGTAAATTTTAATTTGCACCAAACCTCTCCATAAAACACAAACATCAACCAAATAAGCTCGAACAAGGAACTCAAACCTCCAACATGCCCTAATTACATCTCAGATGATTAGAGCAAGGAGCTAAGAAACATACTTAAGCAAAACAAATAGGGTTATCCCAAAATGTGGGTCAGGGTCCTTACAAAAGTAGATTCATTACTACTGCTCTTGTGATGCGGAAATGCCTAAGCCTTGATCCAATGCCATCACCATTCAATCCTCAAAGTTGCTTCTATAGCCAAAATCAATGACAATAGTGTCACATAGTAGATTTGTAATGTCTAAGCATGCATGTGAAGAAGGAAACCACCAACAAGAAGGAGGAGATGTAATTGGATAGAAAGTTGAGGTGGTGGTGCTCATGGGGTGAGGATCCAAATGGATTTTGTGAGGAAGCGTATGTGAATTTGCTTTCTTGAGTGGTAAAAGGTTTATGTTCAAACATAGTGTAAGACATGTAATCAAATACGATAGAGCCATACCTGATTTCAAAACCCACTACTAACTTAGCCTATGTTGGTCTGATGTTTTAGATAACATAACCTAAAATGGGTTCATTGTCATGGTCAAACAATCAACAACCTCAACAAATTATCAAGAACAAATGGATTCACACAAGGTGACCCACTATCACCTTATCTTTATCCTTTCCACCTCAACACTACAAAATGTTTCAACTTGGTATAAAAATGACATAATCAAACCCATTCCAAAATGTAAAGAGCACATGATAACGTATGCACATGATACCATCACATTTCACACCCCATATGAAACAAACATTATCAATGCCAAACACATTTTGGGTATTTTCAACAACCTATCTGGTCTCAAAATTAACTTCCAAAAATCTACGATCGTTAACACACACACTCTACAATATGACATAGACAAACTCACCCACCTACTTGGATGTAAAGTAGAACATTACCCGACCAAATAACTTGGACTCACTTTCTCACCATATAAGCTCCCAATCTCTTCTCAAAAACCCATCAACAATACTTCCAAAACCAGACTATCATCATGAAATCCCATACCCCCAATTTTGCTGGAAGACTTACACTCTTTAATTCCTCCCTCACCTCATTTATCACTTATTTCCCTAGTTGCATCCCACCCCTACGATTCAAAAATGGATTGATCAAATATGATTGAATTTTCTCTGGAGTGTAAGGCCCTGAAACTTGTTTAATGAGCTGAACAAGGTTAATTACAATAATTTAATGCTTAGTGCATCATTAAGTTGATTAAGTTGAATTAAGTACTCACTGATGCAATTAGTGCTTTGATGAGTGTTACAGTCTAATTAGCATGATTTCTTGCTATGAGGTTGTAGATGATCTCGTGCTTGAAAAGTTGCAAAAGAAATCGTTTGATTTGGACCTACGGAGAGAAAGTTATGAAGGTTTCAATTTATGGGATTGAATATGCAATTTTCCCATTAATTAGCTTTATAACCTTTATTCTCCTTTCTCCCTTATCCCCTCACCCGATCGTTTTCCAGAACAACAAAAGTTGTGCCCCAGGCAGACAGCTTGATCAGTTAGCTGAGGGCGATGGTCGAGGGCGATTATAGGGCTCCCTAGCCCCGTCTCTAGTAGCACCTTTTCCACCCTTCCTCTACCCTTCTTCTTCCTATAGCTCGCCTTATGGCACCCATCACCAACTGCCCTAACAAGAAGCAGCCATGGCTGACCAACACAACAGAAGTTGCTGCCCAATCAACAGTAGAAAGGCGTCTGTTTAGGGCATCACACCGAGCAACGACTTTGCCCAAGAGGCCATGACACAAATCCGCAGCACCCCGCCTCCTTTTTTTGCCACCTGCACCATGAAGTAGTAGGGGCGGCGTCCCCTTTTTGCAGTTGCGGCCAGCATCACCGGCCAGCAGCAAGGTGGCCGACCAGAGGCCGTTTTGGTCTTTGAGTTCATCTTTGAGGTCTAAGCTTGAATCCGCAGCCCTAGCTGCGTTCCTAGATTGTTTCCTCCACCTATGCATGAGAAGCTTATGTTCGGTTGCAACAGGTCCGAAGATTAGGCAAATCCAAGGTTGAAGATGACTAGTGAATGCCTGAAAACAGGCGTCTGGACGCAATTCTAGTCGAATCCGGACGTTTCGAACCCTGGTGAGTAGAATCTCACTCTCAATCGCACGATTTAACTCCATGAAACAGACGATTTCGAATGATTTCAGTTTGGTCTGCATTATTCACAGATGTCAGTGTTTACCCAGGTGCCGGGAAGTGCCGACACTGCTTGACTCCTAATTTGCACATTTAAATTATTAACGCTTGCTCGACACTAATTAGTTGATTGATATGTGCGATGGGATTTAGTGAAATTATACGATCGATCAAACCTAGTTTACTCGATTAAATGTCGAAATCAGTAGTGCACAACCAGATAAATGTTCCATAGTAGAATTTTCTCTAAAGCTCTAAAACCCTACCTTTCTTACTCCTTATGTTTAGGATTTGCTTATTTGATGAAGAAAGGTGCTAGATGGACGAATTCATAGCTTATTCTTGGATTTCTTCTGTTTGGGGTTCCATCTTCACATTAGAGGCAAGTTTTATAACTTGCTCCACATTTATTGCTTACCATAAGCTTTCTAGATCATGTTCTTGCTTGAAAATGATGATTCATGCACTAAAAAGCTATGCTTGACTTGGATTTCGATTTTTATAATGTTCCCTATTCTGATTTCAGTTCTAGATGAACCTGTGATCATGTGTACATTATTAATAAGGTATAATGTGACTTGGATCAGGTTGTTTTGACAACCTATGGTGCTAAGCATCTATCAAACAATTGTCAATTTTAGGGTTTAGAGCTGATTTCTTCTATAAACCATGACCCGACGATGGTACCATTGCAACAACCCTATGGTGTTGTATTCATAACAACTGATGGTCATGATCAAGGGTGTCAAATGATGGTAACAACCTATGGTCACCCCTTAGGTCAGGTTTTGGATCAATTAGACGTATAATGATCAATCATTAAGTACACTACTGATGATATTAATCAATGATGACATCAACTTAATATTTGATGCTGATTAATGAATATATTGTTGATCTAACAACCTATAGTGATTTAATGATTACTAATGATGGTGGATCAGGTCTCTACAATACATACCGAGTTAATCATATAGTTTTAGCATCAATTAAGACTTAGACCAATGGTGTCTTGGGTCATTTGATGCAATGGTCAGACCTATACTGTGATTGATGGTTTTAACATATGAACTTGACCCAATGGTCAAGATCTAATGTTTATTCCTCCAATAAGGTGGAATGATGGATAATTTAATATGTTGGTCCAAATAATGTAATTTATATGGTTTCCTTTATATGATCAACTTAAGGAGATTACTTGTTGATAATGGATGTCTTGTTTTAACTGAACAGTCGATTGTGGGTTTTACCCTACTCTCAATGGAACTTTTTTATGTTGTTAATCAAGAGATGTCTAGGGTTAGATTATGAATCTTTCTAGAAGCACAAATCAAGGACTTCATAGGTGGTTTATCCAAGGTGTTTACTTATGTAAACAACTAATAGTCTTACCTTTTAAGCATCTAATGGTTTTGGGTGACATTGTGGTATGGTGATATGGGTTGAATGATGATGGATCAAATGGAGGGTTACCCTTAATAAGTTAGTCTTACCTATTCACTCATATGAATAGAAGGGATGATAATCATATTGTGTTGATATGTAACCCTAATGAGGTATAGCTTTTTATATACCTAGCTTTAATATAACTAAATGATGGTAATGGGTAAGAATAGTCCTTGAATGAATAATACAATCATGGAGTACTCTCTTATTATTGTCCAAACCCTAGTATGCTATAACATGATGGTTACACCTTGATTTATGTGTGGGTTCATACTTGAGAATAGTATGAAATGTGATGGTGATGCTTCACCTTATGCATCCATGATCCAATGGGGATGTCGTGAGTTAGGGTTTAAGTATAAGTGATGATTAGTAACATTGATATAATGTATCATGTTGAACCTAACTCTAATGCAAATAGATAAAGATGAGTATTCATGTTTAACATTCTTATATGATGGAATGATGGTATAATAACCTCCTTACTATGATCATAACCTTAATGTGTTAATTGGAGATTATCATAGACACATGGTTGATACTTTCGTATGGTAAGCATGTGCATTATGAATATGATGAGTGTTAATCATATCTAGATTCCTTGCATGTTGATGTAATAAAGGAATGTTCTTAATGTTAATATAACCCTGCTATGATTGTTTATGAATATCTCCTAGCTCATTAATGCAATATTATGTTGATCTCGTGTATTAAATGTAAGTAATGTTGTTGAGCCTTATTATAAGGCATGCAAAGATAATGATGATCTTGCAGGGAATAATATGATGGTCTTAATGACCTTTGGACATGGTTGAGCCCTGAATGAGGTGTAATCCTCTTATGTTGATAAGGGTTGATACCCTGTGATATTGTGAAAAGGATTTATATCTTGTGATAATATGATGACTAGTGTAGTCTTGGGAATGGCAAGTGAATAGTACCATGTGATGATGAGATGAGAAATTATGTTTCATACATTTTATATCTTTTCAAGTTTTGATATTTATATGCTTGCTAGAAGTGAATTAGGGTTTGTATGTCCACTTGTTTGATGCAACCTTAATTCACCCAATTGGCATAACTAATCAAGTGCAACTCTAATCATGTAGTGCCCTGTGCCGTAGAACCATATTCAGTGTCAGAACTTGCTGGATGGTGAAATGAGTATTCCTAAGGGAAACTCGGAGCGCATATTGTTGAATATGCAGGGGTGGCAGGTTGAGGATATATCCTTGTCATCCACAATGCAGATTGTGGAGGTCGGCTATGGTCATGCCTCATACATCTGATGTGATTGAGAACGGTTGTGGTCGTGTCTCTGTGGTTATAACATGATGTGCTTAGAGGACAACTGTGGTTGTACCTGAGTGATTGGGTTTGAATACCATGGTTTCTAGTGTCGTGACCTGTACCAAGGTCGGACTAGTGGTTTTCAGCTTAACTATATGTCGTTGTAGTGGCAGCTTTGACTGATATGTCACTGCCTTTTTACTCGTACTGACTGAGGGGAAGAGATCTTAGGATACCGGCATTCATAGATCTTATACGGAACCGAATAGCCCTTCGCAGGGGTCGGTTGGAATTTGAATGGTACGATTCAAATTCCCCAGGGCATAATAAAAGATGTAATACAGCTGTATAGCATATCTGTTTAGGGTTATACATGACGCTTCACATTGGATGATAACCCTTGTTTGTTCTCTTTACATAAAGATGATGCTTAGTGCAATTAAGAGATAGTAATTATACTTATGTTGTGGATATACATAAGACTGTAAATGTGTACATACAGTAGTCATGCTTATGTTGATATCTATACTGCTAATCATGCTTATGTTGATAGCTTTGCTTATGATATTGATCTGTTCAAACTGCTAGACATGCTAATGTTGCTAGATATGCTTATGATGCTAGACTTATTCATGTTAATAGAGATAACATGCTACTAGACTTGCTTATGCTAGTTATGCATATGCTATTGAATCTCTTATACGGTTAATAAGGAAAATGATGATGGTCAGCTTGATGATGATAATTGTTATATGCTCATTTATGTATTTTGTTAATCATCAATGTTGTTGATCTTATTTGTTATATCTGATTAAACTCCTTAACTGCTTAATTACTTTAAAATGTTGTAATCAATAAACATTGTTGGAGCTTATATCTCTTGATGGGACATGGGTCTCACCCTTGTGGTTCGCCACATTTTTTTAAGGTAATCGGCAGTGACGATAACATAACCATGGAAGTAAAGAGGAACTACAATCATGAATATTTGATAAAGTTTACTAGATGTCTAGTTTGTTCTAGAGTCATCCCTGTACTCTCAGGTCAGGGCAGGAAAAGTTTGTATATAATGTTTCAAATGAATCAGACTTTTGTTAGCATATTAATGCTTGTTTGTGTGGCATAGCATGGATACAAGAAATATGTCAGGATCCTTCAAACGTTTCTGAGCGGGTGTTGATGTTGAAATCAGTTTTAATTTACCTATATCTTTGGGTATGTGATTAATTAGTGATTGATTGTGTTTTATGTTTTGAGTAATCTCGTTTAGCGTGACAGGTCCTGATAGGTTGGTTTCAGAGCTTTACGTTCACTGAGTCTTCAGGGACACTAGGACATAAGACTGGGATGATGTCTAAGTCAGGAACATGACACTAAAATATGGTGCATACTGCCTAATCTCAGTATTTGGGTGTCCTGGCCAGGTATTTAATTATTGAAGAAAGGTAAGTATGGAACTCTTAGATTGTTATCTTTCAGGATTACTCTGATCAAGTAGTCATTTTGAGACAATCTAAAGAGCATAACGAATAAGAAATCATGGTGTGAATATCACAATCCTACTTTAAAGAAGATGAGAATTACATCATTATCTATCAAAACTTGAATGTTTGGTTAATACAAGAGAATGATACAACACCATGAAATCTAAATCTGAATAAAATAAGACAACATACCCAAGTGTGATAAATATTCATCAAGGAATGAGTAATGAGATATGTTAATCATGATGATTCATATGCTAATGGCAAGGAACCCGAAATGAAAAAGGTAAAATGATACATAAGAAGTTGTAATATGCATAATGAAAATAGAATTGGTTACCTTTTTTGTTAGTGACCCCGAACAATACTGCTATGATGTGGGAAGTATGTTTCCCTTTGTGTCTTTACTCTCCAGGGCACAACTTTCATGTGGATCATTGCCACTTGGTATGTGTGGATTCATTCAAAACATGAGGATGGATATCTTACTATAGGATAAGGTTGTTTGGACTATAGTTCCACGATCAAAAAGTTTGTGATGATTTTGCTTTTGAGCCTTCCAATAATTAAGAAGACTCCTCTTATATGTTTTGAAATTTGTTATGCTGGTAAGAGTAGATGAGATAAGGATGTGAGTTCCTTATAACACCTGAGGTGGATACTAAGATAATGAATCCTAGTATCCAAGATGTGTCAATAATATGAGAAATATGTGAAGGTTGGAGATGTTTATTAAATGAAAATTACAAGTATTCCTCTCTTATAGAGAGAGAGAGAGTTGATAATGATCCTATAAATGTTATTTGTAAGGAAAAACAAAAGTGATTCTATATTATTGTGTATGGTTCAGTGATAGCTGGGAAAAACCACTATCTCGAATAGATGGTTTGTTGGTTAATAAATATGTGATACCATGTTCTTTTAAGATAAACCTATGATCAAATATCAATGCATAAGATTTAGATTGGATTACATAATTCACATGACCATGATGAGTTTAGAATCATGTCCTATAGACTAACCAATGTACAAAAAGAATTTTTGAATAGGAGGAACAGAGTGTTCCAGACATGGCATACAAGTTATATCAAGCTTTGAATGATGACATGCCAAAATATTTCAAATATGGTAAAAAAAATGATCAATATTTATTCAAAAACCTTAGGGTTGCCAAAGCAGCAACTACTATGAGAACAAGTTGAATAAGGGTGAGATGTGGTTGATTAAATTTCTTAATGGGATCATGATATGTCTTCTTATATGGACGTTTTTGTGATGACCCAATATGAGATATGTATGAATGATGTGACATTACCATGATATGCAAGTAACCATGTGAAGGTAATAGGATGAGGTGCAGAGGAAGTACCCATCTTTATTTATCTTAGATTTTGGGGGCAAAATCCCTGTTAGGGGTTTATAGTTGTAAGGCCCCAAAACTTTTTAATGAGTTGAACAAGCTTAATTACCATAATTTAATGCTTAGTGCATCATTAAGTTGATTAAGTTGAATTAAGTACTCACTGATGCAATTAGTGCTTTGATCGAGTGTTACAGTCTAATTAGCATGATTTCTTGCCTTAAGGTTGTAGAGGATCTCGTGCTTAAAAAGTTACAAAAGAAATTGTTTGATTTGGACCTACGGATAGAAATTTATGAGGGTTTCAATTTCTGGGATTGAATATGCAATTTTCCCATTAATTAGCTTTATAACCTTTATTCTCCTTTCTCCCTTATCCCCTCACCCGATCGTTTTCCAGAACAACAAAAGTGACGCCCCAGGCAGACAACTTGATCAGTTAGCTGAGGGTGATGGTCGAGGGTGATTCTAGGGCTCCCTAGCCCCGTCTCTAGTAGCACATTTTCCACCCTTCCTCTACCCTGCTTCTTCCTATAGCTCGCCTTAACGGCGCCCATCACCAGCTGCCCTAGCAAGGAGCAGCCATGGCTGACCAACACAGCAGCAGTTGCTTCCCGATCAACAGTAGAAAGGCGTCCGTTTAGGGCATCACATCGAGCAACGACTTTGCCCAAGAGGCCATGACACAAATCTGCAGCACCCCGTCTCCTTTTTTTGCCACCTGCACCATGAAGCAGTAGGGGCGGCATCCCCTTTTTGCAGCTGCGGCTAGCAGCACCGACCAGCATCAAGGTGGTCGGTCAGAGGTCGTTTTGGTGCAACAAACACCATGAACCAATAACTATGAGTTCATCTTTGAGGTCTAAGCTTGAATCTGCAGCCCTAGCTGTGTTCGCATGAGAAGCTTATGTTCGGTTGCAATAGGTCTAAAGATTGGGCAAATCCAAGGTTGAAGATGACTTGTGAATGCCTGAAAACAGGCGTCTGGACGCAATTCCAGTCGAATCCGGACGTTTCAAACCCTGGTGAGTAGAATCTCACTCCCAATCGCACGATTTAACTCCATGAAACAGACGATTTTGGACAATTTCAGTTTGGTCTGCGTTATTCGTAGATGTCAGTGTTTACCCAGGTGCCGGGCAGTGTCGGCACCGCTCGACTCCTAATTTGCACATTTAAATTATTAACGCCTGCTCGACACTAATTAGTTGATTGATATGTGCGATGGGATTTAGTGAAATTATACGATTGATCAAACCTAGTTTACTCGATTAAATGTCAAAATCAGTAGTGCACAACCAGATAAATGTTCCATAGTAGAATTTTCTCTAAAGCTCTAAAACTCTACCTTTCTTACTCCTTATGTTTAGGATTTGCTTATTTGATGAAGAAAGGTGCTAGATGGACGAATTCATAGCTTATTCTTGGATTTCTTCTATTTGGGGTTCCATCTTCACATTAGAGGTAAGTTTTATAACTTGCTCCACGTTTTATTGCTTACCATAAGCTTTCTAGATCATGTTCTTGCTTGAAAATTATGATTCATGCACTAAAAACTATGCTTGACTTGGATTTCGATTTTTATAATGTTCCTTATTCTGATTTTAGTTCTAGATGAACCTGTGATCATGTGTACATTATTAATAAGGTATAATGTGACTTGGATCATATTGTTTTGACAACCTATGGTGCTAAGCATCTATCAAACAATTGTCAATTTTAGGGTTTAGAGCTGATTTCTTCTATAAACGATGACCTGACGATGGTACCATTGCAACAACCCTATGGTGTTGTATTCATAACAACTGATGGTCATGATCAAGGGTGTCAAATGATGGTAACAACCTGTGGTCACCCCTTAGGTCAGGTTTTGGATCAATTAGAAGTATAATGATCAATCATTAAGTACACTACTGATGATATTAATCAATGATGACATCAACTTAATATTTGATGCCGATTAATGAATATATTGTTGATCTAACAACCTATAGTGATTTAATGATCACTAATGATGGTGGATCAGGTCTCTACAATCCATACTGAGTTAATCATATAGTTTTAGCATCAATTAAGCCTTAGACCAATGGTGTCTTGGGTCATTTGATGCAATGATCAGACCTATATTGTGATTGATTGATGGTTTTAACATATGAACTTGACCCAATGGTCAAGATCTAATGTTTATTCCTCCAATAAGGTGGAATGATGGATAATTTAATATGTTGGTCCAAATAATGTAATTTATATGATTTCCTTTATATGATCAACTTAAGGAGCTTACTTGTTGATAATGGATGTCTTGTTTTAACTGAACAGTCGATTGTGGGTTTTACCCTAATCTCAATGGAACTTTTTATGTTGTTAATCAAGAGATGTCTAGGGTTAGATTGTGACTCTTTCTAGAAGCACAAATCAAGGACTTCATAGGTGGTTTATCCAAGGTGTTTACTTATGTAAACAACCAATAGTCTTACCTTTTAAGCATCTAATGGTTTTGGGTGACATTGTGGTATGGTGATATGGGTTGAATGATGATGGATCAAATGGAGGGTTACCCTTAATAAGTTAGTCTTACCTATTCACTCATATGAATAGAAGGGATGATAATCATATTTTGTTGATATGTAACCCTAATGAGGTATAGCTTGTTATACCTAGCTTTAATATAACTAAATGATGGTAATGGGTAAGAATAATCCTTGAATGATTAATACAATCATGGAGTACTCTCTTATTATTGTTCAAACCCTAGTATGCTATAACATGATGGTTACACCTTGATTTATGTGTGGGTTCATACTTGAGAATAGTATGAAATGTGATGGTGATGCTTCACCTTATGCATCCATGATCCAATGGGGATGCCGTGAGTTAGGGTTTAAGTATAAGTGATGATTAGTAACATTGATATAATTTATCATGTTGAACCTAACTCTAATGCAAATAGATAAAGATGAGTATTCATGTTTAACATTCTTATATGATGGAATGATGGTATAATAACCTCCTTACTATGATCATAACCTTAATGTGTTAATTGGTGATTATCATAGACACATGGTTGATACTTTCGTATGTTAAGCATGTGCATTATGAATATGATGAGTGTTAATCATATCTAGATTCCTTGCATGTTGATGTAATAAAGGAATATTCTTAATGTTAATATAACCCTGCTATGATTGTTTATGAATATCTCCTAGCTCATTAATGCAATATTATGTTGATCTGGTGTATTAAATGTAAGTAATGTTGTTGAGCCTTGTTATAAAGCATGCAAAGATAATTATGATCTTGCAGGGAATAATATGATTGTTATGACCCACTCCATGATTAACTAATAAGTACCTCGAATTACGTAAAACACCTCAATTAGTGTTGAGTATCAAATTAGATATCATGGATAATCAAAATAAGTTAATATGTGAATCAATAGTTGAGTTTGAAGCATTTGAGGTAATTAATGTTAATGACAATGTTGATTATTTAGTACATTTAGTTGAATCAAGTAATCATAGTTGTAATTAGAACTTTGATCCAGTAGAATTGTCCATTTAGCATGTTTTGCACTTTGAGGTTATAGAGAATTCCGTGCTTAAACCGTTGCAAGAAAAATCACTTGAAACCGACTTCCGAGTTAAAAGATACGGACTTTTGAGTGTTTAGGGACCTAGTTGTAGTTTTTGGTTTTTGCTGGGTATTTTACAGCTCGCCCCCTAGTCCTTTCTTCCTTATTCCACTTTCGTTCTCATCCGATAGAACGAGCAACCGCTTGAAGCGGCGCACAGCAGGGAACAGAGAGGGCGATCATGGGTGCGATTGTGGGAACCGTAGCTTGATTCAGCTGCGCCCCTACCTCCACCCACCCCCGTCATCCTTCCACCTCCTTCCTTCCTCCTCTATTTCGTGCCTTAGCAGCAGGTCGACGCCCTAGCCATGGTGGCCGTCCAAGCAGCAGCTGCTGCAGTTACGGCGCCTTTTAGAGGGTGGCTTGGTGCAGCCAGCACCTCAAAAAGCTTCCTTGAGCGCCGACCTCAAGTTTCCGGCGGGATTTCGTGGCCATTAGCTACGATTCAGCATCTAACCAAGTTCCATCCTCTACCTGTGCGTGAGCAAGCACTTTCTTCTTGCAGCAGGTCTGGCCAGAAGCATCTAGGGTGCAGCTAGCACCCGAAATCGGTGCCCTTTAGATCCGACCTTGAGGTCCCTGCACAAATCCGTAGCCATGGGCCCTTGCTTCAGCTCCTAGCCGAGCTCTTCTTCAACCAGTTCGTGTGACGTTGCTACTGTGTGCAGTAAGTCCGAACCAATAGCTATTAGGGCGCAAGCAACAGACACCAAAGAAAGGTAGCTTTGGCTTTTGATTGAGATTCCAAATCTAGAATCTGTAGATTATAGCCTTAGTTAGGTGCTAAATTGAGTTCATATACAATGAGATTTGCGTTTCTGCACAGGTTGCACGGCGTGCAAATCAATTTGCACGGCGTGCAAATCAATTTGCACGGCGTGCAAATCAATTTGCACGGCGTGCAAAGTTACATATAAGCGGAACGAGTTTCTGCCCAGGTGCACGGCGTGCAGCACAGGTGCACGGCGTGCACTCTGCTGTAAAGGGCAGAATTAGGCGTGGTTGTGGACGTCTTTCGGTGTATACGAACACACCGAAGTGGGTGAGTAGTAGTTCATTTAGAAATCAATATTTAACTCAATTTAAATGTTTAATTGCTTCTGTATCAATTGATATAACTTCTAAACAGTATAGTTCATACAATAGTGTATGTTAGATTCATTAGAATTGAACTACGTGATATGCTTAATGAAAATGATGAAATTTCCTGTATTATTGTTGCAATGTATTAACTGATTTCAAATATTGATGTTTAGCATTGAAACTGGATGAATGATTCTGAATCCTGTTTATTTATGATAAATATATATGTGCTTTTGTGATGTTTAGATTGTGCAAAATGCATGAAATGTGATGTTACTGTTTAAATGTTTATTTGTTAATCAAGTATAGACCTAGATGCCCTAACACCGTAGAACCCCTAAATGAAGGTCTGTTTCTTAGGGGTGAAACTCGTGTCCAACATCAACCGGTTGAGTAATTCTGGTGGCACGAGGAGAGAAAGAAAGGCAGTGTCTAACAACAATCGTGCGTGTGTCACGATGGCACTGGGAAAAAGAAAAAGAAAACTTGGTTATCTAACATCATTCGTGCGTGTGTCACGAAGGTAACCCTGTGACTCTCCGCCGGTGTACTCCGGTTAAAGGAGGAGTCGGGTGCACTCAGAGTAGTGCTTTGAGGCCGTAGAGCCTATGTTCTGGCCGGAGAGCCAGGGGTCCTGTAGCAGAGCAGGGCTGGCGTCAGACTTAGCATTTCCCGGGTGTGTTGCTAAGTCTTGTACGGTGGGACCGTAGCATGGACTTGTTGTGGATCTTTATATGCAGAGTACACTGCATATATTTAGGGCATAATAAAATGAATAAATATTTATGTAGGTTCACAGTAAATTTATATAACTGTTTATATACCTGAATTACCTGTTGATGATTTAGAATGTGATTATTATTTGTATGTTTGTTATGTTATTAGAACTGCCTTGCTTAGTTCTGCATTTATGTTAATTTCAATTTATAAACCTGATGAGTTATTTAGTGATAGCTAAGTGAAATGCTATTCACTGAGCGAGTAGGCTCATACCTCTACTCAAAATATTTTCAGGTTATCATCAGCAGCAGGAAATCTGAAGAATCGTTTCATCCTAACGCCTAGTCAATAGAAGGTTCGTAGTTAGAAGTTAGAGGTCTCTTAGTCCTTTCCCCTCGATCTTTGGGACGAGGTGTGAGTGAGAGAGTGAATGTGTATATAGATGTAAATTATCTGTTATGCTTTATTTTTATGTCAAACAATGTAATATGTTGTAGACTCTGTTTATATTGCTAGTCAGTTAACAAAGATGCTTCCACAGTTTGTTTAATTTCATTTTACAGCATAATTCAGATTATCCTATTAATGTCTATAAAATGTTTTAAAAAGTGAAGAGTGGTTGGTTTTTGTGTAAATCCCATCCTGTCGCGTCCTAATCTCGTGGTTTATGGTTAATGTGAGATTGGGGCGTGACAAATTTTGGTATCAGAGCTTTGGTTTGAGTACATAGTTACTCAAGGTCAGGGACGATAAGAGACCAATAGGATTAGGACTTAGGTGTCTTTCTTCTAACTGTGATTTTATAACAGGAAATGTTCTGTTATAGTATTGCAGATGACAGGAAGTGGACGTGGTCACGAGAACCAAGTAAAGAGTTTAAGTCGAGTCGTTAAGAATCATTAAGATCAAAAGATAAAGTTATAAGTGAGGCAAACAATAGTTGATGTGTTTTAGCTCTGGAAGGTCTGAGTGTTTAGATACCCTGGCCAGGTGTCTGAATACTTAGATTGACCAGTATCAAGCTACTCTGTCTGTTCTTCTCTGGATGCCCTGGCCAGGTATGCAGAGGAAGGATAGGCTAGAGAGAAAACCCTAGAAATCTTAGGGTTAAGAGATAAGAAATTAATGTAGGAATAAGAGATTACATATAATATGCGATTCAACTTTTGTCTATCATTGTTTATTTGATTTAAGTATCACTAGAAATGCTCTTATATGCATGAATTTAGACTTCCAGTTGTACAATAAGTATGATTCTTTTATATTGTTGTAACATGAAGTGAATTGTTTAATGTTTGTTTCATTTGTATTAAAGTAGATCTGAAATCATGTATAAGTAAGTTGCCATAAGTGGATATTCTTTCCACATGTTTAAGGATAATAGGGGTTGATTAATCTCGAGTAGCTCTTGGCTTCAGGACTACAGGTTCGGCCTGGTCCGGCTGGCAGGATGCGTTACTGGGATCTAACGACTCCTATTAACAGTAAAATAAGAATAGACTCTGGATGATTTAGACCCGTAACCTAGTGAAAATGTATATACACTAGGATGATTTAACTATGATAAGAAGTCTAATGTGTTCTTTAATCTTGAGAATTAGGGCTTGAGAAGCATAGACCCTAATCGGCCCAAAACAGGGTTTTGATGATACATAAATACAAATTTGACAAGTAAGGTGTTTTAGTAAATGATTTTTAGTATCTTATGTGTAACTCTAATTTGGCTAAAATTGGGATATGATTTTGATATATAAAATGTGAACAACATTAGAAGATATCAGAATTTTTGAAGAATGTTCTGACCTGTTCATCGGCTGAGTTTCAAAACTCGACCGATCACATTTTCAGATTTATATAGCAGTGTTGTAATTGAATTTTATCTTTTTATTGGTATATCCAATTGATCTCAAATTTTAACTGTGTTTGAAAATCACAAATTTTAGACACTCTATTAAATTGGCGTAATTTTTGGATGACTTTTGATCTCTACATTAAGGTGTCGGTCGAGTTGCAACTCGACCGAATCTGCTGCAGACTGCTATATAGCAGCGCACTGTTTGATTTTTAATTAATTATTGGTAACTTGAAATGACCTGAAATTTTTACTGGAGGTCTAAAACTTTATTAGGCACAACATATAAAATTTTCAGAATTTTTGGAGCTTCTTTTAACAGTTTAATAAACGAATTACAGAAACTATTGTGAAAACTGAATTTTCAGCTAATGTAATTAAAGTTGAGTGTTGGGTTAATATGTTATTGACCCAAGCAACTCAATTTGATTTATATAATCGATCACACATACACATAATAAATCTATGTTACTGATATAGACCAAAACCCTAGAATGATTAAAGTTGTAGTAGTTTAAAGGATATCATTAGTGATGTAACTTTGTATACCAGTATCTTTGTTAATTAAGACCTTGAGATTTGTTCTATGAAAAGTAAATTGGCTTTGATAGTGATCTAGGGTTTTGAAATAGATAATCTGATTGGTACATGAACAACATGAAATGATTTAGAGGAATGAGTAAGACATAAACCTAAAATGTAACAATAAGTAAGTAACATAGAAATCGGAGTATTACCCGATATATGATCTGCAGAAAGTTGATGTAGTTCATGTTTTTAAGACATGGTGTCACTATCTTTATGATGTGACAATAGATTACCACCCTGATAAAGAGAATATGGTGAATGATGCTTTCAGCAGAAAGTCAAGTTCAACAGTTAATGCATTCTCTATGGCAGGTTTCAATAGAAACCTGTTAGTAGAAATGTGAAGGTTGAACTTAGACTTAGGGGTGACAACACAAAGTGGTTTGATTGAACAGATGTAAGTTAAGCCTACTTCTTATGAGTACATTAAGAAACCACAATAGGGTGAGAGTGAGTTAAACCAGACCATGCATGACATGATAGGAGGAAAAGAGACCAGAGTTTAAGTTTTTAGATGATAAGATGTTGTATTAGCATGACATGTTGTGTGTACCTCGAAATAGAGTAAAATTCTTTTAAGGGGAAAAGGCTGAAAGAAAAGATTCTTATGGAAGTGCATGTATTGATGTATGCTATGCTTTCAGGAAAAAACACTAAGAGGTATATGAATCCCAAGAAATTGAAATGGATGGTCAGATATGCAGAAGGATGTAGCAGAGTACATGGTTAGAAATAGTGTATACCAGTAGATTAAGGCTGAACCCTAGAAATCTATAACTACTTTGTAATCTTTTTCTATGCTGGAATGAGAGTGGGAATTTATCACAATGGAATTTGTGGTAAGATTACCCAGGACACCTAGAGGTTGTGATTTGATATGAATGATTGTGGATAGACTAATTTAGTCTGCTCGCTTTCTTCATATTAAGTCAACCTTTGATGTCTCAAAACTTGACTAAGATATACATGGATGAAATAATTAGATTGTTTGGTAATCCAGTTTCAATCATGTCATTTTGATATCCTAAGTTCACATCTAGGATTGTAGAAACAGTTGCTTTGTGCTTCGGGCACAAAGTTAAGATTCGATACAACCTTTTCATCCGCAGACGGATGGTTAGTTTGAGAGAACCATTCAGACTCTTGAGGACATGCTGAGAGCATGTGTTTTGCTTTTCAGTGGAAATGGGAAGAACATTTAAGTCTTATAGAGTTTGCTAGTGTGAATGTTGAGTTTAGAAATATACAACTGATAATGGTTCGGTTTGAATATAAACCCAGGCAATGCAATTTTGGTAAACCATTAGGTGCATGATTTCAAGATAGTAAGATAGCATTAAAATATGCGAATAAACATGGTTCCATGCTTCCTGTTATGTTAATGTGTGTGACTTAACATTTACATGAATTGGCACATTTCTCTGAGATATCATTAGAAATTCTCAGGTACCATTAGATATTCGTGTTGTGATACGAAAATAACTCTTACTTGAGTTATGTGATGCATAAACCAAGAATTTGGTTAATATGCACGTTCTTCGAGAAATTTCAGATAATCAATAAATTTTACAGATGGTTTTTTATAGGTGAAGTAAATTACTCTTATTGATGTAATAAGATGTTCGATTACATGAATTCAGTATGTATGTGCCAAAATTGATTTGAGTTTGGAATATTTATGAATTTTTAATCTGCCTGCATGCATGATGTAAAGATTACTCAGTAATTACAATGATTTAAAATATACTGTTCTGTCAGTTGTAGAGTGATACCGTATTGTGATTTGAATTGCAATCAAACAGATGAGATAATGGAAACCCTAAAGAGTAGGGTGTTGCCATGTGATTAGTGAATGAGATAACCCTAAGAATAGGGTGTTGGCATGTGATGAATGAATAAGGCAAATGAAACCCTAAGGATAGGGTGTACGATGAATCAAGTATTTTTGATATCAATTCTCAGTATGATATGTAGTGATGTTTAACAGTTAAATTACATGATTTAATTTTAGTACCAAATATACATGCATTTTGTTTATTTAAGAATTTTAATTTGTTTGTATGAACAGTATAATAATTTCTTGGTAATTACCATAAAGTGAGATACTGCTATAATAATTTTGGAAAGACAATGTTTTGTGGGTTGATCTGAAAATAGATCAGATGTGTCCTAGGTTAAGGGACCTATGCAGATGGTTGGTCAGAGGATCAAGAAACTCACGAATTGTGAGGTACCATTAGTGATAGTTTTGTGGAGAAATCTGAACTTAGAAGAAGCCATGTGGGAACTTGAGTTTGAGATGCATAACAAGACTCCTTTCTCTTTTAGGAATTTCGGGACGAAATTCATTTAAGGGGAAAAGGTTGTTATGACCCACTCCCTGATTAACTAATAAGTACCTCGAATTACGTAAAACACCTCAATTAGTGTTGAGTATCAAATTAGATATCATGGATAATCAAAACAAGTTAATATGTGAATCAATAGTTGAGTTTGAAGCATTTGAGGTAATTAATGTTAATGACAATGTTGATTATTTAGTACATTTAGTTGAATCAAGTAATCATAGTTGTAATTAGAACTTTGATCCAGTAGAATTGTCCATTTAGCATGTTTTGCACTTTGAGGTTATAGAGAATTCCGTGCTTAAACCGTTGCAAGAAAAATCACTCGAAACCGACTTCCGAGTTAAAAGATACGGACTTTTGAGTGTTTAGGGACCTAGTTGTAGTTTTTGGTTTTTGCTGGGTATTTTACAGCTCGCCCCCTAGTCCTTTCTTCCTTATTCCACTTTCGTTCTCATCCGATAGAACGAGCAACCGCTTGAAGCGGCGCACAGCAGGGAACAGAGAGGGCGATCATGGGTGCGATTGTGGGAACCGTAGCTTGATTCAGCTGCGCCCCTACCTCCACCCACCCCCGTCATCCTTCCACCTCCTTCCTTCCTCCTCTATTTCGTGCCTTAGCAGCAGGTCGACGCCCTAGCCATGGTGGCCGTCCAAGCAGCAGCAGCTGCAGTTACGGCGCCTTTTAGAGGGTGACTTGGTGCAGCCAGCACCTCAAAAAGCTTCCTTGAGCGCCGACCTCAAGTTTCCGGCGGGATTTCGTGGCCATTAGCTACGATTCAGCATCTAACCAAGTTCCATCCTCTACCTATGCGTGAGCAAGCACTTTCTTCTTGCAGCAGGTCTGGCCAGAAGCATCTAGGGTGCAGCTAGCACCCGAAATCGGTGCCCTTTAGATCCGACCTTGAGGTCCCTGCACAAATCCGTAGCCATGGGCCCTTGCTTCAGCTCCTAGCCGAGCTCTTCTTCAACCAGTTTGTGTGACGCTGCTACTGTGTGCAGTAAGTCCGAACCAATAGCTATTAGGGCGCAAGCAACAGACACCAAAGAAAGGTAGCTTTGGCTTTTGATTGAGATTCCAAATCTAGAATCTGTAGATTATAGCCTTAGTTAGGTGCTAAATTGAGTTCATATACAATGAGATTTGCGTTTCTGCACAGGTTGCACGGCGTGCAAATCAATTTGCACGGCGTGCAAAGTTACAGATAAGCGGAACGAGTTTCTGCCCAGGTGCACGGCGTGCAGCACAGGTGCACGGCGTGCACTCTGCTGTAAAGGGCAGAATTAGGCGTGGTTGTGGACGTCTTTCGGTGTATACAAACACACCGAAGTGGGTGAGTAGTAGTTCATTTAGAAATCAATATTTAACTCAATTTAAATGTTTAATTGCTTCTGTATCAATTGATATAACTTCTAAACAGTATAGTTCATACAATAGTGTATGTTAGATTCATTAGAATTGAACTACGTGATATGCTTAATGAAAATGATGAAATTTCCTGTATTATTGTTGCAATGTATTAACTGATTTCAAATATTGATGTTTAGCATTGAAACTGTATGAATGATTCTGAATCCTGTTTATTTATGATAAATATATATATATATGTGCTTTTGTGATGTTTAGATTGTGCAAAATGCATGAAATGTGATGTTACTATTTAAATGTTTATTTGTTAATCAAGTATAGACCTAGATGCCCTAACACCGTAGAACCCCTAAATGAAGGTCTGTTTCTTAGGGGTGAAACTCGTGTCCAACATCAACCGGTTGAGTAATTCTGGTGGCACGAGGAGAGAAAGAAAGGCAGTGTCTAACAACAATCGTGTGTGTGTCACGATGGCACTGGGAAAAAGAAAAAGAAAACTTGGTTATCTAACATCATTCGTGCGTGTGTCACGAAGGTAACCCTGTGACTCTCCGCCGGTGTACTCCGGTTAAAGGAGGAGTCGGGTGCACTCAGAGTAGTGCTTTGAGGCCGTAGAGCCTATGTTCTGGCCGGAGAGCCAGGGGTCCTGTAGCAGAGCAGGGCTGGCGTCAGACTTAGCATTTCCCGGGTGTGTCGCTAAGTCTTGTACGGTGGGACCGTAGCATGGACTTGTTGCGGATCTTTATATGCAGAGTACACTGCATATATTTAGGGCATAATAAAATGAATAAATATTTATGTAGGTTCACAGTAAATTTATATAACTGTTTATATACCTGAATTACCTGTTGATGATTTAGAATGTGATTATTATTTGTATGTTTGTTATGTTATTAGAACTGCCTTGCTTAGTTCTGCATTTATGTTAATTTCAATTTATAAACCTGATGAGTTGTTTAGTGATAGCTAAGTGAAATGCTATTCACTGAGCGAGTAGGCTCATACCTCTACTCAAAACATTTTCAGGTTATCATCAGCAGCAGGAAATCTGAAGAATCGTTTCATCCTAACGCCTAGTCAATAGAAGGTTCATAGTTAGAAGTTAGAGGTCTCTTAGTCCTTTCCCCTCGATCTTTGGGACGAGGTGTGAGTGAGAGAGTGAATGTGTATATAGATGTAAATTATCTGTTATGCTTTATTTTTATGTCAAACAATGTAATATGTTGTAGACTCTGTTTATATTGCTAGTCAGTTAACAAAGATGCTTCCGCAGTTTGTTTAATTTCATTTTACAGCATAATTCAGATTATCCTATTAATGTCTATAAAATGTTTTAAAAAGTGAAGAGTGGTTGGTTTTTGTGTAAATCCCATCCTGTCGCGTCCTAATCTCGTGGTTTATGGTTAATGTGAGATTGGGGCGTGACAATGATGGTCTTAATGACCTTTGGGCATGGTTGAGCCCTGAATGAGGTGTAATCCTCTTATGTTGATAAGGGTTGATACCCTGTGATATTGTGAAAAGGATTTATATCTTGTGATAATATGATGACTAGTGTAGTCTTGGGAATGGCAAGTGAATAGTACCATGTGATGATGAGATGAGAAATTATGTTTCATACATTTTATATCTTTTCAAGTTTTGATATTTATATGCTTGCTAGAAGTGAACTAGGGTTTGTATGTCCACTTGTTTGATGCAGCCTTAATTCACCCAATTGGAATAACTAATCAAGTGCAACTTTAATCATGTAGTGCCCTATGCCGTAGAACCATCTTCAGTGTCAGAACTTGCTGGATGGTGAAATGAGTATTCCTAAGGGAAACTCAGAGTGCATATTGTTGAATATGCGAGGGTGGCAGGTTGAGGATATATCCTTGTCATCCACAATGCAGATTGTGGAGGTTGGCTATGGTCATGCCTCATACATCTGATGTGATTGAGAACGGCTGTGGTCGTGTCTCTGTGGTTATAACATGATGTGATTAGAGGACAACTGTGGTTGTACCTCAGTGATTGGGTTTGAATACCCTGGTTTCTAGTGTCGTGACCTGTACCAAGGTCGGACTAGTGGTTTTCAGCTTGACTATATGTCGTTGTGGTGGCAGCTTTGACTGATGTGTCACTGCCTTTTTACTCGTACTGACCGAGGGGAAGAGATCTTAGGATACCGACATTCCTAGGTCTTGTACGGAACCGAATAGCCCTTCGTAGGGGTCGGTTGGACTTTGAATGGTACGATTCAAATTCCCCAGTGCATAATAAAAGATGTAATACAACCGTATAGCATGTCTGTTTAGGGTTATACATGATGCTTCACATTGGATGATAACCCTTGTTTGTTCTCTTTACATAAAGATGATGCTTAGTGCAATTAAGAGATAGTAATTATACTTATGTTGTGGATATACATAAGACTGTAAATGTGTACATACAGTAGTCATGCTTATGTTGATATCTATATTGCTAATCATGTTTATGCAAATACTCATTCTTATGTTGATAGCTTTGCTTATGATATTGATCTGTTCAAACTGCTAGACATTCTAATGTTGTTAGATATGCTTATGATGCTGGACTTATTCATGTTAATAGAGATAACATGCTACTATACTTGCTTGTGCTAGTTATGCATATGCTATTGAATCTCTTATACGGTTAATAAGGAAAATGATGATGGTCAGCTTGATGATGATAATTGTTATCTGCTCCTTTATGTATTTTGTTAATTATCAATATTGTTGATCTTATTTGTTATATCTGATTAAACTGCTTAACTGCTTAATTACTTAAAATGTTGTAATCAATAAACGTTGTTGGAGGTTATATCTCTTGCTCGGACATGGGTCTCACCCTTGTGGTTCGCCACATTTTTTTTAGGTAATCGACAGTGACGATAACAGAACTATGGAAGTAAAGAGGAACTACAATTATGAATATTTGATAAAGTTTACTAGATGTCTAGTTTGTTCTAGAGTCGTCCATGTACTCTCAGGTCCGGGCAGGAAAAGTTTGTATATAATATTTCAAATGAATCAGACTTTTGTTAGCATATTAATGCTTGTTTGTGTGGCATAGCATGGATACAAGAAAGATGTCGGGATCCTTCAAACGTTTTTGAGCGGGTGTTGATGTTGAAATCAGTTTTAATTTACCTATATCTTTGGGTATGTGATTAATTAGTGATTGATTGTGTTTTATGTTTTGAGTAATCTCATTTAGCGTGACGGGTCCTGACATGGAGAGACACAACATAAAATAAAAAATACACCTAGTTATATGTGATATGGCATGTAAACCAAAGATTTTTGGTGTATGGGGTATCATTAATATTAAAAGACATTCCACTGGTTCATTAACAAAATCATGGCATAACTATGCACCCAAAAAAACCCTAGCTGGAGACATCTAGTTATTCAAAATATTATAAATATAGAAACCCATGGCACAACGTAAGAAACACATATGCATCCCCATATCGAATATCTCAAAAAAATAAGCTACATCATACAAAATATCATTCAAGGGAAACTTATTTCTTAAAGTACACCAATTATTGGACTGATCAATTGTTTGTCGAGAATAATGTCAGTTTGTAACAAACATGAAACTTAACAACAACACATCTACATACATAAAAACACTAACACTTAGGAGACTCCCAAATTTCTCTCCTCCTAAAGTCAAAACAATTCAAACAATTCTTGACTCAACAATTCTCCGTCTATAACATTGCTACTACCCACAACCACTTGACCATGACAAATACAAACAATTAGATTCAATGGGTATGGAGCACACAAAGCACCCAAAACTCACTTATAACTTCTACATAGATATGGAATCAGAATAATATATAATAAGAAATTGTGAAACATAAAATGGCACCCAAAATTCACATTCTTATTTGGCTTATTGAACTTAAAAAATCTTGGCTACAAAAAAGTGGATAAAAACCAATAATATCTAGGCCCCTTACCATATGTCTCATGTGTAAAACCTTCTTTGATATCACTAAAGATATATTCTTTACCTATAAACTGGCACACACCACCAAGAATCACTATTTCATCATTAACCAAGATTTTATAGACCTAAATACATAAACAATACACTGATTGAAAATCATAGTAAGGCAAAATCTTTTCACTGAATCATCCATCCATCCTTCCTAGATGCATTTGTCGGTGTATTTGAAGAGAGAGAGATAAATAAGAGACTTTTTGAAATCTTACAAAACTCTATTGATTTTATTCACAAAGATATCAAAAGCTTATATAATGATATTCTATCATCTCAGATGATGCAAGTATACTACTTATGTTCCAGATTGTAGGATCTCACTAGACTTGTCAAATGGGTGGGTGGTTTGGGTATTGGGATGTTGCGGGTTTGAGTCTCACAAGTACAAGTAAAAAACATACAATTCTAAATAGGTTGAACAAGGATAAATCCAAATCCGACCCATTGAGTTTGGGTCACCCGCAAGTGCCCGTATAATATGTTTTCAATAAAAAAGAATTTTGCATATTGCTACTCTAATTGAAAAAGAAGACCATTCTGTAGTGTTTTTACATGAAATATAACATAAAACAACCAACTAATATGTATTGTCACTATCAAACAAAAAAGTATTTTGTTCAAATTTTACAATGATTCAACAACATACCTTTTTAGGTAAAATTCTCTAAAGTATAATTACAATTAGCGACATATTGTTAAAATCAACAAACAAGAGTTAGCAACTTGTACTACAACTCCATATTAAGTTTGATGGAACTATTAAGTAGGTGCAGACTTGTTTTCTCTTAATGTCTCTCTATCTTTGAATCAGATCTTATTGTGCAAGTTTGAAGGTTTGGACTAAAATTCCTTAACAATTGTTTAATAGTAGTAGATCATCATACCCAATGGTTAGATCATTGATTTGTTACCAAGAGGTCTCAAGTTCAAGCCCTGATGAAGTCATGCATAGAATCACCAATAAAAAAAAGAATATAAGTAGTAGTAGAGTCTAAATCTCACACCTTGAACAAATCCATGATGAAGGAATTTGCGAAAATTCCTTCACACTGGATTAGGTCCCGGAGAAAAATGAAGAAGAATAGAGCAACTAACCACTTTGCACTTCCACAAGTCAACATCACCACTGTCTTGCTTTTAGTAGCCATCTTATATCCAATTTTAGATTTGAGGATTGTTATGGGTGCCTCCCACTTAATATGGACATTAGAGTTTTTTATTTCTATTTGTCATTTACTTTGACTGAATTATATGTATATACAATACTTCTTGTGCTTAAACACATATAACATATATTTTTTATCCCCCGCGCTTTGTAACCTAATCTCAGAATAGTGATATTAGGCACATTTTCTTTAGGGGTGTAAACGGTGCGGGTCTGGCCATACCCATACCCATACCCATCTAATTTAGCGGGTCCAGTTCTGATTCTAGACCCGCATAATACAAAACCTGGACCCGCACCATACCCGTACCCGCAATAATAGCGGGTATGCGGGTAAGCGGTTCTATAAAACATCATATTGTTTATGTAAGAGAAATGACTGTGTTATATATATTTAACACAACAAGATATTGTTATCATATAGTATATTAACATGTAATAGTTATATTAGACAATGCTATATTCTATACAATAAAATTAATTGAGTAATTGTTTACATATTTGTAGTCATGATCATAACATTTAATTTATGTAGAAAGTAATGTAGATTAGTATACATTTTAATTTTAAGTTTACATATGATGTTCATTATTGTAACTAGAATAGTTAATTCTTAGTTATATGACTAGTCTCAACCTTAGAGTAGGATATAATCTCAATAATTATATTAATTAGACTAGTAAAGTATGATATATATAACATATTATTTTAATAGTTACTTATGTATAGCGGGTACACGGGTCTAGCGGGTCTAGGTCCAAGCATACCCATTATTGGACACGCTTATATGCGGGTCCAAGGGTATACGGGTCCAAGGGTATGCGGGTATAAAAAATTAGACCCGTGACGGGTTTTTTAAGGGTATGGATTTGCGGGTCCGCAGGTCTACCCATACCCATTTACAACCCTAATTCTCTTTTAATATAATGAATTCCTATACAAAAGCACTCCACAAATTTGGATTTCATCAACCATATGGTTCAGTCACTTTGGAGTGGGTACCTATATAATAAAGAGGACTTACCTGTCTGTTATCAAGCTACTCCTTCTTTATTTAGTATTTCTTAACCAATCACTACTTTACAATAGAAATTTATTTAATAAATGTTGCTATGTACAACTATATGAATCGAAGGGATGGTTTGTTCAAAGATGCTCTATCTATGACATGCTTGCCACGTGTAATAGAATTAATTATATTGTTAACTTCTAACAATTTTTTCCAGTGTTGTATTTCCTCCACCAACATGAAATCCTTATCACACTCCATACACTACTTATAATGAGTTTCATGGGTCTAAATTCTATCTCACTATACCAGTATATATGTCTAGTTCAAGAGCATATTTGTGAGCTCTATATGTATACTCCAACAACATGTCTAAGTGCTTCAACAACATGTCAACATACTTCAACAACATAGACCTATAAGTTCACCGTCCAACCTATCTACCTGTTTACTAAATGCATTATTTTTCACACCAATAGGCACCAGAAACAAGCATAGAAAACATAATATTTGAAATGATAATTTTGGCAGATAAAAGAAGCTTGGTTACAAATTATCAGATAGAGAAAGAGAGTGGAGGTAATTTTGATAATTACATGCTGCAGGTTGAAGTCAGTCAAATGGTAGTTAATCAAACAATTCCTCTTTAGATGGTTGTATCTAACTTGTTCTAAGTACTAGTTATACAATAGCCGTCATTGGACATATGCCCAAGAAGAGAACATAAGCAACCTTGGTAACAACACACGATAGGTTGGAAGAAATCAACCGACAATTAATTAAGTTGTTCTTTTCTAAAGAGTTGTATGTAATTTATTATGAGTATTAATTATGGACATCATAAAAAATCAATTGCTGACTATCAATTAGCTTACTTAGTCCCTTTGCTTTTGATTGTAGTACATTTGTTGTTGCTTATTTGCGTGCTTGTTGTTAAAAAATTGGTTCAAATTTTGTCTATTCGGGAAAACATTCACTTTATTTGTCTACTTGATCCTTTTCTAATCACATTGCATTTCATGTTTTTTTTTTTGTTTACGTTGACCGCTTTGCAATTCGTGTTGCTTATTTGATTTTGTTTCTACTTTTGGTATTTTTTCATAGTTTATGGGCACATGATAAGAATTAGAGTAGATCTAATTTTGATAATGACACACCATAACGTAGAAGGAGTCAATCAGATATTACATGAGCTATTATTCTCTTTTACCCGGGTGTAAACAATTTTTTTATGAATTCTCATTACAAATTTAGAGAAAAAATTAGTTTTTGAAAAAGTTTACCGAATGATGTTAAAAATAAAATTGAGTCAGTTTTGGGGTTCTTCGACAGCTAGAATGTTTAAACATTTTCTAACATTTTTGTTTTTATATTACATAATTTAAAATAAAAATCAAAGATATTTAAGAAAAAAATATATTATACACAAGAAAATATGAAACATTTTATGTTTCATAGTCGAGCATTACAATGATTCGGCAGTGCACAAGTTTAGCACGTGCGTTATAATAGTTGGGTCCAAATTCAAAACCGGAACCAACTACCCCTATTTGGTTACTATTCAGTTCTGTGACTAGGGCAACCCCAAAAGTTGTTCCAGTACTTACTCCAGCGATAAGCGTAGGCAAAGGGGTGAGAGCGGAGATCTCCAGGCAACGAAATGAGGCAGTTCGATCCGTGGCCAGTGTTTTTCCGTAGGGAATGGAGCCGGAACTGGCCGTTCCTCGTCGGCTTCGCCGTCACTGGTGTCATCATCACCAAGTTCTCCCTTGGCCTCACAGGTTGATCGGCATATACTAAGTATTCATTGCCAATCTCTCCCTTTTTCATCCCGATTTTCTCTTATTCTCTTGTATCTTTATTATGCCAGAGGAGGATGAAAAGAACTCTCGCTTCGCTCAGAGGCACAAGAGGTGGGTGTCCCTTTCTTCTTTCGTTCAATTTGAACATTTCTTCGGTTCGTTGTTATGTAATTTGCCTACTTTTACTTACTCCCGAACTCCTCTTTCCGTCGATATTATGCGTTTGCGGATCCATACTCTCCTAATTTCAACTTTTAGTCTTGTTTCACTGTCGATAATTAAATATTGTCGTATCTAGATGAAGGCTAGGTTTGTTCAGAATGCAGTCGGTGAACATTGCCCAATCCACCGGCTTTTAGAGAAAGAAGAAAACTTAAGTCTATGGCAAACAGAAGGAATCTAACGGACAATGCTCTATTGTGAATTATTAACTTTCGATCATAACAATTGATAGATGGTATTAGAGTAACAGAGTTTTTTATCATCCCCATGTCATAAGTACCATAACGGTCAAGATTTGAGTTGGCATTCATATGAGGATATTGTTCCAGGTAACGTTGGGGTACTGTTGTTTGAGCTTCTTCTGAACTTATGTTCTCAAATAATGTTCGATCAGTTTTCTGCTCTTGATTGGCATCAACTATCTTTTCTCTCTGTTTTATTCAGTTGAATGCTGATTTACTTTTCTATGAATTTCTTCTGGTCCCCGTTGATACCTGGATGGCAGTTCTTTCTCTTAAATAAATGTGTATATAAGCTACCAAGATGCTGGAGCACTGTTTCTGTGACTTGTGACTGTGTGACAGAATGATTACTCTGTTTGTTGTGCACATGTGGATAAACTCATTACCGTCTCTGGATTCCTATATCTAAGTTCCCATGTCCATCACATCACAATAGCACTATGGATTCCTATTTCACTCATATCTAAGTTCCCACGTCTATCACACTGCAATAAATTTAAGGATTTAGAGACCGTCGTAATCATTTATTTACAATTAATTCCTATTCTTGTCGACAGACTGGCCATTCTGTTTCTTGTGCACATATTCAAATGAGTGGTGCATTTCATCACCAGTATGGAATTCGTATTTGGCCCATATCTAAGGTACTATATACATCAAACCTTAACAATTTCAAGGATCTAGAGACCATAGTAATACACACATACACATATTGCAGTGCATAATCTAGATAATTTGGTTGATCTTTGTGCCATATTTTTTAGTTCAAATTAGTTTCAAAAACCAGGTGTTTTAAAAAACGTTAAGCGGTAAGCTTGCGGGCAACACCTTGTAACTGGTTAAGCGGTAATTTTTGAAAAAATGGATTTTAGTTTCCTATATAATTTTATACAAAATTACACACACACACAGACATATATATATATATAAATACTATACTTTTTGGAGCTTTTATATATATCTAAAGATTCTAAACACTCTATCCAATAATACAAAACACCCAAATAGTTTGTAAGATAGCTATAAGACAATCATTATAGCGACATGGATAAAACACCCTACATACATGATAAGAAAAAATTTGCATCACATGTTCACATAGCTAAGCAATAAACAATAGAATAATTATTGGATACCTTACCAACTTATTGTTATATACTTATATGTGCATATCATCAATTAGTCATACATTACAACAATACATTTAACTAAAGTATGCATTCTAAAGTTAGATAATAGTTACATATAATTTACTTGTATAAATTACACTTTACAACAGTACCCTATCATCCTGACTTGCATACAAAGTATGCATTCTATATTAGAACTAGGGCTTATCATAGGATATTTAATGTATATAAGTTTAATATATTATAGTCAATGATACTTGGGACCATATATTTACCTAATGTTACAGATGTACAACTAAATAAAAAAAGGGACAAAAAAAGGCCAAAAAGCGGGAAAAAAGGGGCCAAAAAGGGGAAAAAAGGGCAAAAAGCGGGAAAAAATGGGCGATTAATTGCAAAACTGTTAGCCGTCGATTTTGGCAAATTTAAGCGGCCTGGGTGCTGGGCCGATTAATTGGCCATTTAATCGGCCGCTCAGGCCGTTTTTCAATTCTATATTACACTCATATTGTTAACATATATATCTTGTTTTATATCTTCTATTATTAGTTTTGTTATTTTAATATTATATGTGGACCTCTCTGTAATTGTTTCGTTATTATATATACAAGGGTGCACACATTGTGCAACCCTACGCTACCAGAAATTACTGACTCTGCGGTTGATTGCCGCCGGATCGTTGGCTTCGTGAAGATCCACAACAGTCCGGTGGCCTGAGGTTGACGTAACGTAGACCGATTTTTCGATTTTTTGCCTGCCTGCCCGTGTAGGCCGTTGTGCCACCGGGTTCTTTGCTGCGCCTCGGCGTAGTTTGTATGTGAGAGGTTCTACCAAGTAGATCTGTGCCTGTCTCTGTCTGCCTGACGGCGTAGTCCGTCTTCTGCCTGCTCGTGCCTGTTTGTTTCTGTTGCCATCATGGCGTCCTTGGGAGATGACTTCCGCCGTCAAGTTACGACTGTGAAGCTTGACGGGCGCAACTACCAACACTGGGTATGCTCCATGGTAATTTATGCAAAATCCCAGGGAAAGTACTCGCACCTATGATGACTGGGTCCGGGACGACTCGACGATGATGACATGGATTCTCAATAGCAGTGTTGAGAAGATCAGTGTCACACTACTTCACTTGCCTACGACGAAGCAGATGTGGGATCAGCTCGCCGGCACATACTCGCATAGCCAGAATCCCAAGAAAGTGTTTGACATCACCAAGCAGCTGGGACGTCTACAATTCACGGGGTCGGACATTGCAGATTACTTTTTTGACTTTACTGGATTGTGGGGGGAGCTGGAGTCCTATCACCCCCTATCCACGGACCTGGCCACCATGCAGCATCAGCGCCAGGAGCTGCACTTAGTGCAGTTCTTTTGTGGACTACCAGAGTCCTATGCTGGTGTAGTGGACCAGATCTTGGCAAGTGACCCTCTTCCGTCATTGCAGAGTGCCTACAAGCGCCTTCAACGCCTGCCTTCTTCGTCACCATCTCTGTCTACTGATGTTGGGGAATCCACTGCCCTTGCAGCCATGTCGGGCCGTGGCCGTAGTTGTGGCCGTGGTTGTTCTACTGACAGCCGCCCTCCCCTGGGTGCAGGACGAGGACGTGCTACTTCTGGTCGTGGGGCCCCTTCTGCTGCTGCGCGTCCTCAGCCAGGACAACGTGTCTGCACTTTCAGTGGCCGGTCCAACCATATCGAAGAAAAATGCTGCGAAAAATATGGTAAACCGGCGTGGGCCAATGCGGCCGCTGACTCTACTACTGCTGCATCGGAGGGAACGACTCAGTCTACTAGGACTGTCTCTTCGGGTGCGACTGCGGACTACATCCGTGCTGAGGTGGAGCGCCTACTACTAGAGCTCTCTGGCTCGTCGTCTACTACATCGACTAGTGGCGCTCATGCCGCCACTTATTCTGGTTATGACACTGCCTTCCTGAGTACTCCTTCACCTAGTACTGGTAATACAAAATGGGTTATAGACTCGGGTGCTTCGTCTCATATTTCTGGCAATAGAGCTTTATTCAGACATTTATCTAAACCTGTTCGTAATTCGTCTATTATGCTTGCTGATGGGTCCATGTCTGCTGTTTCTGGAGTCGGAGATATTATTTCTGATTTTTTGCTGAAATCTGCTTTATTTGTGCCTCAGTTTCCTCTTAATTTATTATCGGTCAGTAAGATATTGAGGAGTCTGCAATGTAGCTTGACCTTTATACCTGGTTCATGTGTTTTTCAGGATCTTCGCACGAGGATGAAGATTGGTGGGGGGTATGAAGGGCCTGATGGACTTTTTTATCTGGATCATTTGCCGAAAGCAAACAGAGCAACTGTAGCTTCTGCACTATCTACATCAGTTTCAACTCTACAGTGGCATTACCGACTTGGGCATCCGTCTTCTGAAAAGCTCCGACATGTAGTTTCTGATGTTGGCCCTCATAGTTTTCAGTGCAAGTCTTGTTAGTTGGGAAAGCAGACTAGATCTGTTTATCCTAAACGCACTCATATTAGCATCAAAAACATTTTTGATTTAGTACATTCTGATGTATGGGGCCCGTGTCATGTGGCAAGTTTGTCTGGTCATAAATATTTTATTCTGTTTGTTGATGATTTTTCTCGGACCACTTGGTTGTTTATGATGAAAAGTAGGTCTGAAGTTATGTCTACTATAAAATTCTTTTTTGCTGAGGTGAAAACCCAATATGGTATGCCTGTGAAAGTTTTTCGTACTGATAATGCACTCGAGTTTGTTTAAAAAGATGTGGCTGTTTTTTGCAAATATGTTGGTACTTTACATCAGACCTTGTGTGCATATACACCTCAACAAAATGGAGTAGCTGAGTAGAAAAATAGACATCTGTTAGAGGTTGCTAGAACTATTATGATGCATACCCATGTTCCTAGGTTGTTTTGGCCTGGGGCTATTCTGACTGCTTGTTTTCTGATTAATAGAATGCCGTCATCTGTGATTGGGAACAAAATACCAGTTCAAATTCTGCAACCTGACATTACTTTATTTACTGTGCCTCCTCGGATCTTTGGCTGTACTTGTTTTGTGCGCTTACTTGGACCGACTTATGATAAATTGTCTCCTCGTGCTGAGAAATGCATTTTTTTGGGTTATTCTCGTACTCAAAAAGGATATAGATGCTACAGCCCTACTGCGAAAAAATGGTTTACCAGCAACGGTGTTGTGTTTTTTGAGGATACGCCCTACTATTCTACTAGAGGAGACAGTCTGCAGCCTGATGTTATTGCTTCTCCACTACATGTTACTACTGATTGTGTGCCTGATAATTCTGATACTGTGACTCCTGAGCATAAGACTCCACCCCTTATTGTCTATCAGCGCAGGAACCGGGCACCGCCTGAACAAGAACCCCCCCAGACAAACCAATCTTCACCTCCAGAAGGTTCTGCTACACCTGAGGTAACCTCTGATCTTGATATACCCATTACTCTTAGAAAGGGTACTCGTTCCTGTACGTCTCACAACATTGCTCACTTTGTTTCTACTGATCATTTGAACGTCAATGCTAGCAATTTTGTATCTGCTCTGTCTGTTGTAGCTGTTCCAAAGACTATTCAGGATGCCTTACAAAGTACTGCGTGGACTTCTGCTATGAAAGAAGAAATGCTTGCTCTTGCTGACAGAAATACTTGGGAGTTGGTGGATCCACCTCCTCAGTGTAAGCCTGTAGGCTGCAGATGGGTGTATGTTGTGAAATACCATCCTGATGGCACTGTAGAACGACTGAAGGCACACTTAGTTGCTAAAGGGTATATACAAACTTATGGTATTGATTATTTTAAGACTTTCTATTCAGTTGCCCGTCTTAATTCTGTCAGAATTCTTCTTTCTGTTGATGTTAATTTTGATTGGCCCCTACTACAGTTGGATGTGAAAAATGCCTTCTTGTATGGTGATTTACAAGAGGAAGTCTATATGGAGCAACCTCCTGGGTTTGTTGCTCAGGGAGAGTCACACAAAGTTTGCAGGTTGAAGAAATCTATTTATGGGCTCAAGCAGAGTCCCCGTGCCTGGTTTGACAAATTAAGTAAAATTCTGATTGATTTTGGGTTTCTGAGATCTCATGTGGATCATTCTGTCTTCACCAAGAAAACCTATGCTGGCATTGTTTTTCTGATCGTTTTATGTTGATGATATTATTATATCTGGCAGTGACTCTCTTGGTATTCAAGCTACTAAAGCCCATCTTGGTAAACATTTTGCTACCAAAGATTTGGGCAAGCTTCGGTATTTTCTGGGCATAGAGGTATCTAGAAACTCTAATGCTCTTGTACTGTCTCAGAGGAAGTATGTTTTAGATATTCTACAGGAGACAGGTATGCTTGGAGCTAGACCGGCTGACACCCCTCTAGATCCTAATGTCAATTGGGATGATGAGTCTTCTCCACTTTTCTCTGATAATAAAAAGTACACGAGGCTGATTGGTAAGCTGATTTATTTGACTGTGACTAGAGTCGATATTTCTACTGCAGTGAGCCTTCTTAGCAGGTACCTTGATAAACCCAGACAGTGTCACTGGGATGTACTCTGTCACATTCTGAGATATTTGAAGAAGTCTCCTGGCAAGGGACTTCATTACAGGAAAAATGGACACTGTTCTTATGAAGGGTACTCTGACTCTGACTATGCAGGAAGCAAAACTGATAGGAAATCTACTTCTGGGTACTGTACTTATGTTGGAGGCAATCTTGTCACCTGGAGGAGCAAGAAGCAAAATGTGGTTGCCAGATCTAGTGCTGAAGCTGAATACAGGGCCATGGCCCATACTGCCTGTGAGCTTCTGTGGGTGCGCTCTTTCTTAAAAGAATTTGGGGTTGATTCTTCTTCTGCTATCCCCATGCATTGTGATAATAAAGCTGCTATCTTCTTTGCCAATAATCCTGTTTATCATGAGCGCATCAAACATATTGAGGTTGATTGCCATTTTATTCGGGAATCTATTCTTACCGGCAAGATCTGCACTCCTTTCACGCGTTCTGAAGACCAAGTTGCTGATATCTTCACCAAGCTGCTGGCGAAGAAGCAATTCTGCACTCTTATGGACAAGTTGGGCATGATTGACATCTATGCTCCAACTTGAGGGGGAGTGTTAACATATATATCTTGTTTTATATCTTCTGTTATTAGTTTTGTTATTTTTACATTATATGTGGACCTCTCTGTAATTGTTCCGTTATTATATATACAAGGGTGCACACATTGTGCAACCCTACGCTACCAGAAATTACTGACTCTGTTTCACATATGCTTAAAGATATAGATATTAAATCATACCAATTCGGTATAGAATGTAGCAAAATGTGTAGGCAGTCGGCATGAAAGTGTCTCTGTAATAAAACATTGGCATGTAATACACTACCTCATATGATCTGGTAAATGATGTTGATCTAAGATTTTTTGACTTGTGTAAATGAATGGAATATAGTTTCATGGTTGAGAAACCTGGGCTCAAGGTCAATGTAAATTATGTGTAAAATATGTGAACTTGGTGTTTGGAACTTGGAATATAGACCTACAAATACAAGGCAATGTACATGCTCAATGTTCAGTTCATCATGAATGGATATGTGGTGTGACTTTTATCTTGAATATATAATCTCGACTCCTTGTAACCATAAACCAAATTCAGGATTCAACAATTTCCTGTTTGCCTAAAAAAGCTGTAATGAGAAAAATTTGGGGGAAAACCATCTCAATCAAGGTTTGGTCAACTATCCGTGAAAGATTTATAATAACTCAACATGTATATATGTATGTATGTGTCTGTCCATGTATATGTGTTTTTATGTGCATAGGGGTGGCAATGGGAGCGGTATGGATTTCCAGACACGCATCTGTTGCCCCCATCTCCTTAACGGTAAATGGTCAGTGCCCACATCCGTTTGAATAGGTGACGGCCGGATATTAAAATGGGCATCCGTGAATAATGTGGGAATCCAGTCTTGGGCAATCTAATGAACATTTATCACAAATTTATTAAAAAGACTTCTGCAAACTCATAATTTGTCATCTGTTGTAGCTGGGAAGTACGAAATTTATAAATAAGACCCTATGCTTTTTCTTTTTACAAGAACATAAACCATTTTTCGTATTGCCACCAACAAACGAGAGCCTCTTACTGATGTCCTACTGAAAACTAAACATTAGTCCCCAAAAAGATACAAAATTTATATTAAAGACAAATTATCACACGTAATATAGGCTTTTGGTTGCCAAAACTCATTCATTGAATCACATACAAACATCATCAGTCTGTCAACAAGATCCAAACTACAATTTAAGAACAACGCCCTGAACAAACTTGGTCCATACAACAGTGAATCACATACAATCATTGTCCAAAACCGTTCTGAACAGATTTGGTGCAAACTACAATTTGATAAAAAGGTCTGAACAATTTCTTTTTGAACTACAATCATAACCTGTTGCAAATTAAGAGCAAAGATCCTCTTGAACAAAATACTTCAGGACTAATTGAGCATGATAAGGAGAGCTGTGAGAATCCTAATTACGACCCTGCATATAGCAGACAAAAATTATCAAATTGATAATAATATTCAGTACTGATTCAGTTGTAGCATTTTAAACAATATTGTTCTACTGAAAGCATCAGAGGACACTGTTGGCTGTTTACACTAACGAGTTTCAATCATTAAGAATGATCTTTTACTCAACTAGCTATATCCCGCAAGTATACGAGAGTAGTTGTAGTCGAGGTCGAACACAAGGAGCGTTGGTTAGTTAGGCGCAAGAGTTATGATTTTCAATAATCTAGATCGTTGTACACAAGATGATTGGATTAGAACAACTAAATTATAGATTTAAAACAAAATAATAAATTATCACTTAAGAAAGGTTAAGATTCAGATTTGAAAGGATCTTAGACTTGGGATTTCACTATCACATCATAGCTTATATTAAAATATGAATTTAAACATGTTAATTAACTTGCAAAGGAGGTTTGTAGTCATCACTCACCTCCCGGTGAAGTGATGATGATTTTAACTCCATACATCACTCTCGTGTATGTATTTCATTTCAAACCACAAACCTTGCTCCTCAACATAATCCCAGCCACTCTCACGGTCAAGGACAAGTTGCCAAAAGAGTAACTCTATACTCTCAAACACATCTTCTCAGATTATGAAAGAAAGTATAAAACATGCAGGTATGATGGCCAATCACACAAACAAGCATTTCAGATCTGAAACAACTCTTGGAATATGCAAGAAACTAACATTTAGTACGGAATTCATATGTTCATACAGGCTATGACATGGGAGTTACTCTCCCATGCCCAAGAAAAAGAGTCTACTCGTCCATAATGATGTACAACAGAAAATGTGCAGAAATTTCAGAGTTAAACATGGTTTAGAGAAGGAAAAGCTAAGAAATCCCAAGGTGTAACCAAAAGAAGGTAGAATTGCGACTTGAGGACGAAATCCCACTTCTACAGCTGCTCCAAACCGGACAAACTTCCCTCCCGAGAAGCTTTGTGGAGTGAAGAAGCTCTGCTGCACCTTGGAGAAGAAGCTTGGAGAAGAGAGGAAGAATGGGGTTTCTTTGGCAAGAAACCACCTCCTTTCCCCTCAAAATCGCCCTCCTATGCTCTAGGCTTGCTCTAGGACGAGAGAACTTCCGCAAATGACCGGGCATAACCGCCCATTAAGTTCCCACTTCGTTTTAAACAAAAACTCGTATTTTTTAAAATGCTGAAACTGCCAGGTGCACGCCGTGCAACTTTTCAGAAACTTTCAATTTGCTCCAGAATGCACTGTGCACGGCGTGCACTGAAGAAATACACGCCGTGTAACTTTCCAGGAACCTATAGCTCCTAGGTGCACGACGTGTGCTGAAGAAATGCACGCCGTGCAACTTTCCAGAAACTTTCAACTCCCAAGTGCACGCCGTGCAATTACGTGCACGCCGTGCAATTACGTGCACGCCGTGCAATTACGTGCACGCCGTGCAATTACGTGCACGCCGTGCAACTTTCCAGAAACTTTAGTCTGCTTGACGCTCCCAAGTGCACGGCGTGCACTTTTGGTGCACGACGTGCACCTGACTGTTCTGGGATGTTGTGTATTCTGCTCATAACTTTCAGTGTGTAGGTCCGATTTACATGCTGTAAAAAGTGGTATTTGCGTAATTTCGAACCCCAAAACATGTAGATACCAGTGTTGTCAAGGCGCCCGCCTAGGCGTCCTAGGCGCTAGGCAAGGCTGCCCAAACTAGGCGCCCAGCCCAGTATGTGCATATATGGGTGTCTAAGGCCTTTTAAGCCAAAATTAAGTCATTTAAAGGATAAATTAGCATGAATCAAGTCTGGATTTGGTCGAATTAGATTAGCTTGAGTCAATTTATGGCTGAAATAGGTCTGATTTAGGCAAAATCAGGCCAAATTTTGGAAAATTAGGGAAAACATGTTTGATTTGGGCCAAATTGGTAAGTCATAAAATCACTTCCTCATATGTTTGTTGTTCTTGCTTCTTTTTCTTTTCTTTTTTTATCCTTTCTCCTGCATTTTAGTCCTTAATCCTACTGTTGCTGCGTTTTTTTTTGAGTTATTCCTCCTATATCCCCTCCTACTCCGAAATCCTACTATTGCTGTGTTTTTTTTTATTCTGTTTTCTTCAAATCCTCTTTTACATCACCTATGCTTCGTAATGTTGATGATGTTGTACTTTCTACTTTCCTCTTTTACATCACCCTTTTTCCCTGCTTTCTTTTCTAAGTCTCCTGCTCCAATTGTTGTTGCAGGCTTGTTGATATTACTTCCCCTTTTTCTTCCTATTCCCATCTCCTGCTACTGCTGTCATAACCTCATTCTGTCCTCTTTTTATGTTTCCTATATGGTATATGTAGTATATATGTATAATAAGAATCAAATTAACATACTGAAAAATATACAAAATATAAAAAACGCCCAGAACAGCCTAGGCGCCCGCCTAGGTGCCCCTTGGGAAATGCTGACCGCCTAGCCGCTTTGACAACCATGGTAGATACTTGAGTGATCCAATAAGAGATAATATGATATTTTCCTCATCATTTCATTGCAAAATATAGTACCTACAATCCAAACCCTGAGACAAGTAAGAATAACTAAAAATATAGAATCTAGCATGAATGAGAGTGATAATTGAGTCAAAACAATATGAATATGCAACCAAACATGATCCAAAAGATGATATGATTTGTGCACATCAAATCCCCCTAAGCTTAAACCATTGCTTGTCCTCAAGCAAAAAGAGCATAGAAACACGAATGAAGTATTGTCAAGTTCATCCATAGATCAAATGAAAAGAAAGATGTGTATAAGACAAAGCCAACCATGATCAACATGTTTCTACTCATGGACATCAATTCAACTTAAACACCCAAGCAAGAGATTTTTAGTTCAATAGGGGTGGTCACAATTAAATGAATCAATCAAATAAACAACACTAAGTAGAATTTGGATGAACAAGCCAAACAATTAGTGGATGTGCAACTCAAACTCTCAACTATTAAGGATACAAATGATGAAATCTTAGTTAAAATTGACAATTTTAGTTGTACTCTCCTTTCCCAAAAATGATATGATAATGGATTATGGGTTTCGACACTCGGCTGCTAATGTAGGCTTATGCACACGTGGAATGTCGGTTGGGGTATTTTACCATCTTTTAAGACATACCACCTAACCATCGTGGCCATATCGGACTTACACTAGGCTAGCATGATATGTGGGCGGTTTAGCCATCTTTTATGGGGTATAAAGATGAGATAAGCCAAAAGAAATTTTAAAATTTTTTTTCCAAAAGATAGGAGAGTCAACTAAATTGCAACATTAGCTAGATTTCATTCATTTGTTTTGAAAATTTTTCATTGAAAGAGTGGTTGAAAATGCACTAAGAGCTTGGCAAGGGCATCTCGTATTCCAAATGATGTTGTAAAGTTGATTTACTCACAAAAATTGAAACCATTACATGTTTTAAGCAATCAAGGATGTGAAAGATGAACGTTCAGGCTAGAAGCATAAACCAGAGTTAGCACATGTTGATGGCCAAAAGATTTCATTTGATTAATGCATGCCTTTTACAATTTCTCCAAATGATATTTCTCATCAAAAGAGGACAATCTGTTAAGCATAGGAGTTCTATCCACATATAAAAGATACACCTCATATCATACTAGATTTTCCACCAGAAGAGGAGAACTGAAAACAATGACTGAAATGTGAACACAAAACAAAAGCAAATGACAAGAAGCAAATAACATGAAAGGAAAAAGCTAAAAGAACTAGGTTACCATCCAGTTGCTCCCCCCTAAGCTTGAAATCTGCAGTGTCTTCACTGCATAAATCAAACTAAAAAGGTTGCAACCGGGTACCTCATCATGGTGGAAACATCAAAGTCCATGGAGGACCGGTGCTCTGATTTGCAGCTGGAAATTGTTGTGCTAAAGATTGATGCCTCCTTGCAAACATGTCCTTGATTTGGGGCAAGCGAAAGCACCTATTAGTTGTAATAAGAATAGTCTTTTGTATGCCAATACTATTTGTCTTTTCATTCTCCTTTGAAGCATCATCAAAATATGAGTTGGGAAGAGTGTTCTCATTATAAAGCAATGTGTCATATAGAGTGTGAGGAGGAAAGACATGTGGCTTGCTTGAAGAATCAACATGTAGAGCATGTGTTGTAGCTTTCTCCCCTTTAGTTGCAACTTCATAATCATCATGGATATCAACATCATCATACTTTGAAGGATATAACTCTATAACAACTCCATTCTTCAATGTCACCGGCCTAAAATATGTAGGATTTGTCTCTGGTGGGCTAGGCAAGAAAGGTGGAAATGCTTCTTTGCTAGGAAGAGCTTGTTGGGCAATTTGTTTCTCCCAAGATATGTGCATGAGTGGCTATAGTCTCCACCTTAGAAGAGAGTTGGCAAATGGCACCCTTCATTGATTGTCTTTGTTGATGGAACTCTTCATTTTTCTGCATTTGAGTTGAAATAAATGTTGCAAGCATGGACTCTAATCTAGAAGTTACTTGTGGTTGTTGTGGCTGAATGAAATTTGGGTTTGCATTGCTGTAGAAGTCTGATGGAGTGTAGCCCATTGGAGAATAAATAGAAGAAGCATAACATGTAGAAGATGAGTGTCCAAGCAACCCACATGCATCACAAATAATATTGGCTGCTTGAAATGGTTGTGCTTAGCTTATCAAACCTTTGTGATAAAGTGTCTAGCTTTGCTGCAATTATGTCTATAGCACCAACCGTGTGATCTTCCCTTTGCTTTCTGGAAGTAGTATGTGAAAAGGATGGGTGGTAGCTTGTAGTCGGACTCCATTGGCAATGATTTTTTGCCATATCTTCAATAATAGCATAGGCTTCTCTATAAGATGTGTTCATTAGAGCTCCATTTGCAGCTTCATCAATAGACATCTTTGTATTGTAGCATAAACCATTATAGAAAGATTGCAATAGAAGCCAATTGCTTAGACCATGATGTGGACAAAGATGTTGAAGATCTTTGAACCTCTCCCATGTATCATACAAGGTCTCTCCATCCCTTTGAGAATAATTGATGAGTTGACTCCGTAGCTGCAAAGTTTTGCTAGGTGGAAAATATCTTGCCAAAAAGACCTTTAGAAGCTCCTCCCAAGTGCTGATTGACTTCTTTGGCAAAGTATAGAGCCATGCCTTGGCTCTATCTTTAAGAGAGAATGGAAAAAGAATTAGGCATATCCCATCAGTAGGAACACCATATATCTTTATGGTGCTTAGCAACTGTAGAAATTCAACAATGTGGAGGTTTGGATCCTCCATTGGTGTCCCTCCAAATGCATTCAGCTGTAGCAATTGTATGATGGATGGGCTGATAGAAAACTCCTCTGCCTCAAATTCTGAAATATTAATAGGCCCACTCATGTGCATTGCAGCTGTACCAAAGTAGTCCTTAAGAGGAAGGTCATCCTCCTTGACTAGTTCTTCATGTGAATCCAGAGGATTAGGTAGATGTGGCGTAGATGGTGGTGGTGTATGTTGTATGGATGTTGGTGATGTATATGAGGGTGTGGAAGAATGTGGTATGGTTGTTGGTGGTATATATGATGGCGGTGAATTAGGTTTGATTGATGGTGGTGTGGATGAAGGATGTGTGGATGAGGGTGGTGCATATGATGGTGACATGGATGATGGTTGTGTGGGTTGTGATTCCTCCATACATGTTTGGGTTTCACTCCTTGCTCCATGAGGGCTGCAAATAGTGTGTTCATTTTCTAAATGTAGAGATATGCACGGTTCAAGGATCTTTTTATGAACACCCCATATGCTCCTGCAAATAAACAAGGTGAGTGAGATACAAAAACAAACATGGAAGATACAACAAATTATGATGATCATGATGAATTATGATTTATGGATATGATGGTGGATATGAAGGTTGTGATCTAGTCTCATTTACTTATCAACAACTCTTACTCTAACAGGAATACCGATGCTCCCCGGCAACGGCGCCAAAAACTTGTTGGCTGTTTACACTAACGAGTTTCAATCATTAAGAATGATCTTTTACTCAACTAGCTATATCCCGCAAGTATACGACAGTAGTTGTAGTCGAGGTCGAACACAAGGAGCGTTGGTTAGTTAGGCGCAAGAGTTATGATTTTCAATAATCTAGATCGTTGTACACAAGATGATTGGATTAGAACAACTAAATTATAGATTTAAAACAAAACAGTAAATTATCACTTAAGAAAGGTTAAGATTCAGATTTGAAAGGATCTTAGACTTGGAATTTCACTATCACATCATAGCTTATATTAAAATATGAATTTAAACATGTTAATTAACTTGCAAAGGAGGTTTGTAGTCATCACTCTCGTGTATGCATTTTAATTTCAAACCACAAACCTTGCTCCTCAACATAATCCCAGCCACTCTCACGGTCAAGGACAAGTTGCCAAAAGAGTAACTCCATACTCTCAAACACATCTTCTCAGATTATGAAAGAAAGTATAAAACATGTAAGTATGATGGCCAATCACACAAACAAGCATTTCAGATCTGAAACAACTCTTGGAATATGCAAGAAACTAACATTTAGTACGAAATTCATATGTTCATACAAGCTATGACATGGGAGTTACTCTCCCATGCCCAAGAAAAAGAGTCTACTCGTCTATAATGATGTACAGCAAAAAATGTGCAGAAATTTCAGAGTTAAACATGGTTTAGAGAAGGAAAAGCTAAGCAATCCCAAGGTGTAACCAAAGGAAGGTAGAATTGCGACTTGAGGACGAAATCCCACTTCTACAGCTGCTCCAAACCGGACAAACTTCCCTCCCGAGAAGCTTTGTGGAGTGAAGAAGCTCTGTTGCACCTTGGAGAAGAAGCTTGGAGAAGAAGAGAGGAAGAATGGGGTTTCTTTGGCAAGAAACCACCTCCTTTCCCCTCAAAATCGCCCTCCTATGCTCTAGGCTTGCTCTAGGACGAGAGAACTTCCGCAAATGACCGGGCATAACCGCCCATTAAGTTCCCACTTCGTTTTAAACAAAAACTCGTATTTTTCAAAATGCTGAAACTGCCAGGTGCACGCCGTGCACTTAAAGTGCACGCCGTGCAACTTTCCAGAAACTTTCAATTTGCTCCAGAATGCACTGTGCACGGCGTGCACTGAAGAAATGCACGCCGTGCAACTTTCCAGGAACCTTTAGCTCCTAGGTGCACGACGTGTGCTGAAGAAATGCACGCCGTGCAACTTTCCAGAAACTTTCAGCTCCCAGGTGCACGCCGTGCAACTTTCCAGAAACTTTAGTCTGCTTGACGCTCCCAGGTGCACAGCGTGCACTTTTGGTGCACGGCGTGCACCTGGCTGTTCTGGGATGTTGTGTATTCTGCTCATAACTTTCAGTGTGTAGGTTCGATTTACATGCTGTAAAAAGTGGTATTTGCGTAATTTCGAACCCCAAAACATGTAGATACTTGAGGAGTGATCCAATAAGAGATAATATGATATTTTCCTCATCATTTCATTGCAAAATATAGTACCTACAATCCAAACCATGAGACAAGTAAGAATAGCTAAAAATATAGAATCTAGCATGAATGAGAGTGATAATTGAGTCAAAACAATATGAGTATGCAACCAAACATGATCCAAAAGATGATATGATTTGTGCACATCAGGCACCAAATAGAAAACGTCAGCAGCAGACATCATTTTACACAGTAATGTTCTACTGAGAACATAGATGCCTACCTAACTCAAGACGACCAATATTCCTATAGTTAAAACTAATACAAATGTGAACACTCTAAAAAGAAAAGTGGAAATGACTCATGTAAGTAGCGGCTATGTACAACATTAACCAAACATGCAGAACCTACCATGAGACACAATATCGAAATTCTAAGAAACAACAATTGCAACTGAAAAAATGGAATACAACCACTGAAATCAGACACAAACATCAAGCATTGTTAATTGGCTACTCTTTACCTTATGACATTGCATAACAGCTCCAGTAGTTACCAAGTATGTTCAACCATCCTTTTCCAAGTCTGTAACATAAGAACAAACTACAAAATGGCAACTTAAATGGAAAAATCAACACAATTGAGATAATAATACCAAATCTTGAGATGATTACAAAAAATCTCAAATAAATAGTGTGTTTTACCTAAACCTTCAGTGTCTTCATCTTCTAGTATGCTAATGAAAGCGTCTGATCCGATTGTTCCATCTATATAATGAGAAATATATTTACTTTCTAAAAGAAGACAAAAGATAATAGAAAGGACAACCATATAACGTATACCTCTTTTTTGGCCATCCTTAAGCCAACTTTGAGAGCACATCAACACTTCTACTATGGTATGGTGGAGTCTGCTATGGTGAGGATCGATCAACCTACCTGATATGCTGAAGGCTGATTCTGAAGCAATAGTTGATACTGGAACTGCTAGTAAATCCTAAGCTATTGCTTTTAGAGCAGGGTAAGAATCACCATTCATTTTCCACCATTGTAAAACATCAAAATCTGAAGTGCGTGGTGCATTATCAAGCTCCAAGCATTGGTCTAGTTCTGTTTTAAGATAACCTGATTCTATCTTCTGCTTCTTAAGGAAAACATCAAAAATATGCATGTCGTCATCACCATTATCTTAAGAGTAAACAAGAGGACCAGCAAACAAATCAGACTCATCATCACCATCAAATTGTGCAATACCTCTTGCCCTGTATTCATTGATCAGTTCCACACACGCATCACGAATACTTTTCTTATGATCTTCAGATTTATCTCCATATATAGTATCAAAATAGAACTCAACAACTTCCATTTTATACCTCGGATCTAACACAACAACCACTCCCATTGCAACATACAAGTCATCCCAATACTTCAAAAACTTCTCCGACATTGCATCAGCCATCTTTTTTATTACTGGATTCGGACTGTTGACCCAATCACCCAAAGCAGCTCTAATTTGACAAAGTTTGGGAAAGCACAAGTTGGCAGTTGGATACTTTGTCCCTGAAAATATTTTTGTGACTCTAAAAAACATCTACAACTTTTCACAGACTTTGTAACAAAAATTCCACTCCGATTCACTTGGCAACGCCTTGTAATTCCGATCTCGCTGCCCTAACACATTGAATACATCTTTATACATCATCGCAGTCCGAAGCATTATATAAGTAGAATTCCACCTTGTTGGACAATCAAGACAATTTTTTAGAAACACTCATCTTCAATAGTTAAATGGTATCCTCAAACCTCTCCATCCCTTTTGTAGTAGCAGTCCAATATGCCACACTATCGCGTATCTTCTCAACTCCGTCCTTAATGACAACTAATCCATCTTTGACAATGAGATTCAGGATATGAGCAACACACCTCATGTGGAGAAATCTACCCGATAATATTGTAGAGTTTGGGTGCAACTTATCCTTCACCAATCTAATCATTGCTTCATTTGCCTAGCAATTGTCAACAACAATAGCCGAGACTCTCATGTCTATGTTCCACTCAATTAGACAAGTCATTAAAACTTCACATAAGACCTCACTTGTATGTGGACAAGGCACATACACAAACCTCAAAATTTGACTTTGTAAGCACCAACTGGAGTCAATATAATGTGCAGTGATTACCATGTAGCCTTTCATTTGATGGCTTGCAGTCCACATATCAGTTGTTATACTAATTCGTGAATCACAACTATGCAAATAAGTCATCGCCTTTTTCTTTTCACATTCATAGACTTTCTTTATATCACTTTTTATAGTATTTCTAGTTGGACATTGAAGTAGGGGTTGGATAACATGAAGGAGATTCCTAAATCCAATATGATTGACCATGCTTAATGGGTAATCATGTAATACAACGATATCACATACAACTCTTCTTCCATCTTCTTGGCTAAATGGTACTTGTAAGGCTACCCTAGGAGTTCTCCTAACCCCCTCCCCATTCAATACTGGACATCTTCTATTCTTGTGATCATGGAGAGTAGTTGTCCCATTCTTGGGTTTCGCTGCTAACAACTTCTTGCAATATATGCATTCTGCCTTATGGATACCATCAACCACTTTTATCTCATAGTGAGTCCATATCTTACTCCTACGACCACCTCTCCATGATGATGTCACAATTGTATTATCATCAGGTAAAGACTCATTATGTGTCGGGTTTGAACTAGTGTTAGGTGACCTGTAAACTTCTGAGAGAGTATCCATATCTAGGAATAGGAGTAAAATATTGGTCAGGATTCTTAGATGTGAATGGTATTATTCTAATCCAAGCTAGTACGAGACAAATACAAATAGATATGGAGAAACCAGCTCCAAATACAAAACACAAGGAAAACATCAGTATGAATAGTATGAATATTAACACAAGGAAAACACAACAATGCCCACAAGATGTAACAAAGGCAAAAAGATTTTGTTCCTTTTATTTATTTGTATGAATATTATGTTTACAAATGATTGGCAGGTTACAAATCGTAGCTCAGCTACTAGAGCAATTAATTGATGGCAAGTACAACATCAAATAATAAATTGAGAGGCAGATCAGTAAAATAAATATAGTTTCATTTGATGTACCTTTTCCTTGAGCCCCTTCACGATTGTCTTGCTGACAATGCCCTCTCAATCAACCTTGATCTGATATAACAATGGCCAGATTCACCTAATGTATTGGGCTCTTGATGCACAACACCTGGAAAAGTCGTACAATAAAAGCAATCAACAGAGGTTTGTGTCTGGAGCAGTCTAAGGGGACCCAAACGAAATGAATAAGGCAGAGCACACGATAGCAATAACAATTAAATGATGCGAGTATGAATAAGAGGAGGGTATGGGACTCGGACATGGAGCATGAATATAAAAGATGCGTGACTGGCTTGCTAAAGAAAGAAAATACAAGGCAATGCATCTTATAAGAAGATAACTCAGACAACTAGAACAAATCAGTTCAGAGGGCAAACAATCATGTTCCAGGAAAGAAGTCGACAAAAAAAACAGCAAGCAAACAAATTGTTCAAAAACTAAGTGGGGCTCACAATAATAAATGCTTGTGTAGTCAATAGATGTGTAGCGACACTCTCCCATTGCAACGAATACCTTCGATGCACAGAGCCCTCATTGACGATATACATAGCAAGATAGAATGGAGATTTCCGGTTTATCGCAGCACGTCAGTGGCTCTGGAAAGGAATGTGCGAAGAAATTATAAACACCCCGATGATCTGAGAGACCGAGATGCAGCTAAACAGAGAAGAAAGTAATGGGCGAAGGAATTGTAAGCACACAACTAGATGGACAGAAAAAGAAGAAGGAAAGGGGTATGGACATAGCCGCACGACTCCCATTGTCACGGTGAAAAAGGTCCGGGGAAGAGAAGAACGAGAAAGCGAGCGATGGGGAGAGGCGAAGACAAGGCGGCAGGATGTGAAGACGGAGACATGAATGTGTACCTTAACTGCAGCCGTAAGCCTTGGTCTGATTATCCAGCTTTTGGGTCCGGCGAGAAGGAACCACCTCACTACCTCAATGTCTGGTTGATGAGTAGGAAACTTGGCCGCAGTTCTAGAAGCAGCAGACAACAACGCCAGATCTGCCGAGCGGAGGAGACAATGAGATCAGCATGGGCGATGGGGAGAGGCGAAGACAAGGCGGGGGATGTGAAGACGGAGACATGAATGTGTACCTTAACTGCAGCCGTAAGCCTTGGTCTGATTATCCAGCTTTTGGGTCCGGCGAGAAGGAACCACCTCACTACCTCAATGTCTGGTTGATGAGCAGGAAACTTGGCCGCAGTTCTAGAAGCAGCAGACAACAACGCCGGATCTGACGAGCGGAGGAGACAATGAGATCAGCATGGGCGATGGCGGCACTGCTTTAGTGTCTGGCACTGGCGAGCGGGAATCTTGGCAGCATATCTGGAAGCAGCAACGGAGCGGAGTTGGACCTGACGAGCGGAGGAGACGACGAGATCGACATGGGGACTAGGGAGGCGGCGGCTAGGGCTCCAATTCTGTCGCCTCACGTAGTCTCGTGTCGGTGTTGGGATCTTTGTAAAATGTGAATTGTCGGGTTCCCAAAATCACACCCGCGCGGTAGTGGTTGTTTTCTCCGCCCAACCCAAATTACCACTTGGCCAATGGATGCCCATGTGTTGCGGTGTGGACCGGGTCAGACCGGTTTGGTTGATGGTCGATGGGTTTTATTGCCACCCCTATATGTGCATGTGTGTGTCATTGCGTGTGTGCGTGTGACACATACGATCAAGGTTTTAAAAAGCGCGAGGTGTGGGGACGGGACCTTGTAGCCGATTAATCGCCAGGCGGGCGATTAAGCAGGCGCTTTTTAGAAAAGCGGATTTCAAATTCCTATAAACTTTTATGCAAAATTACATACATATGTATATAAATACTATATTTTTGAATTTTTATACATATCTAAACATTGTACAAGACAATATAAAACACCCAAATAGTTTATAACACAACTATACAACAATGATTGTATTTATATAATATAGTAAACAATATACTTGTCATAGATAAAGCACCTACACGTAAAATAATAAGTATATATCGTGGTTGTCAGAACCGAACCGATCAGCGAACCAGTGAGGGCTGCAGTTCTCGGTTCATTGGTTCAACCAGTGGTCGGATTGGTTCAACCGGTGATGTCAGCATGACGTCATAAATAATTAAATAGATGTTTAATATGCGAAAAGCGTGACAGATATATATAGATATATGTGTTTGCATGAAACATGGATAAGAGAACAATTTCACGCAACTAGTAACTGACTACTTAATTTAATTACATTTCCTATATTCAAATTCCACAATCCACATACAAAGTTAGTAACCTCATTTTAGATACCAATATCAAGCACTACTACAACATATAGTTATGAAATTCCACATTCAAACACATTTCATGAACCAATATCAGGAAATGTCATAACTGATTAAGCATACATTACCATATCTAATCCTATATAACACTAATCAACAACAATTATGTAATAGTCAACTAGAGTAGCTTGGAAATTGCGGACACTAAATTAAGTTGAAGGCAAAACAAAGATAGAAACCAAATTAATCGTTGATGAGTTGGTTATGGAGACAATTACCTAATCGAAGTTGTAGAAATCCAATTGAAATTGGAGTACAATTCAACTCATAACAACCACTAAGCAGAAACATATACATATCCATGAGCTGAAACCAAAGATAACGAAGTAAAGGAACAATCAACAGGGGTAGTATAGAAAGAAGTGGAGCCGTATAGGGAGGAGGAAGAAGAGCCATAGAACAAAACTAGGAGGAAAAACAATAGAAGAAGAGGAAAAGAAGAATGGGAGGTGAAAGAAGCGGAGCAAAAGAGGAGAAGTCCTAGAAATAGGGAAGGAAGAGGAACAGACGAAGAGAACTGAAGTAAAAGAAGAGGACAGGCAAAAGAAGAGGACGAAAAGAAGAAGAAGAGAATGAGATGGAGAAGAATAGGAACCATTACCAGTTGGAGGTGGTGGCCGCAGATTGGCTGGAGGCGGCACATCAGACGACGATAGAGAGAAAAACGCCAACAGTAGCAAAACAAGGTTGGCGAGCATAGCAACAACAACATCGGCGACAACTGGAGGGCTTGCGGCGAGCTTCCGGCGATGAGGGACCTCCCTGCTTGATGACAAGCTTCCTTGAAGCGTCAATCGCAGCTGGAGGTGGAGGCTAGGGCATTTTAAAGATCAGGGGAGACGAGGGAGAGTGCGCAGGGGTCGTGGTTTTTTCAGCCCCTCGGGAAGTTGAGTCACGCGTGCCCTCGCATGGCCACTTAATTGGATGGGTGAGAGAATCGGCCGGTTGGGCTAAAATCGGACTGGTTTGCCGGTTTAATCGGTCGGTTCACCGGTTTTATAGCGGCCAGATGCCTTTTTCGGGTTTGGAAGAGGACAAAACCAACAGAGGGTCTGGTTCAACCGGTTGAACCAGCCGGTTTGGTTCGGTTCTGATAACCATGGTGTATATACAAGATGCAACAACAATTTTGTATCTCATGTTTACATAGCTAAACAGTAAACAATAAACCTATTATAGCTAGCTTACAAATGTATTGTTACATTTGCACATCATCAAATAGTCATGCGTTACATTAGTACATTTAATCAAAGTATGCATTCTAAATTAGATAATAGTTACCTATAATATACTTGGATACATCACAAAAGTACCATATCATTACAGCTTACATACAAAGTACATATTCAAAATTAGAACTAGGTGTATCATAGAACATTTAATGTATGCTAGTTTAATATATCATAGTCAATAGTAATACTAATCGGGGCATATAATGTACTTAATGTTATATGCTTACAACATCTTTTTTTTTTAAAAAGGGCAAAAAGCGGGCGCTTTTCTCGAATCCACTCAATAGGCGCTTATGGCTCATTTTAATCGGCCATCACCTTGTGGCGATTAAGCGGCCGCTTAATCGGCCACCTAGGACGCCTTTTAAAACACTGCTAATGATATATACACACATATATATATAATTATATATATACATACATACATACATATATATATATATATATATAATTATATAGCCGGCAAGGGAATAGCCCAGTTGGCGAATTCTGCTGGTCCCCAATGAAGGGACCCGAGTTCGAAACCACACGGAGAAGCATCTCTTGATTTATCACCCTCCCGGGCGTCCGGCCTCCGCCACGGGTTATGGGAGAGGGGAGAGAAATCTTTCTCTCTTAATCCCATATATATAATTATATATACATCTGTGTGTGTGTGCATAATATGGATCATCCCATCAAACTTGGAAGAGATAATCGTGTAGTAAGACGGAGAGAGGTGACCTCTATGTCGTAGTGTAGGAGACCGGGGGGGGGGGTCATATGATGTCGAGTTGGGTGAGGACACCTCATATCAGGGACATGCAACCTGTTAAAAAACTTAGCATGGAATTATCGAATTTATATAAATTTATATAAAAATTCATAAAGAATGTGGAAGTTCATGAAAAATCTCCGACCCACATTTAATTTGAGAAGAACATTTGGTGATCGTAAAAGAAAAAAAGTTGCCAGTATGGGGGTGGGGTTGATGGGGCATTGTATTACTCCCTATTTGGTGACGTCCACTCTCTATTTAGATGACTTTTAAAATTTACATTTGGGAGTGTTTGTAATATATTCATTGAGCTCATTGCCACTTTGAGGGTCATAACAATTGTGGTGGAGGCATCCTTCCTAAATCTGAACGTACTCTAGTTAACGTTTCAAATTTCTTGTTCAAAATTATGTTGAAGGCAGTTCAACCAGGCATCAATGTTTTGACAAAGACCCACTAGGGCGTTTCAAATTTCACGAGAGCAATATTTGATTAGGTTGCTCTATAATGTTGGCAAGTTGCAGTCACATGCACTAAGTTTCGAACAAGTTGAAAGAGTATATCGGTCCTGCTAATCTATATATAATTGATATGTTACATTGTTGTTGGTGTCAACATACTTGTCTAGCTGCTTTAAAGAAGTACATTGCTATCGGTTTAATGGCGAGCAATTGTGAGAAGACCAATCTGGAACTCTCTTTACTAATTTTGAAGGGCATGATTGGGTGGCTTGAAGTTCCTACTATGTATTACTAGTAGTGTATCTTAGATGCTTGTTAGTCATTAGCTTGTTTAGACTAAATTGTCAATATTAGTTTTATACTCGACTAGTTTGATAAAATGATAATCAAAACACACGAAAGGACACTTCTCTTAAAGATTCCACTGGCATTCATATTTGTTAAAGCGCACACTTAGGCGGATGCAAGGCATCAATGCGTGTAGGCAGCTGTCAAGGCCTAGGCCTTGACCTTGTGTACCTTGAAACATTTTATGGGTTCTCAACCCCATATATTAGTGCTATAACCCCTATGAAGGGCATAGTAATTTAAATAAAGGGTTGTCATCTTATTAGAAGCTTAGTTCCTTTATTCTTTATACAATTAGTCTCCAATTTTAATATATGCATTGGTTTGCATCTTGAATGTATGTCTCATGCCGTGACTAGGTTTTGGGGCTCTTTTTGAGGATCAAATGTAAAAGAGATGTATACTCTTATATGTATATATAAACGTAAACTATATATATTTAAGGAGGGAATACATATAATATCAATAAATTAAATGTATATTTGAAAAAAATCATAAGTAATTGTAAATGAAAATTGGAAAACATATTACTCTTGTTACCATAGCTACATCAACTAGCCAAGCAACCACAACATTATTCCACAAATGTAATTAAGTAATTGTAAATGGAAACGATAAACATATTACTCTTGTTATGATAGGTAATAACCAACAATGGAATTAAGGAGAAGATGAAAACAATCTAAATTCATGAACAATATGCAATCATCTAAAAACACATTAGTTAATCAGACTTGTATCAATCTAATGCATCCATTAATCTGAGTGGATTATAATTTATAGAAACGTCACCTACGACTGTTGAGAAGCACTCACGACACAACGTGAAACCAAAAGTAGAAAAGAACACTTATTTGTGCATCAGTAGCCGTCAAATTGAGCCACCTAAAGGGAGAGAAGAATAGAAGTAGGGGGTGTCAATATGGGGAGGGGCAAAGGACACCATATCAAAGAATAGTAGAAGACAAGGAAGAGGAATAGGTAGAGGGAGTGAGCAAAAGGGAGAGGAGGAAGAAGGAGTATCAATAGATAGTAGACAAAAGGGAAGGGAGAGGGGACGAACTGTTAAAAAAGAAGAGTGGAGGATGAAGAGGAAGAGGAGACATGAAGGAGGAGGGAGAGGAGAAGTTGACTTAGTGACGACAAGCCACAACTTCAATATGTAGCAACTGTAAGTGCGGACAGCAGAGAGAGTGCGATGGCTTGTTGGATATCTTCCTCTAGCGGTGGCACTTCCGGAGCGATGACTGAGCTTCAAGACGACCCGGAGGGGGGCTTCAAGGAACTCCGCCGACCACAACTCTAACAAGGGAGCCTGGGCTTAGCAGCAACGAAGGAATACGAGGCTGCGACACACACGACTGTGTCAAGAGTGATAGACTCAACCAGTTGGAGGGGTTCAAGCGGCATGTGCGGTCACACGACTGCCTAAGTGACCAAGTGATAGATATAATTGGTTGGATAGTAAAAGAGAGAAATAACAAGGAAAAGAGAGAAATAGACTAAGTAAAAACACAGGAAAGTCTATATACTAATACTCCCCCTCAAGCTGGAGCGTAGATGTCTAGCATGCCCAGCTTGGATGTCATAGCAGTGAACCTTGTCTTTGGTAGAATCTTTGTGAAGATATCAGCCACCTGATCAGATGTATGAATATAGGGAGTAGAGATTTGACCCGAGAGAACAGCCTCGCGAACGAAATGACAATCCACCTCAATATGCTTGGTCCGCTCATGGAAAGTAGGATTACTAGCAATGAAGGTAGCTGCTTTGTTGTCACAATACTTTGGAATAGGAGATGAATCAGAAAAGCCAAAGTCCTTCAGCAGGCTCCTAATCCAGAATAGTTCACAAGTAGTATGTGCCATGGCACGATACTCAGCTTCAGCACTAGAGCGAGCAACTACAGACTGCTTCTTGCTTCGCCAAGTGACAAGGTTACCTCCCACAATGGTACAGTAGCCAGAAGTAGACCGACGGTCAACCTTGCTGCCAGCATAATCAGAATCAGAATAGCCAAGGAGTTTGCAATGCCCATTTTTCTTGTAAAGCAGACCTTTTCCAGGAGAACTTTTCAAATATTTCAGAATATGACAGACAACATCCCAATGGCATTGTCGAGGTTTGTCCAGGTAGCGACTAACCAATCCAACTGCAGCAGTGATATCAGCCCGAGTAACAGTAAGATATATGAGTTTCCCAACCATACGTCGATACTGCTGATTGTCAGGGTAAGCAGGAGACTCCTCATCATCCCAGTTGATGTTTGGATCCATAGGTGTGCTAGCAGGTTTCGCACCCAAAAGACCAGATTCAGATAAGAGATCCAGGACATACTTCCGTTGAGATAAGCAGAGACCAGAAGAAGACCGGGACACTTCTATCCCAAGAAAATACCGAAGTGAGCCAAGATCCTTGGTAACAAAGTGTTTCTCCAGATAGCGCTTTGTAGACTGAATACCAACAGGATCGCTTCCAGAGAGAATAATGTCATCAACATAAACAATAAGAATAACAATACCCGCAGAAGTATTTTTCACAAAAACAGAATGATCAGATTGGGAACGTCTGAAGGAAAATTGCTGAAGAATATTGCTGAGCTTGTCAAACCACGCTCTAGGGCTCTGTTTCAAGCCATAGATAGCCTTTTTTAGCCTGCAGACTTTGGAAGCCTCCCCCTGACACACAAAACCGGGAGGTTGTGACATGTATACCTCTTCATGAAGATCACCATACAGGAAAGCATTCTTGACATCAAGTTGATACAGAGGCCAGTCAGAATTGATAGCAATAGAAATCAGGATCCGGACAGAATTCAGGCGCGCTACTGGAGAGAAAGTTTCAAAGTAGTCAACTCCATAGGTCTGGGTATACCCCTTTGCCACAAGTCGCGCCTTAAGTCGTTCGACAGTACCGTCGGGATGGTATTTGACAGTGAACACCCATCGGCATCCATCTGGAGAGCAATCAGCAGGTGGCTCAACTAGGGTCCATGTATGACGGTCGGTAAGAGCCTTCATTTCTTCTTCCATAGCCTGACGCCATGCAGGATGGCTAAGAGCCTGAGCAGCATTCTTAGGTACAGATATAGCAGAAAGAGCCGCAGTGAAGTTAGCAAAATTAGCACTCAAATTATCAGTAGAGCAGAAATTTCCAATCGGATGCATAGTACAACTGCGGGTCCCTTTCCTCAGACTAATAGGAATATCAAGATCAGAAAATACCTGCGAGGATGGTTGATCTGGCACCGAGGAAGAGGACGATGGAGGGGCCATGGAGGGAGCTGTCGGCTTCGGTCTTCTTTGATAAACTTTCAGAGGTGGCTTTTCAATTAGATCCTCAGAAATAGCAGGTACATCGTCCATCACAGGCAAAGGTGTATCAGCAAGTAAATATGAAGTGAGTGCAGAACCACCCGTGGAGTAGAAAGGCATATGCTCAAAAAACACCACATCCGCAGAGACAAACCACTTTTTAGAAACAGGATCATAGCACCGATATCCTTTCTGAGTGCGAGAATATCCTAGGAAAATACACTTAGTTGCTCTAGGATCCAATTTAGTAAGGCCAGGCCGAAGATTCTTAACAAAACAGGTGCTCCCAAAAATGCGAGGCGGAACAGAGAAAAGAGAAGCATCGGGAAACAGAATCTGAAAAGGAATCTGATTGTCGAGCACAAATGAAGGCATGCGGTTAATTAGATAACAGGCAGTGGCTATCGCCTCGGGCCAAAAGGCTTGGGGAACATGATAGTGAAAGAGAAGGGTACGAGCAACCTCGAGAAGATGACGATTTTTGCGCTCAGCAACACCGTTTTGTTGTGGGGTGTAAGCACAAGAGGTTTGATGGATTGTGCCCTGGCGACGACAGAAAGAGCTAACAGATGTTTGCATGAATTCCAAAGCATTATCAGTACGAAGAATTTTGACAGGCTTAGCAAATTGAGTGCGTATCTCAGTAAAAAAGTCAGTAATTTTTTCAAGGATAGTGGATCTATCTTTAAGTAAAAATAGCCATGTTGTTCTAGAAAAATCATCAATGAAGCTAAGAAAATATCTAAAACCGGAAGTACTTGTGACAGAGCAAGGACCCCAAACATCAGCATGTATAATATCAAAAGGTGCTTTAGAGCTGATACAATTTTTTTTTGAAAAAGTAGCACGAGTTTGCTTGCCAAGCTGACAAGTCTCGCAATGAAAATCAGAACTAACTATATCTGGTAACACGACTTTTAACTTTCCAATAGAAGGGTGTCCCAATCTATAGTGCCACTGGATGGCGGTCACCGATGATGTCAAATATGCAGCTGTCTTTGGCTCTTCCAGGTAGTAGAGTCCATCTGGTCCCTCATGGCCCGAACCAATCGTCATCCTCGTGCGCAGATCCTGAAACAAAACACCATCCATATCAAATGTAATGGAGCAACGAAGGCTCTTCACAGTTTTACTCACAGAAAGAAGATTAATAGGAAATTTCGGGACATAAAGTGTAGAGCGCAGAGGCAGACGACCAGTAGGGCAAATATCACCAATGCCAGTAACAAGTGATTTAGAACCATCAACTAAGGTAACAGGAGGTATAAAAGAAGTCTGCTGCAGTTTAGAAAATAAAGTAGGATTGCCAGATATATGAGAAGTCGCACCAGAGTCAATAACCCAGGAATTTTTACCAGCTGTAGTCAGAAGAGCAGTACTGCCAGTAGTTGAAGCCTCAGTAGAAGACGCCAGACGAGCCTGTAGGAGTTTTTCAAACTCGGAGCGGATCCAGTCAGCTGTCGGCGGAGCAGGGTCATCAGTTGTCACTTTGTTGGCCCACTCAGGTTTGCCATATTTGATCCAACACTTATCTTCATTATGGTTGGTTCGTTTGCAGTGAGTGCAATAGCGGGACTCAGCTTGATCGGATCCAGTTCCACGACCAGGAGTAGAGAACCGTCCTCCGCGACCACGACCTCTGCCCCGGCCACGACCACGGAAGGAATCACCAGAGCGGACAGCAAGAGCAGCACCGTCAGAGGAGTCAGACACAGGTTGAGACACAGATGGTAGACGCTGAACCCGTTTGAGAACATCACGGAGAGTAGGCAAAGGGTCGCTGGAGAGAATCTGGTCCACAACACCAGCGAAGGATGCAGGTAGGCCGGCGAGGAATTGAACTAACATAAGTTCATTCCGTTGTCGGTGCACTTCTTCAATATCAGCAGTCAGGGGGTGATATACCCGGAACTCATCCCAGAGAGCACAGCATGAGTTGTAGTAGTCCTCAATGGAGTCGGTGGCCGAATACTCCTGTTTGGCAAGCTGTTTGAATATCTCGAAGACCTTCTTCGGATTCTGCTGGTGAGAGTAAACATGGGAAAGCTGGTCCCACATTTCTTTGGCAGTCTGAAGTCGAAGCAAGGACTGGCTGATTTTTGCATCAACACTATTCACCATCCATGTCATGACCCCATAGTCCTCTTTGGACCATAGATCATAGGCTTGCTTGGTTTTCTCATCAGCGTCTGCAGCAGGAAGAACAGGGCCCTTGGTAGTTAGGTGAGAGTAGCGTCCTTGGGATTTGACATATAACTCGAAGGAGGCAGCCCATAGATGATAGTTGGAGTGATCCAACTTCACCGTAGTAACACAGAGAGTGCGCGGGAGATCGGAAGTCGCCATCGCAGCAGTAGCAGAAGAAGAGAAGCAGCACGGGCACAGATCCAGACAGTAGTCAGCAGCAGTAGTAGACAGCAGTAGAAGTCCAACACATGGACTAGTAGCAGTAGATAGGAGATCCGAGCATGGACCTCAGAAAACCCTCATAGGGCAGGAAGAAGGAAACAGAACCTACGCCAACATGGAGAAGAGATTACTCCACCATGAGGCGTAGGCAATCAGAACCGAAAACTGGGTTTTACGCCTTCAACGTGCCAGAACTGGAAAGTGATCAGGCTGTACGTAAGCTTTTCGGAAAGGGAACGCAGACCGAAAAGAGAACCTGTGGTTGTCTAAGCCACAAGGATAGAGGTGCTTAGGGTACGGAGGGTATAGGAGAGGGAAAGGATGGTGGAGAGGAGGGTGGCGGTGGCTGTTTGTGGCGGTGGTGATGGGGAGGTGGCGGCGGCAGCAGGTCAGGGGAAAGAGAGGGGGGGGGCTGGCGGCGGGTAGGGGCAGGGATAGGGTGAAGGGAGAGGAGGGGTGAAGGGAGAGAGGGTGGGTGGAGAAGGGGGTGGCTGTGGTGGGCGAAGAAGGGAGAGGGGGTGGCGGCGGCAGCAGCCTGTGGGGGGGGGGGTGGGCGGCGGCGTGAAGCAGGTGGGTGGCGGCTGGGGTAGAGTTAGGGAGAAAGGGCTAGGGTGGATCGGCTCGCTCTGATACCATCTAGAATATGAGACTAATTGTCTTACTATTGAGATGATTAAAACAGAGTACAATGGTTCTCTTTTATAAGACAAGAGAGACACATGGTTTAGATATAACCAATGTGGGATAAAACAAGACATAGAAAATAACAAGGAAAAGAGAGAAATAGACTAAGTAAAAACACAGGAAAGTCTATATACTAATAGATAGAAATAGGACCGGTTCATCTGTTCAACTGGTTGATTTACCAGTTTTGGGACAGTTAGAGGACATATTCGGGTCTGTAGCTGGTTCTCGGTTCAACCGGTTGAACTGGGTGGTTTTGTACGATTTTGATAACTTTGCTTATAGGTTGCGCAACTAAAGTCAACAAAATGATGCATTTGAAATTAGTTATGTACGCCGATTTGTGGCTTGTTGATGAGTGACTGATAAGCATGCACATGACCTCAAATTTGCATGCAACCTATGTTTGCTATAACAATCAATATCGGTAGTTTGGATTTCTCAAAAAGGGTATGGATATGTAAATACTACTTGAATGTGTGGTGTGATTTGTGCACTTGAGTCTATTCTAGCATTACTCTCTATCAATATGAATTTAGATTTATATAATTTTTACTTCATTTAATAAAAAGTCAATGCCATTACTAAGATAAAAATCTATTATTTGTTATTAGCCTGTAAATGAATTGAATATGGAGCGAATACTGCTATATCCGAATCCAAAGTAAAAGTTTGATCCGATATCCGACGGATATCATATGGTAACATCCGAATCCGATCCGAACGTAAAATATCCGAATTCGGTTAATTTTTGATCTGAACCAAAAATCATACATTTAATCTGTTAATTATTAATAAATATATTATACATATTAGATATTAATATATATCAAATCATATATGCTAAAGTGTTTATAATTCATATGTTTATATATGAATAATATATTTCTAATACTATATATTTGTCAAATTTGGATTTTTTTCATACCAGATATAGCAATATCCGATAATCGAAATCTGATCCGAATCTGTCAAATATTAGATTTCTTTTGAAATTATCGACTCGAGTTCAGATCAAATGTGCGGATTCCAAATATCCGTTTACATATCTTTGTTATTTTACATATAAAAAAAGAAAGAATCTATCGATTCTATTCCATGTTTTTTTTGTTATATAGATATAGTTGTTTCAATCGATCTATGCTTAAAGTCATGCCTCCATATAAGGATGCCATGAGTTGATAGTTATGATACATTTACATATCACTGTGACAACCATTATACTTGAATGTGAACTGAACCCGAATTTATAAATTGTGCTAGGTTGCGGGGCTTCATTTTATGGTTTCATGACCTATGACTTGACCCACGTCTCGACTTTTGGGTTTTGGTAAACCTGACAACCCAAGGCAATGCTTATCTCTGCACATGATTTTTACCTCACTTGAGAAACCCAATTTCACAAGTGCTGCTAGGCAACATGGGTATGGGATCTGGTTCTAACATGTAGTTGGATGTGGAATACTACTTGGTACCCCACAACTGCCCATGTGAGTTGCTGGTGCGTCAGTGCTTGTGCCCTCTAACAAGGTGACACACTGATTTTTGTTGTCTGTCAGCTGGATGAGGTGATCGCTTTTTGTCTAGAGCTTGTCGGTGAGACTAATACAATAGTGATCACTTTAACCTCAACAATTGCCACTTCACTAAGGTTCTTTCCTTAGATACTGTAGAATCTAACATGTCTAGATGCTAACTTGTTGATGCATGCATCATTGCGTGTCCATGCCCTTGACTCTTTTCTTTGCTTAAGCCCATATACCCAATATTACTTGGTCATGTTTGGTTGGAGGTTAGAGTTGGGTTACAATGGGGATGGGTGGACTTCACCTTCCCTAGGTTTGATCTTACATAGATTTATGGATAGGTGTTAAAGTAGGATCTTGGTGTGGGATTGAATTAGGACCAAGGTTGTCAAACTTGAACCGGTCAGCGAACTAGTGAGGCCTCTTGTTCTCGGTTCACTGGTTCAACTAGTGGTTTGACCGGTTCAACCGGTGACGTCAGCATGACATCACTAATAGTTTAAAAATATATGAATGTCTTTGATACTCATAGAAAATATCCCTGAAAAAGTTATGAAACATGAATGATAGCACAACTGCTCAAAATAACTTGATATAAACAGACCAAATAACAAATATTATTCTATTTATGAACATTTATATACCAACATTTATATAGTATTCAATATTAATTAACAAAGAATAGCAACAACACATTTACTTGTGAGAGAATCGGCCGGTTGGCCTAAAATCAGAACGATTCGCCAGTTCAACCGGTCGATTCACCGGTATGATGTTGGTCAGACTTCATTTCCGACTTTGGGAGGGGACCAACCTGGTAGAGTGACCGGTTCCCAGTTCAACCGGCCGGAGCGGTTCGGTTCTGATAACTATGATTAGGACCATATCAAAGTAGGACCTAAGTTAACTTGGGGAGAGTTTATAAGAAATGATCTAGTGTCATTATGAGAAGATGACCCAAAATAGAGCTGTCACTAAAGAAGGGTTCATGTAGCCTATTCCAACATAGTTGGGATTGGACCTTAGATGATGGCGACGTCAAAGTAGGATCTTTGATCATAAGCCTTTTCCAAATGGTAAAAAACCATATAAAAATCTCTTTTTGTTTTCTCTTTACTTCTCCATAAGCCTCTTTACCAGAAAAATCAAATATGTTGTTGATCTCCCTGGCATGAAGCAAAATTGGTTGTTAGATATTTTTGTCATCAATCTAAGCCTTTGCTTAATAATCCTCTCCCAAAGCTTCATAGTTCGGCTCATCAACTTGATGCCTTTGTACTTTGTGCAACTATGAATATCTCCTTTGTTATTGTAGATGGAGACTATTAATATTATTTCTCCACTCAGTTGGCATTTTCTAAGTCTTCATAGTCTTCTTAAAGAAATATTTTACCACATAAATCTTTCGTCCCCCATACTCTTCCATACATCAATAGGAATATCGTCTGGTCTGCATGCCTTTCTCATTTTCATCCTTTTCAAAGCATTCTTGACCTCAGATAGTGGAACTCGTAGTGTAAGTAATATCTTTTGTATTCATGTCACGAAAATCTCTAACATTGTTCAAAGTATCTCCACTGTAAAGCTTGTGAAAGTAGTTACTCCATTGAATTTTTCTATCATCATCTTCCACCAACACCTTACCATCTTCATTCTTGATGCATTTTACTTGACTCAAGTCTCTTGCTTTCCTTTCTTTAATACGAACAATTTTATATATATCTTTTTCCCCTTCTATCATGTCCAACTTCTAATATATCTCCTCAAAGTACTTGGACCTAGCCTCTTGAACTGCTTCTTAGCTTCTTTCTTTGCTTGCTTGTATCTCTAAAAAGTTGCATCATCTTGGGATTTGGGTAAGCTCCTAAAATCCTCTCTATTGAGTTTAATAGCCTTTTGTACCTTTCATCATTGCACCACCTAATCTCTATCTGTGATGGGCCACACCCTTTAGACTCCCTCAAAACCTCTTTGGCAACTTCTATTATGAGCAAATATTATGTTAGACAATGTTAACGTCAAACTCCAAGTTCCTAGTGTCTTTCTTGATAAGTTTATACACAATTGATTTCTTATCTCCATTAAGATTCGACCACTTGATCCTTCTATCTTGGTTTCTTTTTGCTTACCTTTGTGGATCTTCATGTTAAAATTAAAAACTACCAACCTATATGCATGGTGAGTTCTTCTCCATGGATCACTTTATAATTTTTGCATATTTTTCTATCCATTCGCCTTGTAAGGAAGTAATCAATTTGGATACAATTATACCCACTTTTGGAAGTAATCAATTAATCACGTGAGAAGCTCTTTTCTTGAAATGGTTATTTTTCAAAATCATATCATACTAATGTCCTCTCTCCACCAATCCTGCTGTCCTATCCAAAACCACCATGGACTGTCTCACATTTAACATTGCTACTTCCCACATGGCCATTTAAATCACTCTCAATAGTCTTCTCCTCTATCGGTACTGCCTTACATCAACTCATTCATGGTATCCCAAAAAATCCTTCTTAGCCTTCCGGCTAAGGCCAACTCAAGGGCATAAGCATTAACAATATTAAAAATCTTTCTCTCAAGAACAACCTTAATAGCTAAGATTCTATCATCCATCCTTTTGATCTTGGCCACATCAATAATTCCAACGACATTTCTATGCTTGTCAACACCTGTATACCGGATTTTGTATACCACGTGTCTCCAATCTAGAGATGTTAGTGTACCTTTTTTTCTTGAATGCCCTTTTCTGATTTGTGGACCTCACTTGTATATAATATGTTTAAAATTGATGCTAGTCCAAAGCTTCTGTTTTTTGATACTTCACAACTAGCACTCAATCTTCTATAAAAATTAAGCGCCCATGAGAAAGAATGGTACACAAAAAATGAACTCATGTTTCAGAAAATAATCTTTTCCGGAAGATCCCTTGAAAAAGTACCAGCTACTTGAAGTTTCAGTATTTTTGCAGTACACCGTGTTTTCTTATGGTGTAGGAACCATGTGGCAGTCTATGATTATTTGTGGATCAGTAATCCTTACGGTCTTGTCCTTTTCAGGTGCTGCTGGCGCCCTAATTTGGCATTCACACATTAATTGCACACTCGTTCCCTCACCGAGTCATAATATGTGATAGCGCGCCGCATAACGTTATCATTTTCATGCTAACACTTTGCAATGTAGTACACATCCCGTTTAGGAGGGGAAGGGTATATTTGTTATGCTAAATGTATTTATTACATAGACACAAATCTTTTTGGGAGAAATTCTATTTGTCTCTATATATTATTGTCAAGTTATAAGTAAAAAATGAATATAGATAGGAAAATGTAAGGAGAGAAGGGAAGTGGGAATGGTGGGGGGTTAGATAGGGGAAGGAACCACCCAAGCACGAGATGGTGAAAAGTGACTCAGCATCCTAGAAATATATAATTATGTGAGTGGAGAATGGAGCAGGGGATGTATATCCACTTTCACCTGCAACTTTGCTTACCAGTGGAAGTCTAACTACATCGAGCAAAATGGTTGTGATATCTATGGTGCCAACACTCAGCATCAGTTGGTTTATATTAAAAAAACTAGGTTCCGTCATGTTAAAAACTAAACTATCTGCATTGAATAAATCCATGAGCAGCCAGGTTTGCCTCGTGACAGAAAGAACTCCCTCACGATCATAGAGATGGCAAAGTCTCCCATTTAACCCAGATCCACTTGCAATGGTTCGAATGCATCCTTCCTTTGTATATGGGTCCAAATGGGTACATTTTATAACTTGTAACATTTTGGTAACCATTGGAACCCAGTGATGCCACTCGGCCCATCCATCTCCGTAGTGTGATGGCGAGTTGCTTTGTTGTTGGTGACTCGCTGTGTAACAACAAACCTCTTCCGCGAGCTTGACTGTCGATGCCACAGATTCGACCAACAATCAATTCCCTCCACGGCAACAGAGTGGCACAATGTCCGGGAGTTGAGAAACACGGCCAGGGGTAGCTCCTGCATATCGACTTTGTCTTGCACATGACACAAAGTCCTGTGAGAACCCCCCGTCCTCCTGCCAGCCTGCGACTCTGCTCCTAATCAAGTGCATGTTGAAAATTACTCCTGTCACTCCAAAGGCAACACCCTCTGCTTGCTTGATCAAGCTCCAGCTCCACCCAGTCGCATGAACACCAAAACAACTCGGTCAGTCCATAACTAAACGCCACATCTCTACCATCATGACTGCGACACCTACGGGGCTGGAAATGCCATGAGGAGATTCGTCGTAACGCTCCTAGCACCCCCATATCTACCCAGTTTTTCGAATCTAAAAAAACGACATCATTCATAAAAAAAAACGATACCATTCATAGGTAATACAAGCTTTTCACTGCATCTATTGAGATTCAGTTGGGAGGGGGGGTGTTATAACTCTCAAATTGGATGGAGGATAGTATCCGGATCAGCCTCGTAGGATCAGTTCTTATTTGTAAACTTACTGATGTATGGTAGGTAACAATATTGAATCGAAGGTAATGCACCCTTTTTAATGTAATTGTTCAGCATGTACACAAGGAATGGTGCCTTTTTTATTGCTACAGTTGACTCAGCATTTTGTAATTTCACAATTGTGATTGATGAGTTAAGAAACGTGAAAAAGGTTGTTTTTACGAGTTGTACATTGTAGGAATTCTGTTGGAATCCGTGGAAACAAATAATTTTGGAGGGCCTCTTCACAGTTTTTACAAGTTTGGAAATATATTGGTATTGAGTAACTAACTCATAGAGTTGATCAAGGCGGGTTGAAATGGGTCCCTGTGACCATATGGGGTGGGTACGGGTATTTACCATTATGTACACTCTTCAAAGGAGCAGGTGTGGGTTGGTTCAAAATTGAATGAGCATTTTAGGCATGGGTATGTGATGTTCATACCTACCCGTTTGCCATCCCTACTGACCAATACCTTAATGAAATGGGAGTTCTACGAAACCTTGGGAACTGCAGAAACACACGGGAACAAAGAGCAAATAACGGTCCCGACTGGCCGAACCGGACCGGTCTCTGACCATTACAAAATTCGATTCGATCTGCGATATATTTTTGAAGTTTGGTATTTGGTCCGGTTCGGTCTCGTCCAAGACGATTAGACTGTGAACTGGACCGGGGATTGATTTATGTATAAAATATATTTTATATTTGTAAGCATATTTAGTAAAAATAATAAAATTTAAAAATACTAAAATTTCACACATATTAACACAACTACTGAATATATTTGATACTAACATCATCTTAATGTTAGAAGTAGTTTACATGATTACGTTTTACTACTATATAAGTTTGATTATGGTTTAAACGGTGCGGTCCTGTTCTACTTAAAACAATCCGATCTACCGTCCACCATCTTATGCTGATTAGGTGTACGGTGCGGTCTGGTTCTACTTTAAAACAGTCCGATCTACTGTCTACCATCTTATGCTGATTAGGTCTTCGGTCTGATCCAGTCCAGTTCAGAACCGATGCTCACCTTTAGAAACAATTGCCATTTTTATATCCACCATCCTATACACATCCATGTAGCGGCAATCAATTGGTAAATGGATATTTCTGCCATGTTATGTTTCTAGTCCAGGGGGTTGTGATGTCGGTAGTGTGTGTGGCTATCCTCAAAGTAGTAAGGGCCATCGCATAAGAGGGACAGCTTACTGTTACAGGTTGTAAATCAATCTTACTGTTTGGCAGTTGTTGAATCACTGGTCATTATGAAACCACTGTTTGCTGATCTCAGTTGATTGTAGTTTCCACAGTCGCTGACTTCAAGCTTATGTTATTCCGATATAACTTTGCAGGTAGAGAGACATGGCGGAGTTACTTTCAAGCCGTCATGTCTATGGCTGATTCGCTTGTTGGTTTGAGGCATATCTTCTGCAGACCATTTTTTTTTAATCGCTCTTTAAGTTGAGATTTAACATTAATAATGTGTAAGCACAACCTCTTGATGTATTTCAGTAGCCTTCTGTATCCAGGATCTTGGTTTTGCTTATGGAGTCATGAATTAGGCCAGAACTCATGTACTGCCTTTATAAATCATGATTTTCTTCTATCAAATTTGTAATATATTTCTCGAGGAATTCTTCTGCTTTCTTCCTCACTGCCTTTGTTAAAGGTGGCATCAACTTTGCTTTGTTAGCCTCGTGAATTTGCTTCTAATTAATCAGCGGGGCATCAGGTAAGTGTACTACAATACAAACTATATATCCAAACGGCCGCATTGGTTGTAGGTGGGTAGTTTTAGTATGCTTCAGAAGGATGATTTTTTACGTTGACAAATTGTTGTGTTGCTTTTAGGGTATTTGCTAAGGGCCTGATCGGCTGGAGAGGGAGTTCATACTATGACTTTTGAAATTCGCATTTTGTACTTTAGTTTTTCTTTTGGCTTGATACATTGATTTGCTGTGCCGCTGGGTACCTATAGAACTGCATCCCAAAGACATTCTAGGCTATCGGTGTAGCAGGTAGGCTCCGATAACAAAATGAGCACCAGGAAAATATTTCAGAATTATAATACATATTTAAACCATTTTTAATATATTTATTTTGATATATGTTAAATTTGTGCCTATCTCATACGGGCACAACAAATTTAACGTGGTTGAAGCAAAACAACCAAACAGAATCCTTACACTCTTTAAACGCTTGCCTGTACCGAATGATTCTCAAGCCATACATTTTCCACCTGTTTACGTCACGGAAGAAGCTTTCGAGAGTCTTGCCTGTCACCATCGACGATAATGGTTTGTAATAGCAGCGATAATTGGGGACGAAATGCTGAGGATAACTAAATGAGTGCTGTGAGTAACTTTGCAAAAGAAACAGCTGGTGACTTTTGCTGTCTTGTGTACTCCTGGTCGATAGTGCCATTTAAAAAATTAAGAAAAGTGTATTATTTGTCATTGATGTGTTGGTCACATACATGTATGCATGTCTCCGATACCGTCATTCATTACTTATTGACTGAGGGACATCCCATCGTGGTGTCTAAATGTATAAAAGTTCACGCTGGAATATCACGGTGATATACTTGACCACATCATAAAAACATTTACTAGATTGCCTTCTAGATAAATGCCTTTATAGTGGCACGGTCAACAAATCCCTATGAGAAAAAATTATATATCGGGTGGGAATCGAACCAGGGTGATATTATTTATATATTCTGGCTAGCGGAGTAATGTCTAAACTATAATGTTAATAGCTACTTAGGATAAGTAATTTTCTTTGATGAGGCTAGAGCAACTAAAACGCATCATCTCACGTGAAGAAGCCATAAAGGGGCGCGGAGGAGTTTCCTTTCGCTACACTTTTCAGACAGGTAGTAGCTGCCAAAGAAATCAATGAGAACATGATGATTCAAGGTAGACGTATTGTTGCTAACGATACACAAATTTTAAATCAACAAATCAATGCAATCGCTATGATCATGTCATGCCTAAAGGGTGGTTACACCACCTGAATAGTAGTTCGAAGCTTAGAAATGCTTTTGAGGATGTATTTATCTTGCAAGTATTATATTATCCGGAGAATCATTGTCGTCTAATAGAACATGCGACAAGACCATGGGCCATGTTTGATGTGCCACGGTTCGTTCCGAAAACTTTTTACTCATATGGGAGAATCATAAGAAATGATAATCACAAGGAGGAAAATTCAAAAAGTACTAGGAATTCATACCTTGAAGCATGGTGTAAGCATTATTGAAAAGCTATAATAAAATTGAATTTGGGCCGTTTACCTCAAAGTTGTGATAATGAGACAATTTGGGTTGTGTGGATAAAATATGAGGTTAAGTTGTCGATAAGGTTAAATTGTCAATTCACAATTGGGAATCCATTAGGCTAGTTTGGAGTTCAATTGGGAGACTTAAGACCCAGATAATGAATGGTCAATGAATTAATCAAAATTTTGTGTGAATGTATCTAAGTTGGAAGCAAGTTTGGAGGTATGTTACTAGCTGAGTAAGATCGTGGTTGGTAAAATTAGAGTAAATCTATTTGATTTTTTGATTGTGTGGGTCTTTGAGTATGGCACAATTTGGGGGAGGGGGTCGACTTTTCCAGCCCATATGAGATTGACTATTTTGAAGATTTCATTTAAAATATCATCTTATTGAATTTGAATCTAAAGTATTTTATGGAGGTTGTTGTTGAGGATATAAAATGATATTGTAAATTTTGGTTATACATGGAATTATGCTTCGATTGAATACAAATCAAGAAGAAAATTTTAAGTGAAGTGCATGAAATTTGGATGATTCAAATTTGTCCATAGCCATTGAACAATTTCAATGATTCTATACTTTTTCTATTAGGCAAGCGATGGTGTTACCAAAAATGGTTGGTTGTATATTATAAGTGTTAGGATGCCAACACCAAATTGGGTCTCCCTATTTGAGCAAGAAAAGGTCCAGTAAACAATGTGTAATAAATAAAATATTATGTACCAGTTTATGACAAGTAAATGTAACCAACCCTGTTTGTGAAGCCCAACATGTAAGTAAATCCCATGTCTATAGACACCTCAATCTAGACTTGGTTGTTTCCGTGCTAGCTAACATCCAATTTTATGGATATTATATGTCTCGTTTCACCTTTTATTCCCTTTCATCATGCAAATTTATATTCACTTTCCTTTGAGTTTGCTCATAAATACTCTTTCTACTCCCTCTTGAGGATAACAGGAACATGTTCATGCAAATGATCAAGGAATAAGAGTATCTCACCATGGAGCAGGACCACCATTGGTTCACAATTGATGGACGCCTTGGAGCATCGATAGGATGACCATTGGATCTCATCTAATGGACTCCAATGTCAGTCTGCAACATCAAATGGTAGTTTGCAACATCATTGATCGACACTCGATGGTAAAACTGCGCATCCATTAGACGCCATCATTGTTTGTCAAGCGATGGTTACAAAGACTCATCAGTCGATGGCCGTGTAGACTCATCATCCGATGGTCCGACAGACTCATCAAAAGATGGTCACACATGCATTGTCAATTGATGGCCACCTAGCTCGTCAGCTGAAGGCCCGAGACAGTGGCTATTCGATGATCTGATAGCCGATGGCCGCACCAACAGAACTGTCACTCGAGACTGTTAAGCATGTGACCTGAGGAGGATATCCTGAATACTTGGTGCGCAAGATTTGGACCCCTATAAATAGAAGACTCCATGAACGTCCAGGGGGTCGCGCAACACCAAGGATGCCGAAGTGTTGTCGGAGAAGAAGCCTGTCATCGAGTGCCACCTCCACCATCGGTTGGCAGACAAAGAGGATGAAGGTCCAACAAGTCTGCTACTGCCTCCTTCTGCCCTCACTCTACTCTAAGTGCTCCCTTGAAGGAAGGAGAATGAAGGGCATGTCTCCATCGCCATCACACCAGATTTAGCTAGGAGGACAGACCATCAATTGTGGCCATCCCGTGGTCGTCATTGGTGTATCTTCTTAACCCCCCTACTCCAAATCCATCCATCAGTTCACCTTCTCTTCATCAGTGCTTTATGTCTATGGCGATATGTAAATTCGTAATGATGGTTATTACCATGAGCGACTAAACATATAGCTTGGATTGGGAGTAGCCACTAAGGCTCTCCCAACATGTATATACTGACATCCATTTGAATATATATGCTCTTAGCAAGGATTATCTCCATACTCTTGTTTTTAATGCTTCACTTGTATAATCAGCTACAATCTGGTGATGTTTGATTGTTAGTGCCTCAAAAGAGTAGTGCTAACCTTATCTAAGTGTTACAGAGTTGCATGAATACATACAAATGTTGGAATGATTAAGCTAATGATCATATGGTTATGTTTGTGATTGTTTGTATGCTATCTTGAGAGAGAGAGATAACCTTATAATCCAAATCTATTCTAAACTCGAGAGAGGAGGGAATAGACATACATGATGATTGTTTGTAATCTTGCTAGGCGTATACAATGGGTGTGAGTATTGTATGTTGGCGAGAGGTCTTAGTTGGTGAAACCCGATCCAAGTTTTCCTTCCATCTTATTTTAATCACTCTTGTTCCCACTTGTTTTCTTGGTTTATTTGTAGTTTTGTTTTACTTCTTTTGCTTGTTTGTTGGTTGAAACATCATTATATGGTGAGGAAAATCACTTTAATCCCACTCTTCGTTTGGTGTATCTGAGCCAAGATTTTACGTTCTTAGCACTTATCATTACTTATCCCTTTGGTTTGACCCTGATCTACTACATCGAACCCTGTAAATAGTTGTGGGGGTCTGAGTGTCAGGTTATAAATTTAAGAGTCTGACTACGCCAAATCTGCTCTTTTTTGGACGTGTGATTTAGGCCGGTCAACTTTTTGGCGCCATTGTTGGGGACAAGGCAATCAATATATTTAAGAACATGAATCTACTCACCATACACCTATGCCTCAAGTCTAGAAATATACTTGACTGCACAAAGACCTTAATATGCTATCTCTAACTAACTTGAATACTTCATTTAACACATCCAGTTTCTAACTTGACCGTGCGAACTATTTTAGGTAGTCTGAAGAGGAACAAATAGCGAATATAACCATTCACTTGCCACCATCATGCTGCCTCATAGACGGGGACTCCAGGGAGGAGGTCAAAACTTAAGAGTGATTGAACAACCATGACCTCCATCAGAGATTTGAGTCTGAGCATGAGGAATACCACTCTAATCAAGCGGGACCCAAAAACCCATCATCTGGAGGTATTCCACAACAACATCAGAAAGAGGAGCGCGACGAACGACACCATGATGATGAGCGCCACCATAGAGAAAGGAGGAGCGGGAGGAACCATGAGGATGACAACAATGACAAAAACTACAATGATGAAGATGAAGACATGGACCCTTCCCTCCGCAAACTGGCAGCCACACGAGCCAACAAATCAAGATGACTGGTCATCATTCCAAGTGCTCCAAACTTTGAATTGAACCAATTGTGATCACCATGATCTAAAATAAATCTTTTGGAGAAAATTCTCATGACAAACCCCCCCCCCCACCATCTAGACTCCTTCAAAAACATTTACGACACCATCAAGATGAAGAGGGTGCCACAAGAAGTGATATACTGCAAGGGATTTAACTTCTCTTTGAGGGACAAGGCATTGTCATGGTACCTTTCTTTACCTGACAAGAAGATTAATGGATGGGACCCTTGGCTGATGCTTTTGTCACCAAGTTCTACCCAATGGAGAAGACCCTCAGAAACATGTACAAGATAAATGGATTCATACAGAACCTTAGAGAAAATCTATAGGAGGAATGAGAACATTTTCAAGAGTACCAAAGAGATTGCCCCCACAACAATTATGACAAGGGATTCCTAGTCATGACTTTTTACAATGGTCTTACCCCTGTCGAAAGAACTTCACTAAATGCAGCATCATGGAGTGATTTCTTGGGCAAGAATCCAAAGAAGACGATGACCATTATCGACAATATAGATGCACTTCAAGAATGACTGGAATACAATAGAGGAGATAGAGGTTCAACAAAGAAGAAGACATCTGAAGGACCTTCTTCAAAATCAAAGGCTTTAGAAGCCATCACATCCCAAATCTAGAGGATAGCCACTAATGTCAAGCAACTAAAGGACTTTGGAAACAAAGGCAAGAAACCTATAGAGAAAATCATGAAATGTGTTATATGTGGCGAAGGAGGCCATGGGATAGACAACTACATCTATACTTAGCCAGAGGAGGAAAGCGATGAAGATGAAGAGACCGAGAATGTTTCTTATGTTAATTTAAAGAGACCAAACCACCCTAGTTTCAATTATGGAAACAAAGATGCTGTCAAAAACTCCCACTAGCTGAGCGGTTCATCCAAAACTCCATCAGGATTCGAAAGAGGCGGGGAACAAGCTGTGTTCACCCAAACCACAAATTACCAACAAAACAAAAATAACTATGAAGGATAAGGACAAGGCCATGGTCAAAATAGAAATTCGAACAGACAAAGCCAAGATCAAGGTCAGAATAAGAGTAGCAACCAACCTAACATGATGCCTCAACTATTTAAGTTTGCAAAAAGGCAAGCTTTAGTGAACGAACAATAAACTCAAAGTTGTATCACCAAATCATGTGTTTTAACCACAATGCAAATATCAAATGGTTGATGTGCAAACACATCAAAGGCAAATCGACTAATAACTAGCATAACTATATGAGCTGATCAAGAATCCTCAAGGAAAGATTCTGTCAAATATAGAGACTGCAAAGATGGCTACCCTTCACTCAGGAAAAGTTTTGGAAAACCAACAACACGAGGCTGAAAAGGAAGATGATGCCGGTAACAAGCTGCAACCCGAACCAATTATAGTAGAGGAAGTGCCTGGAGAGGAAGAATATTCTAAGAAGGATAAAGATAAAGATAAGGGGGAAGGAAAGAAAACAACAAAACTAGAAGTCTGACCTTACCGAGGATGAATTTTCCAAAAGATATCTATACTCCCCAAGGGTCCCTTTCCCCTACAAGCTAATCAAAGCCCATCTAAAGAAAAGGTATGAGAAGTTCATGGAAGCCACAAAGTTTCACCTAGATGTTCCATTTCTTGATGAAAACCAAGAAATGCCGACCTATACTAAGTTCTTCAAGGATCTCATTACGAAAAGAAGAAGATAAGACCATGTGGATATAGTGCAACTAGCTACGATGTCCAATGCTTTTGTGCAAGTGAAAATGCCTACGAAGAATAAGGACCTTGGGGAATTTACCATTCATTTTAATGTTGGAGATAATGTAGTAAGATAGGGGCTTGCAGATCTTCATGCATGCATCAATATCATGCCCTTTGACACTAGCTCAAAGGCTTGAACTCATCAACATGATGAAAATTGGGATGATGATCGAGTTAACTGATTATACTTTTACAAAACCAATGGGAGTTCTAGTAGATGTTCCGATCTGAGTGGGATACTTCTTTATATCTTGTGATATTGTCGTGATCAACACTGTAGAGGACCCAACATGTCCCATGATTTTAGGGAGACCTTTCATCTCTATAATGAGAACTCTGATTGATGTGGAAGCAATCATTGATTACTCTTTGAGATTCTTAACTATTTAAATCAGCCGAAAGAAGAGTGCAATGAAGATAAAGAAGAGACAATTAAAATAGTAAAATATGCATATCTAAAATAGACACGAAGAAAAGGAGGCACCTAAGCCTAAGCCTGAGCTGAAGCAACTTCCTGAAGGACTGAAATACAAGTTTCTTGATAACAAAGAAAGAAATCATGTTATAATAATTCCTATTATAATAAACTCCACATTGATAGAAGATCAAGAAGAAAAGTTGTTGAACAAGCTGAAGCAACACATGAAAGAAATAGGGTACTTGGCGGAAGAAATTAAAGGTTTGAGTCCAGCTCTCTGTATGCACATGATAAACTTAGAAGAATTAGCCAAGCCCCTAGCCCAATCACAATAGAAGCTAAATCAAATGCTCAAGGAGGTTGTCAAGAAGGAATTAATAAAATTATGTGACGCCAAAATTATATACCCTATCAGTGAAAGTAACTGGGTTAGCCCAATCCATGTTGTGCCAAAGAAAGGAGGAATGACAGTCGTCAAGGGAGAAAACAGAGATGAAGTAGCAACCCAAACTGTAACGGGTTGGAACATGTGCATTGATTACAAGAAATTAAATTTTACCACTAAAAAGGACCATTTCCCTTTGTCATTTATAGATAGGGTGTTGGAACGTCTAACACATCATCCATAATTCTATTTCCTGGATGATACTCAAGATTCTAGCAAGTCCCTAGTCACCCAGACGATCAAGAAAAGATGACTTTCACTTGTATCTACAACACTTATTCCTTCAAAAGAATGCCATTTGGAATCTACAATGCACCACCAACATTCCAAAGGTGTATGATATCCATGTTTTCATATTTCCTAGAGGACATCATGGAAGTCTTTATGAATGATTTCTTCATCTATGGAGATGATTTTCATAAATTCCTGAAGAACCTATCTAAAGTGTTGGAGTGATGTGAAGAAAAGCAACTAGTTTTGAATTGGGAAAAGTACCATTTCATGGTACGAGAAGGCATTCTTCTTGGGCATAAGATCTCAGAAAGAGGAATTGAAGCCGATAGTAGCAAGATAGATGCAATTTCTAAACTCCCACCCCTATGTATGTGACAGGAGTGAGAAGTTTCCCCGGGCATGCATGATATTATAAGAGGTTCATAAAAGACTTTTCCAAGATAGCAAAGCATTGTCTAGCCTTCTTGTGACGGATGCAGTTTTTGAATTTTCTGATGATTGTTACAAAGCCTTTGAAAATCTAAAGGAAGCTCTCACCTCAACACCTATACTATAAGCTCCCAACTGGGAATTGCCATTCGAAATAATGTGCGGCGCAAGTGATTTTACAATTGGTGTTGTTCTGGGGCAAAGGAAGAACAAGAATCATCATGCAATACACTACACCGGTAAGATACTAGACGATGCCCAAATCAATTATACCACAATCGAGAAGGAGATTCTAGCGACGGTGTTTGCCTTTAATAAATTCAGATCCTATTTGATAGGGTCAAAAGTGAAGGTGTACACTGACCACAGAGCCATCAAGTATTTAATGCAGAAGTATGACACCAAGTTCAGACTCCTACGGTGGGCTTTGGTTCTACATGAATTTGATCACGAGATCATAGATAGAAAAGAAATAGAAAATGTAGTTGCTGACCACCTGTCATGGGTTATAGTCATGGAAAAGAACCCACTGCCAGTTAATGACAATCACGCAGATGAAGCTATGATGATGGCAATGTCCATCGAACCAAGCTACCTTGGTTCACTGATATGTGTAACTATTTGGCATGTCAACAGCTGCCACCTAATATCACCTATGACCAGAAGAAGAAATCATTCTTAGATCTAAAAAATTATTATTGGGATGACCCACTATTGTTCAAAAGATGTCCTAACAACCTATACCGAAGGTGCATACCAAAAGAAGTCTCTCAGATTCTACAAAGATGTCATTCTTTGCATATGGAGGACATTTGGGAGGAGTAAGGATGACAAAAAAGTCCCACAATCATGATTTTACTGGCCAACCCTATTCAAGGATGCTCACCCATACATTAAAGCATGTGATGAATGCCAACGAACATGAAACATTTCCAAAAGGAATGAAATTCCATTGTCAGACTAGATTGAAGTGGAATTCTTTGATGTTTGGAGAATCAACTATATGGGGTTGTTCCCGTCTTCTAAGGGAAACCAATACATTCTATTCACTATTAATTATGCATCCAAATGGGTGGAGGCTGTTGTCACCCCTACCTATGACTACCAAGTAGTAGTTAAGCATTTCGAGAAGACCATTTTCCCCATATTCGGAGTCCCACACACTGTCATAAGTGCTACAAGATCTCACTTTAGAGAGAGACAACTTGAGGCTTTGCTGAAGAAATATAAAGTAAGGCACATGGTAGCAACACCTTACCACCTGCAAACATTAGGACAAGTAGAAGTGTCAAACTGACAAATTAAGCAAATTCTTGAGAAAAGAGTCAGCTGGACTCGGAAGAATTGGTCTATGAAGCATGATGATGCTTTACAAGCTTACCAAACTGCTTATAAGACTCTGATAGGGACCACTCCCTACCACCTTATTTTTTGGGAAATTGTGCCTTCTGCCTGGTGGAACTAGAGCATAAAGCCTTTTGGGCTATTAAGTTTTTGAACATGGACCCTAAAGAAGCAGGAAAAAAGAGATTCCTATAGATGCAAGAGCTAGAGGAGATCAAGCTACATGCCTATTAGAATGCTAGAATATACAAACAAAGGATAAAGGTATGGCAAGATTCCCATTTAAAGAGCAAGGACATGTTAGAGGGAGACAAGTTCCTTCTATTTAACTCTAGAATTAGACTCTTCCCTGGCAAGCTCAGATCTAGGTGGTCTGGTCCTTTCACAATATCCAAAATATACCCATCTAGAATGATGGAAATTAGCAGTAAAAAGAGTGGAACACTTAAGATGAATGGACACAGAGTTAAAATGAAGCATTCGTGAGGAGGTCGTAACTCCAATTAGAGGAATCACCACCTGTGCCACCAAAAGAAGTTTAAAATTGAAAGGAGCAAAAATCAAGAAAGTCAAGCTAAAAGACTATAAAATTTGTGCTTCTTGGGAGGCAACCCAAGCATATCTTATGTAACACCCATTGCCGCACAAAGTGAGATCACTCAAAACAAAACCGCAGAAGAGGGATTAACAAGAGTATTATCAGAAAACACTAAAAATTAAAACCTTTTTCATAAAACAACAAAACAGGAAGAACCTTCACACATAAGTCCTTTCATGCCTCAAAGCATATACAAGGCATGCTGTCAACTTGTAACCAAAGAACGATTCCAGATCATATAAACTAGGGTTTCAACAATGCTTAACCATGATGGGATGTTAGGGGCATCAGTCATCAACCCTCCTCCAAGCTGTGACAACTAGAGTACTGATGGGAAACACACAGATATCAGGCAACAAGGAGTATCAGTCAACCTCTCCTATTAGTGGCATCAACATGTGTAATGGGCAACGCCCTAGCGTATCAGCATAGCATGGTGACAGTCCTCTTAGGTTTCAACAATGCTTCCAGCAACGCGTACATGGCCGCAATGCCAAGTTGTAACGACCATAGATGTGTCGGGAAGAAACACCCCCAAAGTGTGACGGCTAAGGCCATAATGACCATCATTCCTTCGTATCACGATCCAACACCACATCATTTCAACAACCACCAACAAACTAACACCCTCATTTAAAATCGGCCCACTCATACCCAAGGCAGGACGATCTAAACAACATCAACATATGTTGACCTAGACCTAGCCAAGGTCGCGACGGCCACCCAAAGCCTAACAGTCTAACCTACATGTTGACCTCCACATACATATCGGCCTACACAAGCATATCATCCTCATCAAGCATATCGACCTCGTCATCTCCTCCTACCTTAGGACAACATTACAAGCAAGGTAGAATGGTGCAACACAAAGGAAACAACTAAGCAAGGTTCATTTTCCAAAATAGAACATTAAACTACTCAAAAGAGTTACTAGCATGCAAGCAATAATAAGCCAAAGATGAAGAACAAGATATCAAGTAAAGGGTGATAATAAAAAAGAGGGTTTAAAGTTATATAACCCACCTCAAGGATCACCACTAAGCTCCAAGCTTCACAAGCTCAAGGTAGAAGAAGACCTTTCAAGCTTGATCACCACAACACCTCCAAATAAGAAGATGGAACCATGGTTAAGAGAGCATGAGAGGGAAAGAGAAGCAACCAAGGTCCATGGCCGAGAAGAATAAAGAAGGATATAAAGAAAGCTAAGGATCATGGCTTACCAAGGTAGAGGATGAAGAGAGTCACCAAAATCTTTGGGACTCGTTCACCAAGCTCTAAGGGAGAGCACTCTTCAAACTCAAGGTAGTCCACCAAAGAGAGAATGCAAGGATAACCAAAAGGGTTTTCTTGCATGGGGAGAAATAGATATATATACAAGAGAGATGAAAGAGAGAGCAAGGGGAAGGTGTCACCACCTTAGAACCCTAGGTGACACATGTCCACGAAGAAAGAGCCACATGCAACACCATACAACAAGGTGATATGAACTATGTCTCGCCCACTAGGTCACCTTCCTAGGTCAAGGCCAATACACTCTACTTCTCATCACAAACCGATAGGGGTAACCCTAGGTACCACAAATCAATATGGTTCACCTCTAAAACCAATAGGATGTCCCTCAAGACATCCCCAAACTGATGGGATGTCCCTTAAGACACCCAAAAACCGATACAAGGCCTTCCCAAGGCTCTCAAGCCCGAGACAACACTTCTAGGTGTAAGATACACCTCAAGCATGTGCCCAAAAACACCACCAATGATGTCACCACTCATCCAAGTCCCAAACAAGGTGTCCATCTCTTTATCTTCCATAACACACTTGAGGTGGCAAACTTGCACATCAACCCCTATCCTGGGTAAATTGCAATTTGCACCAAAACCTCTCCACAAAACACAAGCATCAACCAAACAAGCTCAAACAAGGAACTCAAGCTTCCAACATACCCTAATTACATCTCATACGATTAGAGTAAGGATCTAATAAACATACTTAAGCAAAACAAATAGGGTTATCCCAAAATGTCGGTCAGGGTCGGTAACATCCCAAGATTTGAGGCCTCATAAAATAAGTGGGGGAGATTGTAACATCCTAGGATTTGAGGCCTCAGACAATATGATCTTATAAGGAATGATTGGACTACCCATATCACCTAGGTGCACCTCCTTTTTAGGGAGCCCATCATGCTCATGTTGGAGTAGTATTAGAATGGGTGACCAATCAGAATGTTAACCCTGGCTTGCGCGCAAGTAAGGAAAAAGTGCACAGTTAAGGCTAGTGTCGGTGTATGGGGCCAATCGTCATTCCTTAAACACGACAAGCTAGGGTCAACTTCCCGAATGGTCACCCATCCTAGTACTACCTCAAGCTAAGCACACTTAACTATGGATTTCTTTAGTGACGGGATCCCGAAAAAGGAGGTGCACCTTGATGATATGGGTAGTCCAATCATTCCTTATAAGAACATATTATATGAGGCCTCAAATCTTAAGATGTTACAATCTCCCCCACTTATTGTCCGAGGCCTCAAGTCTTGGGATGTTACAATCTTCCCTACTTAGACTCTTGACGTCCTCGTCAAGACTCAACTTACGACCTCATAATCACTTCCCCATTTCAGTAGAGACCCATAATGGCCCAAGGACACCCAGCTCTCATCCACGACTACCAATGCAAGGGCGGCTCCATCTCTTCTTAGCAGACAACCCTTTCCAACTTGCCTGGACCGCACAACTTAAGACTGGCATGCCACATGCCCATGTGGGCCCCACCTACTAGAGGGGAATTGGCTCTAATACCAATTGTAATGACCCCACTTCCTGATAACTGATGCAACCCTATTTTAGGGCTCCATATTGTGCCATTTTGTACTTTATTCACATCTAAACATCATAGAATGCAAGTTAAATCCCCAAATATGAGTATTACTATCAAATGCACTTATGTATGTTCTTTACATTATTTTCAGGTACTTGGACCATGCCTTGGATGGATGAGAGAGAAGGAAGGAGTTCTAGGGTTCCTCCACTCATGGATCGGTCAAAAGAAGGCCCCAAAGCTCCCTCAACCTACCCCTAATGGCTAAGATTCGACATCAAGTAAAGAAGTCCATTGATGATGAAGATTGAAGTCAATTTAGCCACTGAAGACCCCAACACGGCCGTGGGCATCCACCACGGTCGTGTGAATTATGTTCAAGAATAAACAGGGAAGTCTGCAATTTTGCACCAAATGCACCACAGACATGGTAATCAACACGGCCATGGCCCATTGAAGACACCATGGCCGTGGCCAGTAGAAGACATCACGACCATGGCCTCCCACAACGGCCGTTGGAATTACGCACCATGCCCCCTAAAATCAATAGGTAAGTGACCCATTTTGTACGTGAATGACCACGATCGTGGCCACTCACCATGACCGTGGCCCTTGAAGACCGCCTCGCCCATGGCACTCCCCACGCCCATGACCTCCTCCTCCAAAACCATCGTGGTACCTCACCACGACCGTGCCACCCCTTACCTAGCACGACCGTGGCACCCCGCCACGGTCGTGACCACCACCTATACTTACCCTTTCCACTTCCTTTCACACCTTGGCCGTGTTCACACCCCATGACCATTCCATGCTACCCCCACCATGGCAGTGACATATCAACATGGCCGCGGTGACCAACTAACCCTACCCATTTTCTACACTGCTTTTTCTTATTCTACCCCTACTTACCCTAGTGCTTCCCCACCACCTATATATACATAGGTGGTGGCTGGGGCATGAAGGTTACACTCCCTATCCTCCATTACTCCTCTCTACCCACTCCTTGAGCATTCATTGCATCCTACTTACATTTATGCTCTCCACCCACTATTTCCATCTCATTTCCACCTTGGAAACCTAGATTTCTAGGTTTTCCTTCATAATCCCCCATATTCTCATGCCCATCTACACCATTGGAGGAGAGAGGTTGTCCTCAAGCTTCTAGGAGGTGAAGAAGTAAGATCTACCCCGACCTCCATGGAGTCCTATCCCCTTCTTCCCCTTTCTTTTGCTATTTCTTTGATTATGTCTAGCTAATCCCCTAGTGGTGGGCTGTTTGGGGTAAAAATGTGACTTTGATATCATGTTGGGGGAAAATAACTTGTAATGAACATGATTTCTATCTATGATGATTGCCTCTTGCCTCTATCTCATTTCCTATTTTATTGCATGTGATTTGTACTTTTAACATGGATTGCTTGCTTTGAGATGTTTGATGACACTTAACTTCTAGGAGGAATTGGAGTGTATGTGGCAATCTTAGGAGTGGCTCCTAGGTCCAATTAGTGGATCCCTAGCTATCCCCCTTTGTTCCTACATACATATCCCTCCTTCTACAAGTGAGTGTGAGATCTAAATGACTAGTGTATGTGTGATTAGTGCAATTTCCTAGAGCTTCCTAAAGGCTAGATGGCTAGTGGCATGAGGTGAAAAACCCTCATCTCTACTCCCATTTATACCCTTGTCTCTCAATTTCCCTAATACCACTTACCCTAGACACCTAGACTTGACAAGTCCTACTAGAATTACACCTAACCCTAGTTCTCCAACTAGTAGTATAGGGTACATTCTAATAACGCTTGCCTTGTTGTTTGGTTTAGTAATCTAGATTGAATTGTGATAATTGCATACTATGTTGACATCCCCCAACTAATATCAAAACACATTCCCAACGACCCACCTACCTAATCTCATTGCTTAAAACCCTTCTTGCCTTCTTAGTTTGTTCACGATAATCTAGTTTAGTTGTTTTTTTTGAATTTAGTTAATTGCTTTGTCTTTCTCTTTAGGGTTAACTTAGGCTCTTGCTCTCTCTAATGGTTAACTTAGCTCTTAGTTACTAATTGCTCTACTAGTGTTGTGTAGCTAAACTTTGCTCTTATTTAGCTAATTGCTTAATCTAGTTCCTTAGACTTGCTTGCTTAGTATAATTTAGGGTTTGTGATAACTTAGATTTCATATTGCCTTTACTTACCTGTTCACTTAGTTTAACAACCAAAAAAACCTCTTTAAGCCCTTCAACCCTAGTCTCTGCATTAGGAAGGTAGCCAACGCTAACCTAGCTCTAGTGCCCCCTCTGTCCCTAAGGATCGACCCCTACTCTTGCCTATCACCTATACTATAATAGTACCCCATGCGCTTGCGGGTGACCTATTTAGTGTTGTGATCAAATCTTATTAGGGTTATTATAAATTTTGGGAGATCCCATGTGTTTGAGTTCCGTGGGTTGCATCTAGTCACCTCTTATTGGCTAGTGTGTACTCCTCTTGCTCAGAGGCACCAAGCTTTCTGGTGCCATTGCCGGGGATAGAGGCGCTCGATCTATCTAGTTAGTGTAGCTTAGCCTTTCCTATTGCCCTCATCATTGCTATTCTTTATTCTTTGTTCACTTTTGCATATTGTCATTCTAACTTGGTTTCTTGTTGTTTGTTTTTGTATTGTGCATGTGACAGCTGTACATGCACCATAGACATTCTAATTATACCGACTTGGTGTTGTATGACCCTGAGATACGTAGGAGGAGATGCCAAAGCTGCCGCAACCCACACTGAGAAGTCGAGATGGGTGACCACATGGCAGACAACAACCCTCATGGGAATGCTCAACCACCTCCACTGCATCCCAACCGCCCACTCTACAAGTATTTCACCCCGCGGGGATATACAATTCTCCCATTGCCACCCTAGTTGACCAAATGTCAAGTCAAAAGTTCTTCATTCCACCCGCATCCTTGGACTCCTCCCTACCTACTATGGGATGAAGAATGAGAATCCCTACCATCACATCGACACATTCCTTGAGACTTGTTCTACCTTTCGTACCCCCACCACTAATGATGACTCCATCCGGAGGACTCTCTTCCCGTTCTCTCTAAAGGAAAAAGCTAAAGAATGGTACATTTTGAAGCCAGTGTTGATGACTTGGAATGAGGTCAAGAATGAGTTTCTTAAAAAGTTCTTCCCAATTTCCAAGCTGACTCACATGAGAAGATGTATCACCACCTTTGCCTAAAAGGAAAATGAACCTTTCCACAAGGTGTGGGAAAGGTTTTGAAAGCTCCTTCATGACTGCCCCCACCGCGAAGTACCATTGTGGCAGCTAGTCCAAGCCTTCTACACCGGGCTTGAAGAGTTGAGCCAGAACAACATTAACTCATCATGTGGAGGCACATTCATAGCGAAGCCACCCAAGGAGTCATGGCCATTATTTGAACACCTTACTGAAAATTCCCGCCATCGAGTTTCTACTAAAGGGGAACATTATAGCCGGAACTACGTCCCTCCACCTCCTTCCGTAGCTCCAGCCCACAATGTTGCCAATCCCTACACGATTAAGATGATGGTGGACATGATGAATATGACGAAGAGCCAAGCTGGTGGTTCTTTTAGCCAATCCACCATGCCAGTTGAAGCCAAAGAAGAGGAAGTTCATTCCTTACACTCTTTTGGCAACCAGAACAATCAAGGTCCCATATCCAACACTTACACTCCTGAGTGGAGGAACCATCCCAATTTTTCATGGAAACAACAAAGTAAAAATGGTCAAGGACAAGGGAAACCAAGGCCACGATATAGCTCCAAGTTTGAAGATGAAGTGCTTGGAAGATTAAGAAGTTTGGATGATGTGAAGAAGGATGCATCCTCACATGGGCAGTCCATCATCCGTCTTGAGAAAAGATGGAATCAAATCTCTCTCTAACATGCTAAGAGGGAAAAAGGAAGATTCTCGTCTCAACCAATGCCAAATCCAAACAATGATCGTACTTTCCTAGGAAACACTCAAAGTTCATATGCTCCACCCTCATACCAAGCACCACCAAATCCCTATGCTCCACCACCTCCTCAAGTGCCTCTCAACTATTAATATACTCCATCTCCACCTCATTCATACTAACAACCACAACCGCAATATCACACCCATACACAAAAACCACAACCACCACAAAAACCACAACCACAATTCATCATCTAAAACCCAAATGCACTTCACCAAAGACCACCACCACCCCAACAGCCACAACCACCTCCACAAGCCTCTTCTTCTACTACCCATGAGCATGTGAAGGTGGTGACAGTTTTGAGGAGTGGCTGGACTTTGGAGCAGCCCCGTGATACTATTGTTGTTGATAGAGCAACCAACAAGGATAGAGGTGATACTGTGACTAGACATGTTGATACTGAGATACATCTTGATGATAATGTGATGAGAGCTAGAGTTGATACTATGACACCAGACAATGATACTGTGATATTGAGCAGTGATACTATAATTCTTGTGATTCTAGTTGATCATACTGCTGATCTAAGCTATTTGGGAGCCCAACTCCCCCCATTTCCTGATGCTCTTAAGGAGCCTTCTGTTGAGAGAAAGAAGAAAGAAACATACTGAAGACATCCTAGAGACTTTCAAACAAGTGAAAATCAACATTCCTTTGCTTGATGCAGTCAAGAAAATTCCTTCTTATGCCAAGTTTTTGAAAGATTTGTGCACTTTTAAGAGAAAGACCACAGGGACAACCCCAAAGAAAGTCAAGCTCACCGAGAAAGTGAGCTCAATTTTATAGCACACCATGCAAAGAAAGAGGAAAGACCACGGTGCTCCCATCATCTCATGCTACATTGGGGCACATCACATAGACCAAGCCCTTCTAACTTGGGTTCTAGCGTCAATCTAATGGCGTATGATGTGTTTGCTGAGCTCCAAATGGGAAAAATGGATTCAGGCTCATTGTGCTTTGCAGTTGGCCGACCGACCAGTGAAGATGCCTAGAGGGCGTGTTGATGATGTGCTTGTGAGACTTGATGACGAGACTTCTGCTTTCTTCCCCACTGACTTCATTATCTTAGACATGGAAAAAGATACAAGAAGGGTGCCTATCATCTTGGGAAGAACATTCCTAGCCACGACTGATGCAATGATTCATGTGAGGACCGGGACTATGTATGTGACATTCATGCACATGAAGATCCAGTTGAACATCTTTAAATCTTCAGCCACAACTGAGGTGATAGGGGCCATTGGAGAAGATTGCTATCTTGTTGAGTGCCTGGATGAGATTGTGGAGGAATGCCGACCTGTGTGGATTCAGACTTCCACTTAAGGTAGAGGTTTAGAGCCAATAGTTGAGTTCCCAGATGATGATGATGAAGAGGATGAAGAGAATGAGCTAGCCTTGGTGGCTGTAAGTGAATACCTTCCATCTATTTCTGAACCATTAAATAACTCTCTTGAAGAACCTCCAACTCTTGAGCTAAAGTCTCTCCCATAAGGATTAAAGTATGCTTTTCTAGGCTCAAATGACACCCTCTCGGTGATCATTTCTTCCATTATCTCACTAGAATAAGAGGAGGCATTGATGAAAGTCTTGAAGAAGAACATCCAGGCCATTGGATGGTCTATTTCTGATTTGTGGGGTATATACCCCTCCATTTCTGTGCACAAGATCTATTTGGAGGATGATGCAAAGCCAACCAACTAAATGCAAAGGCAGTTGAATCTAAAGATGAAATAAGTTGTAACTCAAGAGGTTGTGAAGTTGCTATATGCTGGGATTATCTATCCTATTTCGAACAACACATGGGTGAGTCCCATCCAGGTTGTACCTAAAAAGGGTGGGATCACTATGGCTGAAAACACAGATGGTGAGTTTATGCCAGTTAGAGAACAATCAAAGTGGAGAATGTGTGTTGATTATATGAAGCTCAATGAAAAGACCAAGAAGGACCACTACCCTCTCCCATTTCTTGACCAGATTCTAGAGAGGCTAGCGGGGCAGAGCTTATATTGTTTTCTTGACAGGTACTCTGGAAACTTCCAAATTGTTGTGCATCCTGTGGACCAGGAGAAGACAACATTCGCTTGCCCAAGTTGTACATTTGCCTACCAGAGAATGCCATTTAGGCTGTTTAATGCCCCTTCTACATTTTAGAGATGCATGACCTCAATCTTTGTTGATATGCTTGATTCATCACTGGAAGTATTCATGGATGATTTCTTAATTTTTGGTAAAACCTTTGATGAATTCTTACTCCATTTGGCTACTATTCTTGAGAGATGCATCAAGGTTCTCCTAGTGGTATCTTGGGAGAAGAACCATTTCATGGTACCCGAAGGCATTGTTCTGGGCCACCGGGTTTCAAAGGATACAATTGAAGTTGATAGGGCCAAGGTGGGCCTCATTTCTACACTTACTATTCCTTCTATCGTAAGATATGTCCTGTATTTCTTGAGACATGCATGCTTCTACTGTCGCTTCATCAAAGATTTTAGTAAGATCTTAAGACCTCTATGTCACTTATTGGAGAAAGATGTTGAGTTTCATTTTTATGATAAGTGTGTTGAAGCCTTCAACCACTTGAAGGAAAAGCTAGTTTCTACTCCTATAATGCAGCCCCCAGACTTTTCTTTGCCATTTGAGATCGTGATAGATGCATCCGACACTGCAGTGGGGGCTGTGCTGGGCCAAAGAGTTGGCCGGATTCCACATAATATCTACTATGCAAGAAAGACTCTAGATGAAGCCCAAAGAAACTACACAACTACTGAGAAAGATTTTCTTACAGTTATCTTTGCCCTTAATAAGTTTAGATCTTATCTTCTGCAAAATAAGGTGATTGTATACACAGACCATGCTGCTTTGAAATATCTAATGGCAAACAAAGACTCCAAGCCGAGGTTGATCCATTGGATATTATTGCTTCAAGAGTTTGATATTGAGATTGTAGACAAGAAGGGAGTAGCAAATTATGCCGCCGATAATCTCTCCCTAATTGAAGTACCTTTTGATGACATAAGTAGAATCAAGGAGACAATTCCGCATGAGAAACTATTCCTATTCTCATCCACTCAAAGGTCGTGGTATCAACACATAGCTAACTTCTTATCTAGTAGAAGAATACCAAGCACTTGGATGAGGGAGGAAAGCAAAATATTATTTTCTATGTCCAAGAGTTAAGTTTGGGATGACTCTCACCTATTCAAGTATTGCCCCAACCAACTTAGCCAGAGATGTGTCTTGGAGATGGAGCAACAAGAGATTCTCTTTATGTGCCATTCCAGAGTTTGTGGAGGTCACTTTGGTGGAAAATGTACTGCTACCAAGATTCTCCAAAGAGGATTCTATTGGTCCTCCTTGTTCAAAGATGCTCATGAATTTTGCAAGTGCTGTTTGAAGTGCCAAAAGGTGGGCACTATCTCTAAGAGGGACATGATACCTTTATCACCCATTCTAGTGGTGGAGGTATTTGATGTTTGGGGGATTAACTTTATGGGTCCTTTTCCTGCCTCTTTTGAATATGTCTATATTTTGGTTGCTGTTGATTACATATCAAAGTGGATCGAAGCTGTTGCAACATGAACAAATGATCACAAGGTGGTGTGTGACTTTGTGAAACCTAACATCTTTAGCTGTTTTGGTATTCCAAGAACTATATTAGTGATGGGGGAAGTCACTTCATCCATCACACCTTCAAAGGCTTGCTTAAGAAACATAAAGTGAACCATCGAATGGCTACTCCTTACCACCCCCAAACTAGTTGTCAAGTTGAGTTGGCCAATCGGGAGATAAAGCTCATTCTAGAAAAGACGGTGAGACCAGACCGCAAGGATTGGTCACTACATCTCATGAAGCTTTATGGGCATATAAGACTGCATACAAATCCTTGATTGACACCACACCGTTCAAACTTGTATATGGTAAAAGCTGTCATTTGCCGATTGAGATGCAACACAAGGCACTATGGGCTTTGAAGGCCATGGACTTTGATGGAGAGAATGCCAGGATGAAAAGAAAGTTTCAGCTGAATGAGTTAGAGGAGATGTGCCATGAAGCGTATGAAATGTCCAAGTGCTACAAAGAGAGGACAAAGTTTCTACATGATAAGATGATCAAGAAGAAAGACTTTGAGCCTGAAAAGTGGGTATGGCTGTATAACTCAAGGATGGAGTTCTTTCCCAGAAAACTCCGATCTAGATGGGAAGGGCCTTATCTCATCAAGAAAGTGTATGCATCGGGAGCTGTGGTGATTTGTGAGAAAGAAGGAGCTAGAGAATTTATCGTGAATGATCAAAGATTGAAATCAGTTGTAGAAGTAGGTCCGGACAAGGCAAACCAAAGTTTTGATATAGTGATGCTAGTGGAAGAACATCCGATTGATGAGGAGACATGTTTGAATGTACATGAGATAGACATTTACTTTAAAGATGCTTTGGGATCCCCATATAAATGAAGGAAACCAAGAATCAATTAGCTCGACTGAAGGCTTAAAATTTAGCTCTAGTGGGAGGCAACCCACCTAGGTTTGGGAATTTTTTCACCTAACCTTCTCTTTTTGATACTTTTGCTTTCTTTTCCACAAAATACACACATATGTGTGTTTAATAGTTTTCTTTGAGTTTTTATGACATGGCATGTGTTAAGCACTAAAGAGAGAGGAATCAGAGGTGAATCATGGCCATTAAGATCAATTTGTTGCAAAATCTCAAAGAAAAACAAAGTTCTTGAATTTGAGTTAAAAAATTGAAGGAATGACCCCACCACAACCATGTAGCACAATCACAGTCGTGGATCAGATGTTCAAACATGACTATGGCCTCTCACCACAACCATTAGAATTATTTGTCAAAGATGCCAAAGAAGTCAAGTTGATTGGCCGAGTTCGTGCATGAATGGCCATGGCCGTGGTAGGCATGGCCAACCGCCACAGCCGTGTCAAGGACAGATGGCCAAGGCTGTGGCCTCACACCATGATCATTGTAATTATTTATTGGAGAAGCTGAAGAAGTCAGGTTGTTTGCCCAATTTTGTGCACGAATAGCCATGGCCGTGGCATCTCACCATGACCGTGTCAAGGATGGATGGCCACGACCGTGGCAGGAGACCATGACTATGGCAAGGTTGGGTGGGTACACTCTTCATCGAAAACACGACTGTGGCACCTTCCACGAATGTTCCACCAAGACCTCACCACGACCGTGGCTACCCGCCATGGCCGTGGCGTGCCCTGACCCTAAAAAAAAATAACTTAAACTCATATTCAACCCGACCCTCCCCCCATTGTAACACTTCCATTCACACGAGCACAACCGTGGCGGTGCCCCCAGACCTCCAGCTCCTCCAAGCTCTACCTCTAAGTCCCCAAATCACCTCCAAACTACCACCAATCATCCCCTAATTGTCCCTCTACCATTCCCCTTCCATTTCCACACAAAATCATCCATCAATCTAACATCCACCACCACTTTCTCCTCCATTCCACCCTACAACAATCCCTACCCAAAACCTTCACCAAAACCTCCATTTCTTGCCCAATCCAAAACCAAATCAGTCACCCACCATCTAAACCTCCATATAATTCCATTCCACCCCTTCATCCACCTCCATCTCATCATATATACAAAAATCCAATTTCCATAGCCCTACCACCTCCTGCACAACTAAAATAATGAAGGGGATCACCAAGGCAGTGAAGAAAGGGGCTCAAAAGAGACTTGATGTGATCACTGGAGGTAAGGTGCGCACCAAGAAAGCCTCCTCCCATCTCTCCATGCCTTCACACACCCCTTCACCATCAAATTCCATCACCCAATCACTCCACTGCTCAATGTCTGTGAGTGCATCCCACACACAGTCATTCGTCAGCCACCACATCACTGATGAAACATATAGGGGAGAGGAGGAGGAGGCATCCAAGGAGAACATTGATGACTTGATCGATGAGGTCAACATGGTGGTTGCAAAAAGTAGCCAAAGATCCAAAGAAGCCACGTCCTCATCAAAACATCCTCTAAAGCCCACTTTGGCCCACCATTTGACGTCTTCCATGGCAGCGGATCATGGGGAGCAGCCGCAACCAAGGCAGCAATTGCATCCAGAGGAAGAGTAGTTTGCACAGTGGTATCCCGAAAAATAGGTACCACTCTATCTTAATACTAGTTCGGGGTCCCGATTGTACATGTTGGATGAAGGGCAGGAAGATAGTGAAGATGAGGAGATGGAGCTGTTAGATGAGGCAGATGATATTCTGGCACAATTGGAGGAGGATAGGTTGAGGGCCTTAGGAAAGGCCCCCATTGGAGTGTCCTTTGGAAGAGGACACAGTTAAAGGAAAATTGCTCTCACATACCCAAAATGCATGACAAGGTGACTCATCACCACCCAGTATGGATGTGAGAAGGTCATTGATGAGCTCAGAATCAAGGCTGTGGAAGGTAGTTTGAAGAAAATGGGGATGTGGAACATTCTTTTCACAACCCAAACAACTTACACCATGCTGACTCAAGAATTCTTTGCCACACTTGAAAAGACAAAGGTGAGAGGTAATGATGCTATCAAATTTGCCATGTTGGGCAACATGCACACTCTCACGACAGCTGAACTGAATTGTGTATTTGCTGCCAATCCTAAAGAGGCCAAGAAAATGAATGACGACCTACTTGAAAGAGAGGTAGATTTCAATTATGCACATTTTTGGTACCTCTTGACAGGAAGCAAGGACTACTATGCAGGGAGGTCGAAAACTTCAGCTATAAGCAAATCCCCTATACCGTTATGTGAAAAAGCTTTTGGCCAATACCATTGTGCGAAGATATGATAATCAAGGATCGATTTATTAGAAAGACGTGTTTGTATTGATGGCAATGTACCACAAATGACATATTGAACTTGGAGTGAATTTGATTGATCATAGGAGGCCCATACCCTCCAAAAGTAAAACAACTTTTGTTATGGGAGGGTTTGTAACCTCAATTGCACTATCTTTAGGATATGATCTTTCTGGGTTTGACGACACAGATGAAGCTGAATTTGTTGACTTGGACTATCTTACTCGCTCCCACACCATTACAACCAAGCACCAAAACATGATATATCATACGAGTAGTGTGTCAAATATCAAGCTTGAGTTGCCATACCATGCTGAGCCACTTCTCTCCGTGTTGGGAATCGCCCATAAACTGGAGGCCAAATTATTAGAATGGAAACAAAAAAACCCAAGGGAGACATATACTAGGGGAGCCACTACCGCACAAGAAGAGATTGCTGAGTCTAATGTGCAAGGGTAGGAGGAATAAACTGAAGGACAAAGGCAATCCCAAAAATTAAGGAGAAGGGATGAAGGAACATCCCAGCTGCAACAACCCTCAACAAATGCCTATGATATGTCCACCATCTAGGAACAACTTGAGAGCATTCACAAGACATAGAGTGACATGCAACTGATCCAACAATACATGTGGCAAGACCAACAATAGGTGCACCACTAGGTCAACCATATGTACCACTACCACCACACCCAAGTAACAAGAAACCCCGAATGGGGTGGAGACTAACGGGGTGGTATTGCTGGATATTCAGACATACCCTCCACTCCAGGACAACTACTGGAGAAACTACTACCACCATCCTCCTTCATGCCCAACTACTCCTCAAGACCCTCCTCACTCATCCCACCAGCCGCCACAACAACCATGACACTTCCCCTATCTACCCTAAGCTATAGTTTCATGCTGGGGATAGCATGATTCTAAAGTTTGGGGTGGGTAGGGCGGTATGCACCACCCTATCTCTCTCTTTGTGATTTTTGTTCCACCTACACCATCTAGTTTAGTTTTTCTTGTTCCTATTTTTGATTGCATCCTTGCCTAGCATGTAGTTACTTTCATGCATTTTTGCGTAATTTTAAAAAAAAATTGCTTTTTTTGCCATGCATTACATATCATGTAAATTTTTGGTAATTTTTGCATGTTTAGCTAGGATTTGCTTGTTTGTTGTTTTAAATTCAACAATGTAGGTTTAGATGTGATTGAAGGCAAATTGCCACCATTTTGGCCATTTTTTCCCAAACTTGAATGTTCTTGCCTAAAAGCATGTTTTGACTTAATGTCCACTGTTTGAAATGAAATTTTGGTCTTTTAACAAATGCATGCAGTTTTCTTAAATTTTATTACTATATGGTCTTGATTGTTGACTTTTTACATGTGCACCACTTCGCTCAATTTTGTGAATGTTTTGGTTGAATTGTGAATTGAGAAAGCTACAAACTCTTAGAGCCTATGGAATCACTTGATATAAATGTGAATCTCATGTTGTTTAATCATATTGTGTGATATCATTTGATGAAGTGTTGGATTAGATTTCATGCAGGAAATCTTATGTTGAAGACTACACTAATGATCCCTCTTTGACCCGACTCTTCTTTCACCATCTTCATACCTCTCCGCCTCATGAAAGGATGCCCTAGTGCACATAATCAACCTTGGCCACCTCCAAAAGTTTGGGGTGGCCATACCTACATCTCCCCACTTTACTCTATCCACCATATTCCCTATCTACACCAAGGGCAAAGAAAAGAAAAGAAAAGAAAAAGAAAGCAAATTTATTTTAAATAAAATAAAAGGATGCTCCTATTTAAGAGCATTAAAATAAAGAAAAGATGAGTGCTCTATGTAATAGCACTCCAAAAATCTTTCTGTAACCCTTTCTTCTATTTTCATACCCATTGAGCTAGAAAACATCAAAGTTAGCTCTCTTTACCCTTTTCTACAGCCATGTGGGCCATTTGATGTGTTTTGAGGCATAACATTGAATGCATGAAAGTGAAACAACACTCCTAGTCATCTTTGATTAATGCCAAAATGAAATGGTTTACCCAGAATGATATGAAGGACATATGGATAGCTTGGGTATTCTATGCTTTATATTTGAAGTTTTTATGCTCAGTGCTCATTTCATGGTTGGTATGTGAAAGAGGAGAGGAGAGGAGAGAGGTGGAACACATGCACTTAGTCACTTTCAAGACCATTTAGTCAATAATCATCTATTTCTATGCATTTATCATTCTTATTTATTGAAAGAAAACTAAAAAGAGAGATTAAGTTGGAGCATACTTGAGGATAAGTATGTTTTAAGTTTGGGGTGGTGATGCAACCAAAATTTCGTGCTCCACCTTGTGCCATTTTGTACTTTATTCACATCTAAACATAGTAGAATGCAAGTTAAATCCCCCTATATGAGTATTACTATCAAATGCACTTATGGACGTTCTTTGCATTATTTTTAGGTACTTAGACCATGCCTTGGATGGATGTGAGAGAAGGAAAGAGTTCTAGGGTTCCTCTACTCATGGAGGTGTCCAAAGAAGACCCCAAAGCTCCCTCAACCTACCCCTAATGGAAAAGATACGACATCAAGCAAATAAGTCTATTGATGGTGAAGATTGAAGTCAATTTAGCCATTGAAGACCCCAACACGGCCGTGGGCATCCACCACGGTCGTGTGAATTATGTTCAAGAATCAACAGGGAAGTCAATGTTTTTGCACCAAATGCACCACGACCATGGCCATCAGCATGATTGTGGCCCATTGAAGACACCATGACTGTGGCCATCAGCACAACAGTGGTCAGTAGAAGACATCACAACTGTGGCCTCCCGCAACAACCGTTGGAATTATGCACCAAGTCCCCTAAAATCAACATGGAAGCAACCCATTTTGTACGTGAATGACCACGTTCGTGGCCACTCACCACGACCGTGGACACTCACCATGATAGTGGCCCTTGAAGATCACCTCACTTGTGGCACTCCCCACACCCATGACTTCCTCCTCCAAAATGACCGTGGTACCTCACCACGGCTGTGGCATCCCTTACCTAGCACGACTGTGGCACCCCACCATTGCCATGGCCACTACCTATACTTAGCCTTTCCACCTCCTTTCACACCTTGGTCGTGTACACACCCCCAAGACCGTTCCATGCTACCCCCACCACGGCCGTGGCACATCAACACGACCGTGGTGACCAACTAAACCTACCCATTTTCTACACTATTTTTCCTATTCTACCCCTACTTACCCTAGTGCTTCCCCACCGCCTATATATACATATGTGGCAGTTGGGGCACGGAGGTTACACTCCCTAGCTACCATTACTCTTCTCTACCCATCCTTGAGAATTCGTTGCATCCTACTTGCAGTTATGCTTTCCACCCACCATTTCCACCTCATTTCCACCTTAGAAACCTAGATTTCTAGGTTTTCTTCCATAATCCCCCATATTCTCATGCCCATCTGCACCATTGGAGGAGAGAGGTCATCCCCAAGCTGCTAGGAGGTGAAGAAGGAAGATCTACCCCAAGCTCCATGGGCAACTATCCCCTTCTTCCCCTTTCTTTTGCTATTTCTTTGATTATGTCTAGCTAAGCCCTTAGTGGTGGGCTGTTTGGGGGTAAAAATGTGACTTTGATACTATGTTGGGGAAAAATAACTTGTAATGAACATGATTTCTATCTATGATGATTGCCTCTTGCTTCTATCTCATTTCCTATTTTGTTGCATGTGATTTGTGCTTTTAACATGGGTTGCTTGCTTTAAGATGTTTGATGACACATAGCTTCTAGGAGGAATTGGAGTGTATGTGGCAATCTTAGGAGTGGATCCTAGGTAAAATTAGTGGATCTCTAGCTAGCCCCCTTTATTCCTACATACATATCCCTCCTTCTACAAGTGAGTGTGAGATCTAAGTGACTAGTGTAAGTGTGATTAGTGCAATTTCCTAGAGCTTTCTAAAGGCTAGATGGCTAGTGACATGAGGTGAAAAACCCTCATCTCTACTCCCATTTCTACCCTTGGTTCTTGATGGAGTTTTGCAATGCCACTAAAAATCCTAGAGATGATGAATCTTTAGGTTTAGCCTTGCTTATACTATGGTAAGATCTCCACCCACGTGTGCTAGGACACGCGGAAGTCTTATCGTAGTATAGTTTAAGGGTCGAATCCTCGGGACAACGGTCTTGATTAGAATTAATCAAGTTGGAAAATGTTTTAGTCGTACTTAATTACTTAACGGTAGATATTTAGATCGAAAGTTTGATTTGGTTGTTTAAACTAAGTGCGAGGAAAGTAAAAGCAAGAAAGTAGAAATTAGGGTTGTAAACAATGATTAAAAACCACTAGGATGTTATCGGGTTTCACGCCACTACACATGGATCAAAACATGCAACATAATAAAACAACTTGCAAAGAGATTCTAATCAGTTAGTATCTTGTAGACTTAGTTTCTTTTCGGATAACTAACTACGAGAAGTGTGGAGTATTGCAACGCCAGCCATCCCATAATGAATGGTCACTTGATTTGCATTACTTCTTCATGAAGTGTGTTCCTCGACCTTGCCAAGGTTGCACTTTCATACGTCAACTGATTCCATTTCATAGTATGAAAGTGCAACGATGGGAGTGAGTTTACTCCACTCATGAAAGCACTCCTAGATACTGAAACAGACGTATGGTGACTACATACATCCAGAACCAACTTTCAATCGATATTCAGATCTAAGGGTACAAACGTAGACAATTCATACTGAAAGACAATAGGTAATACAAGTTGATGATCAAGCAACAAGCATTCATTTAACGATTGATGTTGAACTGAAAAGGAGAGTATCTCTATTGCAAACAGTTGAATTACATTGTATGAAATGAAAACATGGGTAGCGGGGCTACTCCCCACACCCTAGTGAATGAGACTACTCGCTCATATCAAGGCCAAAGAAGGAGGCGAGAAGAGAGAGAAAGAACGTCATCTCCACGGAGGAGGGAAGGATGAACCCTTGGTGAAGAGAGCAACGATCTTCGCACTTCATGGATGCTTTGATGATGGATCTTCTCTTCCCACCTTCTTTGTTGTTGAGAGAGAAGGTAGCTTGAAGATGGAACGTGGATCTCAAACTGGCAGCCTTGGGGCGATGGATGAAAGATGGGAGTGCTCTGGAACTGGAGAGGCAGCCTTTGGGCATCTGAGAGTTCCCCCTCTTGAGGACCCCTTTGGGTCTTATTTATAGGCTTAAGTGGAGCCCAAACGGTCTTGAACCCGTTTGGGCGCTGAACACATTTGGCCGCTGAACCTGTTTGGTTTCTGAACCCGTTTGGGCGCTGAACCCGTTTGGGCGCTGAACTCGTTTGAGCGATGGACCCGTTTGAGCACTGGACTCGTTTGGGCGCCGAACTCGTTTGGGCGCTGGACCCGTTTGGGCGATGGAACCGTTTGGGCGCCGGACCCGTTTGGGCGCCGAACTCGTTTGGGCGCCGAACTCGTTTGGGCGCCAAACTTGTTTGGGTGCCGAACTCGTTTGGGCGCTGGACCCGTTTGGGCGCCGAACTCATTTGGGCGCTGGACCCGTTTGGGCGCCGAACTCGTTTGGGCGCTGGACTCATTTGAGCTTATGCGGTCTCAGGACCGTTTAGAGTTCATGCGGTCTTGAGACCGTTTAGCCTTAAACGGTCTTGGGACCGTTTGGCCTTAAACGGTCTTGGGACCGTTTGGGGTTTTTGTAATTTTTTGTGTGTGTTTTTCTGCAAGGATAAAGAAGAGAAAAGTTAATCTATTGATGTGTCAGCAATAAGGTAAAGATTTAATGATTCTTTCTAATTTATTTAAGAAAGAGTATGGAAAACAAGGGAAAACTAATAAAATAGCATCACAAAGTGAGAGGTTATCACCCCCCTAACTTAGAGTCTAGCTTGTCCTCAAGTTAGATAGAGCTAAGGCATGCAGTGGTGAGACGATTTTATTTAGTTAGGGTTTCCATACTCTTGTTTCAATTCTCAACCTGAGTTCTCCTCAAATCATATCGGATCTTATTGCTTGCCTTGACTCTTTCAGGTTTTTGAGAGATGCATGGGTCTCAAGTTCCTTCCGTATCTCATAGCTTGCATTGGGACCACTTTTTATTCTGTGCATGTTGTTGACTCTAATCAGCTTTATATCTCTCTGAGGAACCTACCGGTAACTAGAGTGGGTATGAGGGTTGGCTAAAGGCTTAAAGTGTAAGTCTCCCTTTTTGTGGGAGAGGGCTTGTCTATGCTTTTTAGAGACCCACTACCGGGCACGACACATCTGCCTTCATGAGGGAAACTGAATGTACCGGCCGGGTAAGCTCTTTATTAGCCTTCTCTTATATTTAGAAACCTTAGGGTCCCACTACCGGGCACGACACATCTGCCTTTATGAGGGCAGCTGAATGTACCGGCCGGGTGAAACCTTTATTGGCTCTTCTTATAAGTCCTTATGCATGGCACAACTCTCATGTTTTTATTCAACACTCTGGCTTTTATTCGAAAAAACTCACATGCTTGGGATTTGGGGATTACTTTTAGAATTTATTTTGGGTGGCCAAGCCTCTTTTATTTGAAGAGAGAAAAGTTGTTCTTAGAGTTTTTCAACATGCACTTATTGTGTGGTCCGCTTGCAAGACTTCTTAATTCAGAAGTTGCCTGATACCCCTCTTGTCCTTGAGAGCTCGGCTTATTTCTGCCTTGATATTGACCTTGTGGAGAGTCAGATATAGAAGTGAAACAAAAGCATGAAAACCCAAGGTGGAGAGATATTATTAAGTCGCCATTGTATGTCTAAGTGCTATTTTACTTTTGAGGACTAACCTGATTCTAAAGTTAGCTGAGGGTGACTTTTATTCTAAAGATGAACCATTCTTAAGAAGCTAAAGGTGTAACGGAAACTGAAAAAATTTATACAAGAAAAAATAGGAGAAGATGGAGAAAGAAGGATATAGAGATGATACCTCACCCTTGTCTAATGTACCCCCCCAACTTATCACGCACTCTGTCCTCAGAGTGTCAAAGTGATAGGTGGAGTAGTACGAGGACAAGGGCCGCAGGCTAAGTGAATCCTGTGCTTGCCCCTGGTGCTTGAAGGAGTTTAGCTGCAAATTGTCCTCGCAGGGCGTGATAGTCTACATCATTCATATCCTCTACTGGTTTCTGAAGAACGATGATGGTGTAGATCCAGTAGAGGACATGGAAGCCGCAGTCGTTTGATTGTCGAATTGGTTGGGGACACTTGTTGCAGAAGGAAGGGCGGTGAAAATGTTCTTTGTCGTAAGCTTTTGTGTGCTGACTTAGAAAATCGATTAATTTTTCAGCACATTCTTTCGCTACTACCTCCGTGGGTGTTTTTAGCGTCACAACATAATTCTTCTATTTTGGATTGTACTGGCTGTCAGAACTATTATAAATGGTAATTGTTCCTTCTGGTAGGTTTGTTGCCAGGAGCAGCCAGTGTTCATGATAGAGGAAGGGTAGCATGATGAACTTCGGCGTTGTGTGTTGTAGATAGGAGATTAGTGTTTCATCTGCACCGAAGTGCTTTAGCTTTAAAAGGTCATCCTTCAAATAAGGAGACACCATAAATGTTGTGGGGTTATCTTGGCCTAGGAGAAATTGGTAAGCGGCCATTAGGCTTACAGAGAGTGATCCTTTAAATTGTAAAGTTTCTCGAAGAGTGTCTGCCATTATGAGAATGTCACCAGACATGAACACGAGTTCATCTTTCTCGGCAGAAAGCCTTGACATGATGAGACGTAGTTCGTAGTCGGAGAGGCCTTTGCAAGAACTGAGATCAAAGTCTGGGAAAGATGGTTTGATGGCAGACAAAGGATCAATGTCGTCTTTGCTTTTCTCGGTTGTCGAAGCCGGTTCCTTTGATTTCTCTGACTCCTTCAGAGTTTGTCGGAAGGGTCACCGCTGCGTCGCTGGATAGAGGAGAAGAGGTAGCGAGGGACATCATCTGGTGCCATCGTCGGGTCCTTGAAGAACTATCTATCACAGATGAGCTCCATGGCATAACGTCCTCGTAAAGAATGAAAATCTTCAGCAACCAGAGCAGAGAATGGGATTTCTTAGTTCAGCGCTTGGATGTGACATATGGTGCAGAAAGCGCAATCCCCAGATTCCTCGTCAGCTTGGACTTGCGGGTTTATTATTTTGAACCAAGGCTGGCTCCAGTTGTGGAGGAGAGATGGACGTGCAACCCAAATTAGCTTAAGCAGCCGAAAGGGTATACATCTTGCTTCACCGGTTGCTTCACCCATAAAGTTTATTGTACCGGTGGGTAGCTCAGCACTGCAGAAGTTATAAACCGTGGCGTCCTGAGCCTCGGTATCAACAACCATGAATAACCAATGATTTGAAACTTGGAAGGGCACGATAAGATAACATGCTCGTCGTGCTAAACCGGTACGCAGACGTTCGATTGATTTTTCTTTGATGTCCTTGTATAGCAGGCCCAAAGATAGGGCAGGCGAGGCATTAAAAATAGGCTACTGCCGCTTATGACTTCTGTACATTTCTATACAGTTGGTGAGAAGGATGCGGAAGATAGACATTGGCATCGTCGACTGAGGTCGCAAAATGTTGCGGAAGTCTTCACGTGTCATCTTGCGCTTTGTTTTAGCATTGTGGTAGATAATATCATCCCCTACTTTTGCATCGTCCATGATAGTGTTCAGTATAAAAATATCCTGAGCATCTAATGTGGAGATGGCCGCCATATCTAGGTCATGCATTTTGTGCGGTAGGGGTGGTGGCGGGGGAAGCTCTCGTGGAGGGGGGAGGGAGGTAGTTCTGGAGCTTCCTCATAGCCCTGTATGTCGTCGTTTGAGTCCGAGGCAGAATCGATCTCTTCATCAGTATCTAAACGCACTCGTTCTGATTCATCCTCGTCATGTGGTGAAGCCGCTGGCGTGTCGAGCGCTGAGGGGGGTGGGACAGCTGTTGCGGGGGAGCTGGCGCTGGTTCCTATTATACATTGGTGGAACTCAGCGAAAGCCGCGTCTTTAGCAGCCTCCCCGATGGATCCCATAGTGGAATAGTCAAGAAATTGGTCCCCATATAATATGTTAACATTATCATTGCGTGGGGATTTGGGATTTTTATCACCGTCATGGTGATCCATCTGCTGTTTGGGTTCTGTTCCATGGCTGGGACCCTCCCCAGCATTATCTGGTTTATCAGAATCATCACTTGAGGAGGTACTGTTGTTGGAGTCAGCCGAAGAATCAGAATCTTCATCTTCATCATCTTCATTTGCTGCTGATTTATCCGTTGTTTTCTTATGTGCTTTCTTCTTGCACTGACGATGGATGGATTGAAGCTCGTCGTATGCCACTTGCACGTGCTCGTGTGTTTCGAGCAGTGCGTCGTGGGTTTCCTTTAAATCAGAATAACGTGCTTCAACCGAGAGGAGTCGTGCTGTGAGGTCAGTTACTTGAGCTCGTAGTTGAGTAAGTTCATTGGTTGATGACTCCTCTTGGCGTTTGTGTAGCTGTGTGAGGGTGATGTTGATGTCGTCCAAGCGCGTGCTGAAAGCTTGTTGTTGCTGCTTGAGCTCGCAGAGGGTCTCAGGCAGCGGTTGAGTCTGTATTGAGATCTTCTCGACTAGCTTTGCCATTGCCTTGTGCTGGCTTTGGACTCCAAGGACCAGCTCGGGCAAGGTTTTGCAGTAGCCGTCGATGTGGTCAACTTGCTTAGCCACTGAAACTTGTCGTTGCTGGATTTCTTGGAGGATGCTTGGCAAGGCGTGGTTTTGCTCGTCGATCTTGGCGACCTGCTTTGTTAAACCCTGCACACAAGAAAAAATAGAATTTAATATGTTAGAAGGGTCGGTGAGGAGGTTTCGGATGGTGTCAAATTGCCGTCCGAATTCCTCACCGACGTTAGTGAAGGGGACCCCAGTGAGAGAAGGGTGGGGCGGCTGGGGTCGGGGTGGAATGGTGGTGGTAGTGTCATGCAGAAAGGACACTATTGATGGTCCTGTGAACTGTGTAGTGACTGTGGAAGGGGTCACTAGCGGTGTCGGGGCGGTGGCGAATGAGAAGGGTGGTGACATATCCGGAGAGAAAAGTTTGTCCGGTAATGTTGATGGAAAGTCTGTTGAGGTGAAAGAAGTGAATTCGGGCGTAGTAGCGGAAAATGGGATGCCCGAAGGGAAGAAGGGTGATTTGGAAAAAGGTGGAAGAGTGGAGGATGATGGGGTGGTGGATGGTGTTGTGGAAGATGGTGGGGTGGTGGATGTTGGGATGGTGGATGGTGTGGTAGAAGATGGTGGGGTGGTGGATGTTGGGATGGTGGATGGTGGAGTGATGGTTTTGAGATCAGCATGTAGACTCATTATGAAAGAGTCTAGTGATGATGTTGTTATGTGTTCCTCTGGAAGGGTGGGTTCTGTTTCGGGGTGGGGTTTGGAAGTTGGTGTTCCCGACAGCTCTTGTTCCTTCAAAAGCCTTCTGGAAGGTCGTTTTACATGAATTTTTGTTGTTTTTGCTGCCGGGGCGGTTATGCTAAGCTCTGTCTGTCCCATTGTTGCTTTCTTTTCGGTGATTTTGACCGAAAACATGAGTGTTGCGATTTCGTCATCTGAGAAAAGTAGCTTGTCTTTGTCATAATCCGCGAGTTCTGTTAGTGGGAGCAGCGTTCTGAAGGATTTTGCTATAGGACAGAAGACGTAGTGTAGCTTGCCATCCTTGTCTTTTATGATGAAGGAGTTCTTCAATGTTTGTTCATTTGTAAGGATGTCGCCCTTTATTTTTGTGCATCTAGGTAGAAGTCTATCCATCTTAAGGTATTTGATAATTGATGTGATAAGACCACCCATACATATTTCTTTTCCTAGGGCGTAAGATGATAGTTTTTGGATGATAAGACACCCAATGTTGACTGGCAACCCATTTAGGATGGACCAGATAACAAAGAGGTCTGAGAGGATTACATTTCCTCCTTCTGACCTGGGGAAGAGTGCGCCAGCAAGGATTTTGTGAAGTGTGCGCACTAGACCCGATTGAATGTTTGATGCTTTACATGTTTTTGCATCATAAACTGGTAGCCCCGTTAAAGATTTCCAGAAGTTGTGTTTGTTGAACTTGGTGTTGTCTGTGCCAACAGCCTTAGCTTTCTTCAACTGCTCTTGGTTGTCTATAAAGATTTCATTCAGCATATTTTCAGTTATGACCACTTTGTTGTTGAAGATTCTGGTGGATATTCTACGATCACCACCGTCCTGTGCTTTATCGAAAGTGTCCACTGCTTCTCTAGTGAAAAAAGTGAAGAATTCTGTTATAGGCTCAACGTATGAGGATTCGGTGACAAAACAAAGTCGAGAAAGATTGGAATTGTCTAGCAAGGTGAGGATTCTATTGTAGATCCCCATCTTCATAAGTATGCTTGGGCAAACGTACTTTGTCAGTTTTAGAGTTTGTTTAATGGATGGGAGGGTATGGATGTGAAGATTTTCTGGTGGTGGTGCTGTGGTGGTAATGGGGGGGGGGAATAGGAACGGTAATGGTGGCAGGGGTGGCGGTGATTGGTTGAATGGAGGATGGTGGAATGAAACCTGCCAGGGTTTGTTCCCTTGTAGTGATAGGGTGAACCTGTTTCCTTGCCCTCTTCTTTAGTTGTGGTGCTGAAGTGGTTGCTTGGGCCTTCCTCTTCCCCAAAGACTTTTTGGTAGGGGATTCTGCCTCCGATGAAGGCTCATATTCCGAGGGGTCATCAGATGAGATTTCTTCGACCTCCTCTTCAGAAGGTTCTTCTGCTAAGCAGTGGTTGATGCGTTTTATCTCATGCATGACTTTGAGCAGGTCCACCTTTGCTGGGACCGTTCCAGTTTGTTCATAGTGGTCAATGATTTGCTGAAACTTTGCCCGGTCAGCAATTAATTCCTCCTTTGTCCAAAAAGGTTTGTCGGCTGTTCCTGTTGGTTGTTTTGCGGGGGAGGCCATTCTGAAATTTTTGTCAAGAAAACAAAAGTTAGAGTTCTGAAATTTGAATTTAAACAAGTTTATTAGAATAGAACAGTATTTTTGAGGTTTGGTTGGATCCAAACGGGTTCGAGACCGTTTGGTTCCAAATGGGTTGAAGACCGTTTGGGGCCAAACGGTCCATCGTTCAAATGGGTGCAAGGTCGTTTGGCACCAAACAGTTTGGAGACCGTTTGGGGCCAAATGGTCCTTCGTCCAAATGGGTGCAAGGTCGTTTGGCACCAAACGGTTTAGAGACCGTTTGGGGCCAAACGGTCCTTCGTCCAAATGGGTGCAAGGTCGTTTGGCACCAAACGGTTTGGAGACCGTTTGGGGCCAAACGGTCCTTCGTCTAAATGGGTGTAAGGTCGTTTGGCACCAAACGGTTTGGAGACCGTTTGGGGCCAAACGGTCCTTCGTCCAAACGGGTGTAAACCGGTTTGGAGCAGACCGTCGGGAAGACGAAGAGCCAGGCCATTTGGCAGCGAGGGACGGCGGGAGGGAAGCCGAAAAATGCTCGTCGGCGGTGGTTACGGTGACGGCGGTAGCGAGAACCGTGAGAGAAAACTCTACCTGTTAGGAGACGACGGCGGAAGAAGAAGGGCTGGAAGGAAGCGATGATGAGCGAGCAGAAGAACGGAGCCTCGCACAGACAACGGCGAAGCATCAGTCAGAGACGAGAATGGCGGTGGAAGACGGAGGTGATAACGGTAAGCTCGAAGAAGCAAAAGTGCGCGCGGAAACTGGAGTGAAACGACAGTGGAACAGAGAAAGTGAGAGGTTCTAGAAGAGAGAAAGGAGGGTGTGGGGTGTTATTTATAGGATTGGGGGGGGGCGTCCTTACAAATTCCCGAAGTCAAACGGGTGCGAGACCGTTTGAACTCCAAACGGGTGCGAGACCGTTTGAACTCCAAACGGGTGTGAGACCGTTTGAACTCCAAACGGGTGCGAGACCGTTTGGGGAGGTTTAGGTTTTTGATGTTTTTGATTTTTATGTTTATTTTGTTTATGTGAATTTTTTTGTATATATATTTCAGAAGAAAACTAAACTAAAAAGAAGAAGAGGGAAGACGAAAAACGATGATACTCAGATCTTGGGTTGCCTCCCAAGTAGCGCCTGGGTTTAATGTCGCTGGCTCGACGAAATGCTGATCTGGCTATGCTGATGGTATAGGATCTTGGATCTCTATAGTTTGTCTTGGCAATTTGTCTGCTGGAATGTAGTATTTCTTTAACCTATGACCGTTGACGGTTCTTTCTCCCCCATTATCATCAAGGATAATAACCGCTCCTGTCGGGTAGATATGTTTGATAGTGAAAGGCCCCGACCATTTTGTGCGCAGTTTTCCCGGAAACAAGTTTAGTATGGAATTGAATAAGAGAACCTTATCTCCGATGATTATATCCTTTCTTTTTATGTGGCCATCATGCCACATCTTGGTTTGTTCTTTGTAAATTCTGGCATTTTGGTATGCTGTCATTCGCAACTCTTCCAATTCTTGTAATTGAAGTTGTCTAGATTCACCGGCACTCTTGAGATCAAAGTTCAATTGCTTGATAGCCCACCAAGCTTTATGCTCTAATTCGACTGGTAGATGACACGACTTCCCATACACCAATCAAAATGGTGTTGTTCCAATTGGTGTTTTGAAAGATGTGCGATAGGCCCATAGAGCGTCAGGAAGTTTGGTAGACCAGTCTGTGCGGTGCCTATTAACAGTTGTTTCCAAAATGGCCTTGAGTTGCCTGTTGGAGACTTCGACCTGTCCACAAGTCTGTGGGTGATAAGGTGTGGAAACTTTATGTTTGACTCCATATTTCTTAATAGTGCTTCAAAACTCCGCTCAAGCAAATGAGATCCGCCATCGGATATTATTGTTCTTGGAACACCAAATCTGGGGAATATTATTTCTTTAAACATTTTGATGATTGATTTGGAATCACAAGAAGTGGTCGGTAGAGCTTCTACCCATTTCGAAACATAATCCACAGCTACTAGAATGTACGTGAATCCGTAAGATGGGGGGAAAGGACCCATGTAATCCACTCCCCAAACATCAAAGAGTTCAACTTCTTGCCACATATTCAAAGGCATTTCATTTCATTTAGTTATTCCTCCAGATAGTTGGCATTTGTCACATGATCGCACATATTCATGTGCATCCTTTGCGATGGTTGGCCAGTAGAAACCAGATTGAAGAATTTTAAGAGCGGTTTTCTTAGAGCTCATGTGCCCCCCAGTAGGGCCTGAGTGACAGTGTTCTAAAACTGGGGTGATTTCTGTTTCTGGAATGCATCGACGAAAAAGTCCATCTGCGCATAAGAAGAATAGGTAGGGCTCGTCCCAGAAGTACTGCTTAGCGTCATGAATGAATTTCTTTTTGTCATGGTATGATGCAGACGGATGGATGATTCCTGTTGCCAAATAATTAACAATATCAGCATACCAAGGAAATCCAGTAGTAATCTTCATTAGTTGATCATCCGGTAAAGAGTCTCGAATGGGTATTTTATCGGAGTCTTTAGCTTCAATATGACTGAGGTGATCCACGACGACATTTTCAACCCCACTTTTGTCTTTAATCTCTAAATCAAACTCCTGAAGCATTAATACCCATCTGATAAGTCAGGGTTTAGCATCTTGTTTTTGGACCAAATATCGTATTGCAGAATGGTCAGTATATACTATGACTTTTGACCCGATTAGGTAAGACCGAATTTTTTCAAAAGCATAGATAACTGCCAGGAACTCTTTTTCGGTAGTAGTATAGTTCTTTTGTGCCTCATCAAGCGTCTTGGAGGCATAATATATGACATAAGGCTTTTTGTCAATCCTTTGTCCAAGGACTGCCCCTATAGCATAATCGCTAGCGTCACACATAATTTCAAACGGTTGTGACCAGTCAGGAGCTCTTAGAATAGGGGCAGAGATAAGGGCATTCTTCAGAGTTGTGAAGCTATTAATGCATTTTTGGTCAAATATAAAATCTGCTTCTTTGGTCAGTAGGTGAGTCATTGGCTTTGCTATCTTTGAAAAATATTTTATAAATCTTCTGTAGAATCCCGCATGACCCATGAATGCCCTGACTCCTCTGATTTCTTTAGGTGGAGTTAGCTTTGAGATGACATCGACCTTTTCTTTATCCACTTCAATCCCTTTTTCACTTACTCGATGTCCTAGGACCAGACCTTCAGTCACCATAAAGTGACATTTTTCCCAATTCAAGATCAGGTTGGTGTCTTCACATCTTTGTAGGACTTTTCCTAGATTGAGTAAACAGTCGTCGAAAGAATTTCCGTATACAGAAAAATCATCCATGAAGACTTCCATGATAGATTCTGTTAATCCGGCGAAGATAGCAGTCATACATCTTTGGAAGGTTGCGGGTGCATTGCATAACCCGAAAGGCATCCTTCTAAAGGCATATGTTCCAAAAGGACAAGTAAAGGTAGTTTTTTCTTGATCTTCAGGATGGATTGGGATTTGGTAAAATCCTGAATATCCATCAAGGTAACAAAATTTTTTTTTGTGAGCGAGTCATTCGAGAACCTCATCCAAAAAGGGCAAGGGGAAATGATCTTTCCTTGTTGCTTTGTTAAGTTTTCGGTAGTGGATGCACATTCGCCACCCAGTTACTGTTCTAGTAGGTACTAGTTCATTCTTATCATTAAGAACAACAGTGGTCCCCCCTTTTTTTGGGACCACCTGCACGGGACTTACCCATTGAGAATCCGAGATTGGGTAGATGATACCTCCTTTCAGAAGTTTGAGAACCTCGAGGCGAACTACCTCCTTGAGATTAGGGTTCAACTTTCTTTGATGTTCCCTTGATGGTTTGAATTCTTCCATCATAGGCAATCTGTGCATGCATAAAGCTGGATTTATACCCGTCAAGTCAGTCATCTTGAATCCGATAGCTTTCTTGTGTCTCTTTAGTTCATCAAGAAGTCTGTTTTCTTGGTCCACCTCCAGGGTGGAGCTGATAATCACTGGACAAAGTTTCTCATGGTCAAGAAAGGCATGTTTGACTCCCTCAGGTAGAGCTTTCATTTCAGGAGCCTTAGGTGGCTCAGTTGCTTCTATAATGGTGACGGCCTTGAGTTCTTCAAAGGTGGCCGTTGGGGCTTCTTCAGCTTTTTCTAAGTATTGAAGACATTCTTGCACAAGTTCATTTGCCGAGAATTGTACTTCCGGATTTATCAAGATATCTTCCAAATCATCGGAGGGTTCATACATTTCTAATTGGGACATTTGATATATAGCGTCCAGGAGAAAGACTTCCTCTTGAATGCTTGGACCTTTCATGCTATTAAGGACTCTGAACTGGAAAGCTTCCTTCCCAAGTCTCAAGATAATAGTTCCTGCTTCTACATCGATAAGCGCTCGGGCAGTAGCTAGGAAAGGTCTGCCGAAGATTATCGGGTATCTTAGTTCTTCTTGTATGTCCATAATAACGAAATCGCACGGAACATAAGAATTCGTTCCTATCCTGACAGGTATATCTTCAATGATTCCAAGGGGAGCAGTTATGGTAGAGTCGGCTAACTAAATTGTCATTGTCGTAGGTAACAAATCACTGAAGCCTAATCTTTTACACATAGAATAGGGCATAATGGATATACTTGCTCCTAAATCTACTAATCCCTTCTTGCTGGAGCCATTTCCAATTGAACACTGAATACCGAAGGAACATGGGTCCTTCTTTTTCTTTGGCATTTTGTTAAGCAGAATGTCTGAAGTGGTCTGAGCTAGTTTCACTATTTCGTGCTCTTCTGTCATATTTTTTTTTGACAGAAGGGTTTTCAGGTATTTGGCCCATGCGGGCACTTCGGAAAGAGCATCGAGGAATGGTATATCAATGTATAGTTTCTTCATAGCTTCTTTGAATTTCTGGAACCTAGTGTCCATTTTGGTTCCTTTCAGCCTGTCCGGATAAGGGATTCTAGGTGGAACTTCTGGCATTGGTTCCTTTTTTTTTCTCTTTCAGTGGTTTTAGTAGATTTTTCCTTTTCCTGGGTTGAGCTTTCTGTTGGGGAAAGAATAGCTAAATCGTTATCATCATCATGGATGATTCTAGTGGTATCAGGAAGGACACGACCAGACCTTGTGGTGACATCATTTAGTTGTTCAGGTCTATTTTGGTCATGCCTTGGGTTTGCCTCTGGTTGCCCAGCAAAGGTACCTGCTGGTGGTTTCAACTGAGCAGTAATCTGTGCTAATTGGGCCTCTACAGCCTTTTGTTGAGCCTGTTGGTTCGCACACATAGTTTGCTGAGATTGAAGCATCTGTCTAATCAAAGAAATTTCATCAGATGGTTGGGAAGGGGCACTCCTCTGTTGATATTGAGTGACTTGCTGCCCTTGTGGTTGCTGTGGAGGTGCGGTTAACTGCGGTTGTTGTGGCTACTACAACTGAGGTTGTTGCAGCTGTGGGTGCATTCCTGGATGGGTATATTGGTAAGAGGAATTCCTAGGATAATTGGATCTTTGGAAACCATTTCTATAATTCCCTTGATTTTGGTTGAAGTTATTCTGAAATCCTGGTGGTTGTCTATTGAAAGATCCGCCTTGTGTCTGTTGTTGTGGATTGGCAGTCCCTGCAGGATTCCCATATTGAAAACCAGGGTGGTTTCTTGGTTTATATGGATTGTAATACACCTGTCTAGGTATTGAGTGAATGGAGTTGACTTGGTCTGGCATTTGGTCCTCGGGATGTTCAATAATGGGTTCATATTGCGGCACTGGTGGTTGTAGATCCATCATAACATTGTATAGCAGACCACATGATAGTGTGGGATGATCAGATGCATGACAGGCTTCGCAAATTCTAGTAGCTGCTTTTACTTGTTGAACCTGGGAGCCTTTCTTCTTGTCGTATTCTCCGAAAGAAGTTTTGAGAGCTTGTTTCTTGCTAGCAATAGTCTTCAAGGCCTCTGCAATGGCCTTGAGTTCCATAGATTCTTCAGCCTTGTAGACTTTAAGAACTCCCTTGGATTGGTTAGACGACCTTCCCCAATTGGATTGGTTCTCGGCCCCTAACGTAACTATATTCCAAGCATCTTCATAGTTCTTTCTCATGAAGTTTCCTCCAGATGAGGAGTTTAAAAAATGCTTGATATCATCACTTACTCCTCTATAGAATGTTTCAATCAGTTGATTTTGGGATATGCCATGGTGAGGGCACTTTCTCAGGAGTTCCTTGAATCTTTCCCAAGCTTCTGCAAGTGTTTCTCTGGGTAGTTGGGAAAAATGGTTGATCTTCCCCCTAATCTCATAGGTTAGTGAAGGTGGAAAGAATTTCTCAAGAAACTTTTCTTCTAAGGGAGTCCAAGTAGTGATGATAGGGTGCCTATCTAAAGCATTGTACCAACTTAGCGCTCTTCCAGATAAGGTGAAGTGGAAGAGGTGTAACATTATTGCTTCCAAGGAAACTCCTGCTTGAGGTACAAGTCGGCAGAGTGACTTGAATCTCTTAAGATGATCCATGCAATCATCTCCAGATCCTCCAGAGAAAGAGATGCCTTGCATGATCTGGATCCATTGCGTCCGGATTTCAAAGTTTGGTATGTTAATAATCGGTGGTCAGACTGGGTGATCATCTTCATAATTCTTTGGGACTGCGTAGTCCCGAAGTTGCTTGTTTCTTAATGCTAATTGAGCAGCGACATTCTCGGCTTGGATGCGGGCTTGTTCCTCAGCTCGAATCTCGGCCTGCACTTGAGCACGAGTGTCAGCGATAAGTTGTGCTCGTTGTGCAGCTATGGCAGCGTTAACTCTTTCTGCAACGAGGCGTTGCTCTTCAGCCATCTGTCTGGCTCTTTGGCGGTTAAGTCTAATCCTTCGGTGGAAACTTCTTTCTACCTCAGAGTCGTACTCTGGTTCAGGGGAGAATCCGATGTGATGCGGGGTTAGCATACACATTTTCTACCCGAGTAGGAAGAAATTCACTCGGTTAGATGATGAAAGGAAGCAAAGAGGTCAAGAAAATTTGGAGTAGTTATCAAGGAAAAGTGTAAAATCCTAATCAACCAAGAAGTTGTTAAGTAAAAACTAAAACGTTCCGTTGTCCCCGGCAACGACGCCAATTTTTGATGGAGTTTTGCAACGCCACTAAAAATCCTAGAGATGATGAATCTCTAGGTTTAGCCTTGCTTATACTATGGTAAGATCTCCACCCATGTGTGCTAGGACACGCGGAAGTCTTATCGTAGTATAGTTTAAGGGTCGAATCCTCAGGACAATGGTCTTGATTAGAATTAATCAAGATGGAAAATGTTTTAGTCGTACCTAATTACTTAACGGTTGATATTTAGATCGAAAGTTTGATTTGGTTGTTTAAACTAAGTGCGAGGAAAGTAAAAGCAAAAAAGTAGAAATTAGGGTTGTAAATAATGATTAAAAACCACTAGGATGTTATCGGGTTTCACGCCACTACACATGGATCAAAACATGCAACATAATAAAACAACCTACAAAGAGATTCTAATCAGTTAGTATCTTGTAGACTTAGTTTCTTTTCAGATAACTAACTACGAGAAGTGTGGAGTATTGCAACGCCAGCCATCCCATAATGAATGGTCACTTGCTTTGCATTACTTCTTCATGAAGTGTGTTCCTTGACCTTGCCAAGGTTGCACTTTCATACGTCAACTGATTCCATTTCATAGTATGAACGTGCAACAATGGGAGTGAGTTTACTCCACTCATGAAAGCACTCCTAGATACCGAAACAGACGTATGGTGACTACATACATCTAGAACCAACTTTCAATCGATATTCAGATCTAAGGGTACAAACGTAGACAATTCATACCGAAAGACAATAGGTAATACTAGTTGATGATCAAGCAACAAGCATTCATTTAACGATTGATGTTGAACTGAAAAGGAGAGTATCTCTATTGCAAACAGTTGAATTACATTGCATGAAATGAAAACATGGGTAGCGGGGCTACTCCCCGCACCCTAGTGAATGAGACTACTCGCTCATATCAAGGACAAAGAAGGAGGTGAGAAGAGAGAGAAAGAACGTCATCTCCACGGAGGAGGGAAGGATGAACCCTTGGTGAAGAGAGCAACGATCTTCGCACTTCGTGGATGCTTTGCTGATGGATCTTCTCTTCCCACCTTCTTTATTGTTGAGAGAGAAGGTAGCTTGAAGATGGAATGTGGATCTCAAACTGGAAGCCTTGGGGCGATGGATGAAAGATGGGAGTGCTCTGGAACTGGAGAGGCAGCCTTTGGGCGTCTGAGAGTTCCCCCTCTTGAGGACCCCTTTGGGTCTTATTTATAGGCTTAAGTGGAGCCCAAACGGTCTTGAACCCGTTTGGGCACTGAACACATTTGGCCGCTGAACCCGTTTGGTTTCTGAACCCGTTTGGGCGCTGAACCCGTTTGGGCGCTGAACTCGTTTGAGCGCTGGACCCGTTTGAGCACTGGACTCATTTGGGCACTGGACCCATTTGGGCGCTGGACCCGTTTGGGCGCCAAACTCATTTGGGCGCTGGACCCGTTTGGGCGCCGAACTCGTTTGGGCGTCGAACTCGTTTGGGCGCTGGACCCGTTTGGGCACCGAACTCGTTTGGGCGCCGAACTCATTTGGGCGCTGGACCCGTTTGGGCGCCGAACTCGTTTGGGCGCTGGACCCGTTTGGGCGCCGAACTCGTTTGGGCACTGGACTCGTTTGAGCTTATGCGGTCTCGGGACCGTTTAGAGTTCATGCGGTCTTGAGACCATTTAGCCTTAAACGGTCTTGGGACCGTTTGGCCTTAAACGGTCTTGGGACCATTTGGCCTTAAATGGTCTTGGGACCGTTTGGGGTTTTTGAATTTTTTGTGTGTGTGTTTTTCTGCAAGGATAAAGAAGAGAAAAGTTAATCTATTGATGTGTCAGCAATAAGGTAAAGATTTAATGATTCTTTCTAATTTATTTAAGAAAGAGTATGGAAAACAAGGGAAAACTAATAAAATAGCATCACAAAGTGAGTGGCTATCAGTTCTCAATTTCCCTAATACCACTTACCCTAGAAACCTAGACTTGACAAGTCCTACTAGAATTACACCTAACCCTAGTTCTCCAACTAGTAGTATAGGCTATAGGGTACATTCTAATAGCACTTGCCTTGTTGTTTGGTTTGGTAATCTAGATTGAATTGTGATAATTGTATGCTATGTTGACATCCCCCAACTAATATCAAACCACATTCCCAAACGACCCACCTACCTAATCTCATTGCTTAAAACCCTTCTTGCCTTCTTAGTTTGTTCATGGTAATCTAGTTTAATTGATTTTGTTCAATTTAGTTAATTGCTTCGTCTTGCTCTTTAGGGTTAACTTAGGCTCTTGCTCTCTCTAGTGGTTAACTTAGCTCTTAGTTGCTAATTGCTCTACTAGTGGAGTGTAGCTAACCTTTGATCTTGGTTAGCTAATTGCTTAATCTAGTTCCTTAGACTTGCTTGCTTAGGATTATTTAGGGCTTGCGATAACTTAGATTTCATATTGCCTTTACTTGCCTGTTCACTTAGTTTAACAACCAAAACAACCCCTTTAAACCCTTCAACCCTAGTCTCCGCATTAGGAATGTAGCCAATGCTAACCTAGCTCTAGTGCCCCCTATCCCTGAGGATCGACCCCTACTCTTACCTATCACCTATACTATAATAGTACCTCGTGTGCTTGCAGATGACCTATTTAGTGTTGTGATCGAATCTTGTTAGGGTTATTATAAATTTTGAGAGATCCCATGTGTTTGAGTTTCATGGGGTGAATCTAGTCACCTCTTGTTGGCTAGTGTGTGCACCTCTGGCTCGGAGGCACCAGTAACCCCCAATTAAGGAAGACCAAGAAGCCAGAGCCGCTATCCCAAAATAAGATCAATGGTTTTGCAAATCATAAAAAATAATTAATAAATTCTCCAAAGACTAAGCTTAAAGTAGGATAAAAATTTACTTTTCACTGACGTGTCAACCTTTGATTGGCTTATATAACTTTAATCTTGAAAATATTCTAGAAATTGATTGGTAACTCGAATCAAGACAAGTTATATATGAAAATTGATCACGAGAATGCAAGGAATGCAAAACAAATATTATCAAGGTCTAAATCTTATTATAACTTGAAAAAGTGTGCAAAGATACTATCTTTAATAGTTTTAATTAATTTGAAAACATAAGTTTTGAAGATTAATGGATCTAATGATGTTCCCTGGATATTATAAGAAAAGTTTAACCTTTTGACACAAAAATTATATATTAAATCTAATGGGATGCTAACTGTTCATAATTTTCTTAATTAGGGTTTCATAATGATAAATGTGCATTAATGGGCTTAAAAACCCTAATTTTGATAATTATAAGGTTTAACAGTTTTAATTGTCAAGATCAATCAATAAGAAATGAAAATGATGTTCTTGAACTAATTTGTGAATAAAGACCCTTAATTTGGATAATTTGAGTAATTGGGGTTTTTATGAGTAGAAATGCTATTTTAGCATTCGTTGACCTAAAAAGGAAAAAGGTTGAGAAACTGATCTAAGAAACCCTAATGAATCCTAATGAGACTTAAAAACCTTTAAAAGGTGTCCCAAGTAAATAAGGAGTTGTTTGGGATATGATGGTAGCATTTAGGCATGATACATGTTTTCAGGATCAAGATTGCTTGATTGTTTGCTTGACTTGCTTGATTGGACATCTTGATTGGATTGGATATCTTGCTTATATTTGAGACTTAAAATCAGGTATGTGGTTATTTTATGATTACTCACTTTAGTCTCATGGTGATTTATGAGGTTTCATCGATTGTGTGAAAATAACTACTTGGATGACTTTATTTTCTACAATCTATAAAGTGACTATAATTATCACAATGTAAATATATATATGACTTGACCAAACCTACATACCATCTCTGGATGTAAGATCTAAGAGGACCAATCCCTGGAGGGAAGGTCAAAGATGGTCAAGACCCAAAGGGAAGACCATAGGGCACCCAGAGAGGTGACCCATAAGGTACCAAGCTTAGGATGGAGAAGGTAGCCTAAAGTCCCTTGCAAGGACTAAACCCTAAGAGAGGGTATCCCAGAGGACGAGTAAAAATGATTGGGAAGTTATAATGAAAATATAATCTTGGATTGTTAACAAATATTTGATGTGATTAGGTTGTTATGAAATATGTGCAAATTATTGGTTGTCACCACATACCGATATTTTCATTATACTAACCAATGTTTTGTTTGTCAGTGTTTTAGGAATATCTAAAAGTGGATAAACAGTAAAGTGGTATTTGAAGAATAGTGCTAATTAAAGAAAGGAGGATTTAGTTAGAAAGAACTCTACATTGGGTAAAGTTCCAATCTCCTATTTTTGAAAGGTATGTGAAAAGTAAAATTTTATCCCTCTTTAAGCTTAGTCTTTGGTCCAATTTATTAATTATTTTTGATTATCTGCAAAACCATTGATCCTATTTTGGGATAGAAGCTCTATCTTCTTGGTCTTACTTGATTGGGGGTGGGGTTGTTACAGGGTCCTTACATCTTAAGCCCTTATTTTCCTTATCTTTAGTTTGCCCAGTCTTACATGAATTAGAATTTGCTAATTTTATTTCAATTCCTATGTTAACTTTTAACAGTTCCTGCTTTGTTAGTAGCTTTTAGTGTACATAGAATAAAATTAAGATTTCTTGTTGAATGTTTAAATGCTTCCTAATTCTCTAGACTTCAGTTATAAGGATTTTCTATATCTTAATTTCTAGCACATGAAGAATAAAACCAGTTTGTATTTAAATTTTCATTGTTAATATAAGAAAACTAGCCACCAGTCTGCCGAACCATCAAATGATTGGTTAGCTAGACCACCCATCAAGTTCTAGAATGTACTGATCAACCATCAGTTGTAGTAGAACCATTAGTTGACCAACTAGTAAACCCATCGAGTGATGACTTGTTTGCCTCACCATTAGATGAGGAGTATAGCGAAGCCATTAAATGTTTGATGAGAAGACCAAACCATCAGATCGGGTTAAATATAAACCATTAGAAGGAAAAAAGGGAACTAGATGCTGATGTGCCATTGGCTGGCAGAGCAGACGAACCATCAATTGATCAGATAGAAAAAGCATCAGAGTAACTACGATCAACACCACCATCGAGTGCTGGACGTGACCAAAACCTTCGGTTGGCAACTATCAGCCCTCAAGGCCCGCCCAACCATCGATTGGAAAATAAGTGCTAAACCATCAGTTATTAACACCCGATGGTTAGTGCAGGGATGAAAACCTATAAATAGGGGCCAGGAAACCATTGAGACAATCCATCATATTCTCCTTTCTAAAACCCTAACCGCAAAGAGCACTCCAACGCCATGACAACCAAAGAGACTAAAAAAACCAAGGGAACCCATAAGAAGATATTGTCTTCTACCTCATCCTTGGTTGAAGCAAGAAAAGGAACAAAGGACCATCACAACACTAGAATGCCATCATGCACCCTTTGTTTGAAGAACCAAGCCAAGAACCACCACAGATTCGGCGATGAATCGAGGTTGAAACTACAACACTGGAGACGAGTGGTAAACCTAAACCCAATTTCTATTCTTAAGATCTTCCCAATATCTGCTTGGCGTTGTCCTTCACTTATTTTGATGATTTCTAAACCATCGACCCTTGCCCACGATTGAGTGTGGTTTCAAATCCCTAGACTATCAATTCTTACCTTCAGGCCATTACAAGCACTTGCACCTTATCCTGGTTCAACCATCGGTTGTCCTGACCATCGGTTGTCACTCCTCTCTTTTTTGAGACCATCGATTTCTCGAGAACGGCTATTCTGATCAACAATTGTTCTTCCCCCTCTTTTAGAGATGCAACCATTGAGTCTGAGACCATATGTTTCCTTTTTCTCACCGACCATTGACTGTTGACCATCGACTGTCAACATGACACCCCAACCATCAGTTGCTGACCTAGTATTCTACAACTAGCAAATGTTGGTTAACCCCTGTTGGTTATCATTATGATAAAACCCTATCCTTGTTTATCTAATCAATATTGTTAGAGGTACTTAAACATCTACAAGGCAAAAGATGGTAGGAAAATAGAATAGGGATCAAGCAATCCAAGAGTCTGAGTACACATAGAAACTCAAAGCTTCAATGACCTTAGAAGAAATGGCGAGGATGGACAAACTAAAAGATGAAGCAGTGACATATGTCAAGATACATGGTGATCCTAACAAGGAAAGCATCATAGCATGCTTGGAAATAATACTTTGAAAAATTGGGAATTTAATAAAATCTATTTCAATAAGCAGACCTCATACGATGATCTCACTTTAGAATTCATGTCCTCACTATAGAAGTTGCCAATATCAAAGTAAGAAATGGAAAAGTGTGAGGGAGAATATAAATTGTAGGTGAAAATCATCAAGGAAGAATATATCTTGAGTGAAATATGGCTAAATGAAATCTTTAATGAATTTGACGAGTAGACTGAACCAAAAAAAAGGCACATGGAGATAGGAATGCATGAGGGTTCCTAATACATAAAACCCAGGAGAAACTTTTAGGAGACAATAGATATAGTTCTCCTCAATCCAAGGATGCTGTGATGCATTCATGCTTCATGAGGGTAGTGCATAAGATCTTCACCAATGCATTGACTTTCAGATATGAAATGAGCAATGTGACTAGGCTAGATCTCCACGTACTATGAAGTATGATGGAAGAGAGGGCCATAAATATAGGGAGGATTCTGGTTGATAAGTTGATGGTGGTGCGAGACTGGAGCCCCCCTGTGATTTCTACATGGGAGGCCTATTCACCTACATTGTGCACCAATTAGGGTATCCTAAAACTCAAACATTTCCCAAGGTCAGAGGGAGATATGCTAATATATGCCAAGTACCTAACCGCTTCCAATGTCCTAGAAAGGTCAAAGTAGAACTACTCCTACAGACTTTGTAGGATAAATACTATCTACCTCTCCCAGAGCTGAGTAATTATGACTGTGACAAGCTCATCTTTCAAGAAGATGAAATTATGATGATGATATCTCAACAAAAGTATGAGCACACATAAGCCAACCGAACAAGAAAAGAAACAACTGAAAGAGGTGGCAACAAAGCAAACAACAAGGAAGAGGATAATTCTATACCTCCCTGCAAGGCTGACCACCTAACCGAAGAAAAAGAAATCCTCCACAACTAAAATTATATATAATTAGAAAAATCCAAAAAAGAAATTCTAAGGACCCATACCATCTGCACTATACTAGAGGCCATGATATATGAAACAAGAACAATCATCCCTAATGAAGCAGCAATAGAAGCAACCATTCCCAAAATAAGGGAAGAATAAGCAAAGACAAGTACAACCTCACACCACAAAGAAAATGTGGAGGTAGAGATTGGGAGTACAACTAACAAATCCTTGAAAATATCAATAGGAAAGAAGCTGCAAGATGAAAACCCAAAAAGAGAGCGACCCCAGCCAAATCACAACAAGAGTCTGATGTGAGAATGCAGATAATGTGCCAAAACAGATGAGATAGGACAAGAGATTGATGACCTTCGTGAGATCATCTCAACCTCTATACTAAATATTTTTAATTTAACTACATATATGTCTACACTAACCTCACATGTGTATAAAATAATGGTAGATATACAACCAATTATAAGCCTGCCACAATAGATGCAATAACTAGCTATGAACTAAATGCATGTTATGCAAGAACTGGCAGGAATGACCAATGAACTCACCATTTTATAAAAAGAATGAGATGATATGTGCCAGGAAAACTTGTAACTCAGAGAATAAGTGACAAAGAGGAAAGAAGCTGCCACAACAAGTAGCAAAGAGACAATGAAAAGACAAAGAATAGCCATTGCCAAACTATCGACCTCCACAGTGGTACATGAAGATGTGCACCTCAAGGCTTCTATGGTTAGGGCTGCTATGCAACCAGGACAAGGAGTGAACCTAGAAGGAGAGGGAGTGTATGAACACTCCTTATGTTGGAGTTTTAAAAGAAAGTCTCAACTCACTTATCACCCGCAAGTGTATGGGGTCAATTGTAGTTGAGTGTCAAACACAAGGAGCTAGGTTAGCTAGGCTCCCAAGTCATTAATTTTCATTAATGTAATTTGAATTAAAAAAGTTGTGTTTGATTACATATAGCAAAAAGACAAATAACAACAAAGAGCTTAAGTTAAATGTTCAATTTAGAATTTAAGGGACTTGGACATTGGATTTCACAACCACATCATCACATCATATATAACTATGAAATTAAAGCATGTTGTCAATTTACAAGGAGGTTTTCATCATCACGCACCTCCCTGTGACATGAGATGGTTCTCAACTTCACATAATACTCCCATGTCTATGTTTAGTTTTAAACACAACCATAAACCCTGAACATTCTCCAGCCACTCCCATAGTCAAGAGAATGTTGCCATGGATCCAACTTCCTACTCCTTTGTACGTTCTCCCAAGGCACAAAGAAGCATAAAACATGTATAAAAGGTGGCTAGCCAGACATACAAGATAACAAACACCGTAGGCATCCGAGGAGAAGCAAATTAACTAGCATTCATTATAAATTTCGAGTTCACATGAGAAATGGTATGGGAGTTACTCTCCCATGACCAAGAAGAAGTTTCTACTCGCTCATAATAGAGAAACACAAGCACATAGCATAATTTTTAGAATTTTGCATAGTTAAGAGAAGAAAAAGCTAAAGGAACAAAAAATGTAGTCAAGGGGAAGAATAACTTCAGCTAGAGGATGAGATTCCACCCTTAGAGCTGCTTCAACTCAGACAATCCTCCCTCCTAAGAAGCTTGAGTGAGAAGAAAAGCTCTTCTGCACCTTTTGGAGAAGAAATGGTTAAGAATGGAAGTAGAATGGAGTTCTCTCTCAATAAACCTCTTCTTTCACCACATAATCTCCCTCCTTTTGCTCTGGAACTTCTCTTGGATGAAAAGTGCTTCAAATGAAAAGTGATAAACATCTAAAAGATTGGACCAGTGTTTTAAAATGAGGGGCGGTTGCTGCTGATTTCTGCAAAGACTGGTGAAGACACGACATGTCTTTGAGGAGACACGTCGTGTCTCATCGTGTAGCTTATTGAATAATTGCTACTGCACGAGAAGTACATGACGTGTCCTCATAGAGACACACCATGTAGCTTCTACTGGGGTCGATCTGGGCATAAGGCACACAACATGTTCGATTAAATACATGTCTGTGTACATTGGCAACAAGTTGGAGTTGGCCTCTAGATCGTGAGGACACGCCGTATCTTAATAAAGACACATCATGTTGTCTTCTCTGCAATTCAGGCATTAAGGTTTCTAGAAACTTACATGCCCGTGTGTTTAATAACACACAACGTGTTCTTTGTTGTGTTGACCTTTCTAGAAAGGTACACACCGTGTCTTAAATAATACACATAGTGTGCAGTGTTGTTTCTTTAGAAATGAACTTTGAATCAGTTGCAAATCAAAGGGAGGTCCCATTGAGGTTAGACTTGGGTTGGGCTATCTCCAATTTGGCATTTTAAACGTGTGCCTATGATCAATATCATGTAACAAGTAAAATAACTAAAATATGGCAAGTTAAGTATGATTAGAGGCTAAATGGAAGGCAAAATCAACTGCATATGTGTGTGGATGAGTGCAAAAAGTGGATATGAAATGCACACATCAAATCCCCCTAATCTTGAACTATTTCCTGTCCTCAAGCAAAAAGTGCATAGAACACAAATGAAGGAATTGTAAAGCTCATGTATAGATAAAATGAAATGGAAGTTATAAAAGAGGCCAAACCAACCATAATCATCAGGTTCGTATTCATAGCATTGATTTCATCTCAGACATCCAAGAAAGAAAATTAAGTTCAATAAGGATGGTAACACATTGAATGAAGTAGTCAACTATGCAACACTAAAAGGAACTTGGATAATTAGGCCAAACAACCAGTGAATATGCAACAAAACTTTCATCTATCGCGTATGCAAATGATGGAATCTTAGTTAATGTTAGCAAACTTTAGCTCTCTCTTCTTATTTTCCTAAAAGATATGATAATGGATTGGGGGTTCCGACACTCGGCTGGTAATGTAGGCTTATGCACACAAGGAGTGCCAGTTGGGGTGTTTTACCCTCTTTATAGGACATATCACATAACCATCGTGGCTAGATCAGACTTCACTAGGTTAGTATGACATGTGGGCGGTTTCAACCATATTTTATGGTGTACTTAAGGTGAACTAAATCAAAGGTGTAAGTTAAATTGGTCAAGAGTTTCACTTATTTTTCCCAGAACAGAAGAGAGTTAACCAAATTGTAACATCACCCAAATTCCATCATTTGTTTTGATTTTTTTCACTAAAAAGGGGTGGTTGTAAGATCACTAAAAGTTTGGAAAAATCATCCCATGTTCTAAATAATTTCACAAAGTTGACATATTCACAAAATTTGTTACCAATTACACATATTTGACAATCCAGGATGAAAACTTTGAAAAATTCAGGCTACAAACACAAATATGAAATTAAACACGTGTTGGTGACCATAAAGTTTCATTTGATTCATGCATGCTCTTTTTCAATTTCTTCAAATGATAATTCTAATGAGGGAGAACAAGATAGTTCAAGCTTGTGAAGAAAGACAATTCATTACACAAAATGGGCCTCACATCATACTAAACTTGCAAAGAGAAAAGCATAAACTAAAAACAAAAACTAAAGACAAGAACTGGAGAACTAGAAAATGAAATACAACAAAACAACTACAACTATATTACTAGCCGGTTTCACACCCCTAAGCTTGAAATTTGTAGTGTCCTCACTACATCAATCAAACCTTAGGAAGAAGTAACCAATTACCTACCATGGAAGATATCAGCAAGAAGGGCCAGTGCTCTGTGACCAGTGGGGAAAAACTGGTTGACCAAATCATCATCATTAGGTATGTTGATTGGCATGGGCTGTGGAGTAGGCTCTGACTGCTTCTGGTGAGGCTGATGCATTGGATAGTGGTTTTGAGAGATATGCCACATATCCATGCGCTGAACCATGTCATGCATCACCGAGTATTGCTGACCCATAAGATCAAGATGACTGTCTAAATGGTCAAACCACTACTGAACATAGCTGTAAAGGTCCCTAATATCAGGCATGACCTAAGAGTACTCAGTGTGAGTGGTTGCGGAAGGTGGAGGCATAGTGTGCATCTGAGCAGGAGGTGCATTTGAAGCGACATGGTCACCAGGGGCATATGTGTCATCATCTGGACCACTAAGATCTACCTTCCAATTGTCCTTATTTGTTAAGGTGATGTTCACCAAGTTAGGCATGTCGATGTACCGATCATTGTCAAAATATTGTCTAAACTTGGCATCATTATTGTGGACCCTAGTGATCAAACCTACATAAATCAAATATTGAATATCCACCAAGTTTCTTCCTGGTGCAACCTCCAGACAAGTCAGATCTATCTTAATCTTTGTAGCAAGGAGAGTGATCAATCCTCCATACATGATGTCCCCAGATTCTCTCTTCTTCATCTTCTTAATGTCCAAGAACCCGGGTGAGAATGAAGTAACTTGCATTGATCTGATAATCATAAATCATGCCCCACAGAAAAATTGATCATGCTTCCCGCAGAATCCTTGAGTTTTTTCTTTCTTTCTAAAGACCCATGTACTAAGAAGGCAGTGGACATATCTAAAAATTTGGTTATGGATGGCAGATGCACTGGCCTTCTTAACATCATGTCTCACCTCATCAGTGATCTCATTCCAAAATACATCACTGTCTAGCCAGAGGGTAGTTTAGAGAACCCTCATAGTGGCACTCTACGAGCTCATAGAATTGCTTGAAGATGATTTGGTAGCCCTGGCCTAGTAGGTGTAAGCGGATAAATGCATATGGTTCCAGCCCATTCTTTGGGTCCTCAACCTTAATAGTAGTAAGAAATTCATAGACAAGGCAAGGGTAAGTATTGGTTACTAAACAACATATGTACTGGAGGCCAATTTCCTTTAGATGCGTTATGACCTCCTCCTTGAATCCCAGGGCTCCCCTTATTTATTGACATGCAAAGCATGTAGGGAGGACCCTACATGAGATGAGAAATTGGTACGTGGGGTCTTCCTCTACGGTAACCCTGAACTAGGTCGTGGATACGTACGCAGGGGCTAAGGATGAGCTTTATCTGTGCCTATGGTTCTACATCTTCTTCACCGATGCCGTTGCTGCTTGAGAAGTTGCTGAAACAACCTTGAACACGACATATCTAGATTTGGACACATCATGTCTTTAGACAATAAGGCTAGCAAACTGGGTAGAAGACACGACATGTCTTTTGGAAGACACAACATGTACCTGGAGTGTGGTGGCAGTCAAAGGTTGGAAATGATGGCCTTTCCTTCATACGACGTGAGCTTGGTTTCTCACAACATGTCTTCATGATTCAATGATGAAGAGGATGACAACGGAGGCGGTGCTAGTGTTGTTTTGCTTGCTAGGATGGAGGAGGTGCTCATTTCCAAGGGCGGAATCATAGTAGTGGAGCTTGATTGTAGAGCAACGGAGGGTAGCAGAAACACTTATAGCTTGTTTTGAGGCAACGGAGGGTGGTAGAGGCGTTGGGAGCTTGCTTCGGGCAACAGAGGGTGGCAGTGAAGCTCAAAGCTTGATTCTAGGCAGCAAAGGTTGTGGAGTCTCTGTGCACGGTCGGAGGAGTCACACACGGTGGTTAGAACATGGATGGTTGAAAGTGAGAGTGAGGGACGTGGCTTGGGATTAGGGTTAAAAACCCACTTTCTCATCTTTGGACATGACATGTTTTTCTAAGGACATGCCATGTTCTTTTATAGAGGTCGCCTGCTCCCTTTGGAATGTGCTTTGACTACAGAGGACACGCCGTGTTTGGATTTAAAACACGACGTGTGATATTTTAGAAACCAAGGTTAAATTTTCCCTATAGATAACGACACGTCGAATTCAAATAAAGACATGACATAAATTCTTCCTGGAAAAATATAGCCATTGCAGATTGAGCATTGTACACGGTGTGTTCAAATTAACACACGCTGTGTAACTTTTCGGGTGGAAACTACACACTCTCTATCTGATAACGACATGACGTGTCAAATAAAGACACGTTGTGTGTTTCTCCAAAAATACTTAGTGCATTTGAAAGATCTAGAGGACACGTCATGTTTGATTAAAAACACGCCATGTCTGATTCCAGCGGGTGTCGTCTGTGATCATACACACCATGTTTGAAATAGTACACATCGTGTACCCTTGAGTATCTTCATAGTCATTCTTTCTGTGTGTAGCGAGACGATGTGTGCAAACAAAGACACGTCATATCTTTATGAATTTCTATAGAAATTGTCTTCTTTGATCAACAACTGTAGAGCTGATGGTGTATCTATGAGGGTCTATATTATTACATTCATCCATGACAAGTTTATTTTGGGAATTGAAAATTGTTTTTGATTAAAACTAATTAATGAAATCTATCCTAATGTGGTGTCAAATCCCACAAGTTCCTCCATTTAAAGTTTGGAGTAAGAATCTTCAATACTTTGATCATGCATCTTAGAGGGATCAAGAGGCTCCCTTGTCAATCTCCTCTCCTTCAATATATAGCTTGCATCTTTGTCCATTAACCTTAAATGTTGATTGCTTTCCTTACAACTCCACTGTATGGATAGACCTTCAAGACTAAGAATGGTCTAGACCACTTAGACCTCAATTTTCCTGGGAAGAAATTAAATAATAGAACTGTCTCCTTCTTTTAATTCTTTAACCTCGATTCTTTTATCATGCCATCTCTTTATCTTTTCTTTATAGATATTTGTGTTCTCATATGCATCCATCCTAAGTTCTTCAAGCTCCTAGAGTTGCATAAATCTTTTCTCTCTTGCTTTCTTTAGATCATAGTTAAGGAATTTGATTGCCCTCATTACCTTGTGCTCTAATTCTATGGGTAAGTGACATGATTTTCCATAGACTAGATTGAATGGGGTTGTCCCAATTGGAGTTTTAAAAGCCATCTTGTACGCCCATAGTGCATTGTCTAGCTTCAGTGCCTGATCCTTTCTTGAGCTGGAGACAATCTTTTCTTGAATAGCTTTTAGTTGCCTATTTGAGATCTCCACCTAACATAATGTTTGAGGATGATAAGGTCTGGACACCTTGTGCTTCACTCCATATTTGCTAAGCAGGTTGTTAAAGTTCCTTTCATTGAAGTGGCTTCCACCGTCAGATATTATTGCTCTTGGGACTCCAAACTTGGAAAAAATAATATTTTGGAACAATTTTATCACAGAAATTTGGAATCTAGTGATTGGGTGGGGATTTCCTCCACCCATTTGGATACATAGTCACATGCTACTAGAATGAACTTATAGATGCATGAGGATGGAAAATGGCCCATATAGTCTATACCCCTCACATCAAAGACCTCTATCTATAGGATTGAATTCAACAACATTTCATCCTTCCTTGAAATCCCTTCAGTTCTTTGACACTTGTCACAAGCTTTGAGGAACACGTGCACATCACAAAATAGACTTGGCCAATAGAAACCTACTTGAAGAATCTTTGTTGTGCTCTTATTCGCTCCAACGTGTCCACCATAGGGGGAGGAATTGCAATCTAAAATAACACTTGCAATCTCTTCATCAGGATTGCATCTCTTAGAAAGACCATCTGCACATTACTTAAATAGTAGGGGGTTATCCCAAAAATAGAACTTAACATCACAGAGAAACTTTTTCTTCTGTTGGTATGTGAAATCAGGAGGAATGCATCTGGTGGAAAGATAATTTGCAAAGTCCACAAATCATGGCATAGAAAGAGAGTTCACTACATAGAACTTATTGATAGACAAATCATCATCAATTGGAATCTTGTCTTCAGTGCTAGTTGATAGGTGTGAGTGGTGATAAACTATGTTATTTTTGTCCCTTTCTTATCTTTGATTTCCAAGTAAAACTCCTATAAAAGTAGTATCCAGAGGATGAGGTGAGGTTTTGCATCTTTCTTACTCATAAGGTACTTTACTGTAGCATGATCAGTGTACACAATGACCTTGGAACCCACTAGATACTATCTAAACTTGTCAAAAACATACACTATAGCAAGAATCGCCTTCTCAGTAGTGGCATAGTTCATTTGTGAATCATCTAGGGTCATACTTGCATAGTGTATGGCATGGAGTTTGTTGTATTTTCTTTGTCCCAAAACTGCTCCTATAGCGTAGTCGCTTGAATCATACATTATTTTATAAGGAACACTCCAATCTGGTGGTTGGATGATAGGAGCTGACACTAAACCATCTTTCAATCTTCAAAAAAAAAATTGGCAATCATCATCAAACACAAACTCAACATCTTTTGCTAGCAAGGAGCATAAAGGCTTTGTAATCTTTGAAAAGTCCTTTCTAAATCTTATGTAGAAACCTACATGTCCCAATAAGTTGTGAATTCCTTTCACATTGGTTGGAGTTGACATCTTTTCAATAGCCTCCGATTTGTCTTTATCCACTTCAATTCCCATACTTGAAATAACATGGCCTAGTACAACCCCTGTCTGCACCATAAAATGGCACTTCTCCCAATTAAGCACGAGGTTGACTTGTTGGCATCTCTATAAAACTTTACTTAGATTCAACAAACAATCATCAAAGGAATTTTTGAAAACACTAAAGTCATCCATGAATATTTCCATAATCTTTTCAATGTAATTAGAGAAAATTACCATCATACACCTTTGAAAGGTGGCAGGATCATTACAAAGCCCAAAGGGCATCTGCCTATAAGCATAAGTTCCATAGGTGCACATGAAAGTGGTCTTGATTAGGTGGGTAGATGGGGATCTGAAAGAACCGGTTTCACCTGTCAAGATAGCAAAAGTAGAAGTGATGGGCAAACCTTTTTAACATCAAGTCAGTAATAGGTAAAGGGAAATGATCCTTTCTTGTGGCTTTATTTTATTTCTTGTAATAAATGCACATTTGCCATGCAATGATGATTCTTGTTTCTATTAATTCATAATTTCCCCCTTTTATTACAGTTGTTCCTCCTTTCTTGGGCATAACATGTATAGGACTCACCCAAGGACTATCACTTATTGGATAAATAATTCCAACATCTTTAATTTTGAAAAATTCCTTTTTACAACTTCCATCATGTTTTGGTTCAGTCTTCTTGGGGGGTCTATGCATGGTTTAGCATTTTATTCCAAAGCTATTCTATGCATATAGATAGATGGGTTGATTCCTTTGAGGTTATCAATTGAGTACCCTATCACATCTTTATAGCTTCTAAGTTCATTTAAGAGATTTTCTTCTTGATCATCATTTAATTCAACATTTATCATAACTGGAGAGGTGGAGTTTGGGCCTTAGAAAGCATACCTCAACCCCGGGGTGGGAGGGTTTTAATTCTATCTATTTGTTTGGAGCCATGGTGTTACTTTTCTCATTCTTCTTTGATTCTTCCTCACTTGGTGGAATCTTCAAGGTTTTAGAAATTTTCTCATTAGAAGTGACTTTTGTATCTTCTTCTTCGAGATCATATAGAATGGTCTCTATAGAATTCTTTTCTTCCTCAAGAAGTGTATCAATGGTATCTATCAGAAAAAGGTACTCCTTGGATCTGGGTGCCTTCATGGCATTGTAAATAGAGAATACTAGTTCTTCATCGCCAACTCTGACAATGAGTTTTCCTTTTCTAACATCAACTAGACAACCTGTAGTACGTAGGAAAGGTCTTCCAAAGAAGACTGGATTGGTTGGGTCCTCATGCATATCCAAGACCACAAAGTCACAAGGAATGAAAAACTTCCCTATCTGTATGGGGACGTCTTCAATCACTCCTCTAGGATGTTTAATTGAGAGATCAGCCAACTAAATCACCATTGACATCGGTTTCAAATCTACCAAATCTAGCTTTTCTCACAAAGAAACTTGAATCAAACTTATGCTAGCTCCAAGATCAAGAAGGCCTTTATCAAAAGTAGAGTCTCCAGTCTTGCAAGGGAGAGTGAAAGCACCTTGATCATCTAGTTTTTCAGGCATATAGTTTTGGATGATAGAGCTTAGCCTTTCAGATAACATAACAGTTTCAGCTGACTAGATCTCCTTTTCTTTGTTAGGTTGTCTTTCAAGAACTTAGCGTAAGAGGGCATTTCAAGTATAACTTCAACTAGAGGTAGATTCACATACAACTTGTTCAAAATGTACATGAACTTATTAAACTTAACATCATCTTTGATATTAGCAAACATGTGAGGGAAAGGAGCATTAGGCTTGGTAGAAGAATCACATTGATGCATATTTCTAGCAGATTTCTTTCTTTGATTTTCAATAATCTCCTCTACAGTTCTGTCAACAACTTATTTAGATTTCCTCTTGGAAGGTAGTGTAGACCCTCCTATGACTGCTCCACTCCTCAAAGTTACATATTTACAAGTCTCCTTAGGATTCATAGCCAGTTGACTGGGCAAAGAACCTGAAGGTGCTCCTTGGTTGGCTAAGGCTTGTTGGGCTATCTGGTTCTCCAACATCTTGTTGTGGGTGACAATCCCATCAAATTTAGATGACTGTTTGTGATGGAATCCTTCAAGAGGTTACCATGTTCATGGAACTCATCATTCTACTGAATTTACGTAGTCACAAAAGTCTCAAGGAGGCTTTCCAAACTGGATTTTTGCGGTGGTTGAGTCATTGTTGAAATTAATTAAAGTTCCTATTGTTGTTGTTATTATATCGTGACGACTGTTGACAATTGGTGTTCATTGGATGGAGATTGCTCATAGGTTGTTCACCTTTATATTGACCTTGCTGCTAGTTCTATGAGTTGTTGTTCCTGTAAGAAAAGTTTGGATGGTCTCTCCATCTTGGGTTATAGGTCTCAGAAAAAAGATTATAGACTTGTATGTTATTGAAGTTTCCTACAAAATTGACTTTTTTTGGCGTCTCAGTGGCATTCAACAGTGGTGAAAAATAAGAAGAAGAGTTTTGGCCTAATGTTCCACATGCTTCACATACTTGCTCAACTGCTTGAACAGAGTGAGTGGTCAGCTTTTCAAACTTCTGAGTCAAGGCATCAAGTTTGTCTGCAATCAGATCTACTACGTCTATAGTATGCTTCCCACTAGGCTTCTCACTTGAGCTAGTAGAAGAGAAAGGTTGAGTGGTCCTTTCAGAACTCCACTAACTTTGATTGAGTGCCATATCTACAATAATGGCATATGCTTCACTATTGGACTTTTTCATTAAGGGTCCATTTGCAACAACATCAATGGACATATGGGTTTTGTAGAATAACCCGTTATAGAAGGTTTGTAGTAGAAAACTAGTTGGTCAAACCATGATGAGGAAAAAGGCATTGTAGATCCTTAAAACTCTCTAAGGTTTCATAAAGTGTCTCACCTTGTTGTTGCTTGAAGTTGGTGATTTGGTTCCTTAGCTGGGCCGTATTGCTAGGAGGGAAATACTTAGTAACAAAAGCATTTAGCAACTCATCCCAACTCTTAATGAAACACTTAGGCAATGAAGAGCCACACCTTGGCCCAGTCTTGTAAGGTGAACAGAAACAAGAGTAGGCGTACTCCTTCAGCTAGAACTCCATTGATTTTGAAGATGTTCATATACTGTAGAAACTCCATTGTGTGAAGATTTGGATCTTCCATAGGAGTTCCTTTGAAGCAGTTATGTTGGATCATCTACATGATTGGAGGGCTAATGGAGAAGTTATTGGCTTCTATGACACGATGATCTATGGCTCCACAAATATTGATGGCAACTGACACAATAAAATATTTTAATAGATGGTTGTCCTCCATCTCTGATTATTGAAGAGGATTAGGTGAAGGTGGTGGTGAAGGCAAGGAATGCGTTCATGAATTTTGTGGTCCCTCCAAACTTTAAGGGTTATCACTCCTTCTTACTCTCCTACGGCTACTAAAGGTTCACTCTATTTCTGGGTCTAGAAAGATTGATGTTTGTAGACCCCACTTAGAATGACACATGCAACCTAAAAAGTAATAATTTAGTGAGAATCACAAAAGCAAAGAGGTACCACGATATGATATATGAAAATGATGATTTAGTTTCACGTACTTGTTAACTCTTCTACTCTAACCAAAATTATCGTAGCTCCCCAACAATAGTGCCAAAAACTTGTTGTAGTTTAAAAAAAAAGTCTCAACTTGCTTATCACTCACAAGTGTACTAGGTGAATTGTAGTCGAGTATCAAACACGAGAAGCTAGGTTAGCTAGGTGCAAAGTCATTAACTTTCATTAATCTAGGTTGAATTACAAAGGTTGAGTTTGATTACAGATAGCTAAAAGATGAATAACAACAAAGAGCTTAAGTTAAAGGTTCAATTTAGAATTTAAGGTACTTGGAAATTGGATTTCACAACCACACCATCACATCATATATAACTACAAAATTAAAGCATGTTGTCAATTCACAAGGAGGTTGTCATCATCATGCACCTGTCAATGACATGAGATGGTTCTCAACTTCACATAACACTCCATGTCTATGTTTAGTTTTAAACACAACCATAAACCCTCAACATTCTACAGTCACTCCTGTGGTCAAGAGCATATTTCCATGGATCCTACTCCCTAGTCCTTTGTACATTCTCCAAGGCACAAAGAAGTATAAAACATGTATAAAAGGTGGCCAACCAAGCATACAAGATAATAAACACTGTAGGAATCCAAGGAGAAGCAAATTAAATAGAATTCAATATAAATTTTGAGTTTGCATGAGCATTGGCATGGGAGTTATTCTCCCATGCCCAAGAAGAAGATTCTACTCACTCATAATAGAGAAACACAAGCATATAGTAGAATTTTTAGAGTTTTACATAGCTAAGAGAAGAAAAAGCTAAAGGAACCAAAAGTGTAGTCAAGGGGAAGAAGAACACTGGCTAGAGGAAAAGATTCCACCCTTGGATCTGCTTCAACTCAGATAATCCTCCCTCCCAAGAATCTTGAGTGAGAAGGAATTCTCTACTGTGCCTTTTGGAGAATAAATGGCGAAGAATGGAGGTAGAATGGAGGTTCTCTCTCAAGAAACCTCTTCTTCCACCCCAAAATCACCCTCTTTTTACTCTGGAACTTCTCTTAGACGAAAAGTGCTTCAAATGGTAAGTGATAACCTCCCAAAAGGTTGGACTCATGTTTTAAAATGAGGGGCAGTTGCTGCTGATTTCTACAAAAACCAGTGAAGACACGACGTGTCTTTGAGGAGACACGTCGTGTCTCATCGTGTAACTTGTTGAATAACTATTGTTGTGCAAGAAGTACATAGCCTGTCCTCATAGAGAAATGTCGTGTGGCTTCCACTGGGGTCAATATGGGAATAAGTCACACTGTGTGTTTGATTATATACACACCTGTGTGCATTGATAGCAACTTGGAGTCGACCTATAGATCGTGAGGACACACCTTGTCTTAATAAAGACACGTCGTATCGTCTGCTATGCAATTTGGGCACTGAGGTTGTTGGAAACTTACATGCCCATGCATTTAATAGCACACAACATGTTCTTTCTTGTGTGAGCCTTTATGGAAAGTTACACATTGTGTCTTAAATAAGACACGTCATGTGCAGTGTTGTTTCTTCAAAAATGAAATTTGAATTAGCTACAAATCAAAGGGAGGTCCCATTGAGGTCGGACTTGGGTTGGGCTATCTCCAATTTGGCATTTTAAATGTGTTCTTGTGATCAACATCATACAACAAGAAAATAACTAAAAGATGGCAAGTTAATGATGAGTACAGGCTAAATGGAAGGCAAAATGAACTAAATTTGTGTGTGAATGTATGCAAAAAATGGATATGAAATTCACACATCACCTTACCACTGGAAAAAGAGGAGTCGGGAGGGATCAAGAGAGTGCCTACTGGGGAAAACAATCTTGCCACAACCCCAACCTTACCAGGTCACTCCACCAACAACGACGTAGATGAACAAGCTAGAGCAAAGATGGATCTAAATACCATGCATTCATCACACCACATCGAGGACTCAGAGGTAGTTGGCGAGAACGACGTAAGGGTAATATCTCTTAAAATAATGGGAGTTGCAGTAGAGACCACTGAAGACGTGATGGAGGGGCTAGCTCCACTACCCGAATTCAAGAAATCACCTCAAACACCTAATTATGAGAATTTCATAAATGAAATATTGCTGTATGAACCAATTACAAGTGGGGGATTCCCCATCTCCTTCAAGGCAGAAATATAATAGATGTCTCATAGGTTGATGACGGGAACCTAGACCACATGTTAGATGGTGCACCACCAAAGTAGGAAAACCCAATGTTCCTAGACCCACCTACAATTTCTGACAAAGGGGATGGCTTAAGTCCAACAACACCACCTCCCCTACCATGCAAAATGCCAGACATGGACATGTCCTCTGTGATAGGCATGTTGGTACAAGACATATATATCCTTACCAATATCTTAGATGATGAGAAGTTCGAGAATGACATCATCTACCACAACAACCAATACACTATGACAAGAAAGGATTTCCGTTCAACCTTCAAATAGAAGGCAAACATAAGCAAAGTCTTTTTTAGGGTCTTGGTGCGGAACAATATAGAGGCGTTTATGTATAGAGACAAAACTAGGCCAGTTTTCAATGCAATTCCCAACATGGCATCCCAACTTTACAAAGAATAAAAGGATGCGATAATAGTCTAGGAGATTTAAGGCACTCTAAATGAAATGAATACCTTAAAGTATATAACTTCACCATTCAAGGCCTTTAATCACCAACTCTTAATAGTGGGAAATCTTTCAACAAGGATAGTCGTGTGCTAAAGACCTACCATGTGGAAAAATGGTATTCGAAAAGCTAGAATATAGAACCATTCAAGAGGTATCGAATTGTTTGAAAAAGCTCATACAAGGAGTCAGTGGATGGTACCACCCGAATTGGAAAGAGATCTCCATCAACTGCAACTTTCACCAAGAGAAGGAAAATTTAGGGGATAGTGCTTTTATAGAACTAAGGATGTTATCAACAATCAATAGGGGAGTCCTGCTTGAGAATATTACCAACAAAGACTTCCATGCACTGAGAGGAAAATACATCATGGAAATAATACATGACATGTGATTCTTCTACGACATACAAATGGAACATGTACCAAGGAGGATGTATTCCCTGATTCCCTTACTTGTAAAAATCCTTTGAGAGAATAGATAAAGAAATCAAGGAAGCATATGAAACCTCATCACATGAACAGAGCACAACTGACACTATAATGCCACCCTCTTCTGCACCACCTCCCTTTTCTAAACCTGCAACAACTGTTGTTACTCCTCTTCAACTTGAAAATACTCCTATTCCTGAACAAAGTATAGTTACACAAGAAATTACACAACGACAACACATATCATAGAAGAAGAACCCCCTGTTCCATCCAACCTAGAGATCAACAAGGAGGAAACCAATGCCCCATATACAAACTCTAACCATGAGGCAAAAGTGCACACTGAAGGGGCAGAACTTGACTAGACAACAGACAAGACAAAACCCAGAGACATTATAACTCTAACTTTTAAAAATCTTGATGAGATGGACTGCTATGGATTATCAGTTGAGGAAACTACCTTCCTCCTAAACAAAATTCAGCCATAAGAGGACGACTTCATGGTAATTTTTGAAAGGCAAAACATCCAGATATACTTCCAGAATTCTTTGACATCTTAACAACCGAAGGCTACATGACTGTAAATGTTATGGCTGCATGCCAATTACTTCTAGCTGACAAGCTTCTGGATGTGTACATGGTTCTTACGAAGAAGTGGGAGACATCGTCCTGAAGAAAGAGCCAGGTGAACTGTAGAGACTAATTGGTCACCTCCAATACAATGTCCCAAGGTGGATATTTGTTCCTATTGTGTATAATTGGCATTGGGCACTATTGTTAGCTGATAGTGCAAGCAAGAAAACCATCTTATACAACAACTTAGACACTATGTTCAGTCAGAAATAGATAACTTATCATAAAACTGCTAACAACTTCATAGAACAAAAGGAAACCCAAGTAGCCATAAAGATTGTGGAGATGATTAAAATGTACAGATGTGGCATGCCAAATGATTTGAAGTTTTAGAAGCCACAATTTTATCCCAGGAGCCTGCAACAAGAACCTCTATCTAATGACTGTGGATTCTACATACTCTATTAGATGCACATGCTAGCCACATCAGACCAGAAGGTGGAGCACTACTAAGATGGTGACTACCACCATATTCGAGACCTATATGTGATGAAGATCTAAACCTTAAAATGGGTGCTATTTAAAGACCAAGACTAACTCACATTTTCTAGATCAACCTCATCCTCTAACACCCTGTGGACTTGGTAAATGATAAGTTGTGGGGTGGGGGGTCTAAACAGACGAATGTGATATGTCCTTACATTCAATCACATTTCAAAAATTTCCTTGCTTAACTGAATTTTTTTGAACTAATGGCTTATTTTGATTAAAATTTTGCACATGTATATATTCTCATCTCTGTGAAAAATGCTACGCATAAGAGGTTTAAAAGGAAAATTTTGGATCCAAATTTCCTAGAAATAGTTATAGCTTCCACTTTTAGACTTGCTTTTCTTTAGACTAACACTTAGCATAATTATTTCAAGAAATGACGGATTTGGGCTATTTAATCCACATAAAAATTCAAGTGTGACAATGTCTCAACGTCAACCTCACTTCAAGATGATGTAGAATGCTCAAGAATGCTTGTCCCCCAAGATGAATCCACAAAGTAAGGAGGACTCGGTATGATACGCTCCTGATTGATCACTAATTTCTGAAGTACAGGTAGAAAAGCACAAAACTTTGGCAAGGAGGAAACAACTACCCTTCTAGTATGAAACTCCCCGCTTTAGGATCTAAAGAGTCTTGGCAGCCCAAAAATTCCTTGAAATCCTATCATCCCCAAGCATGTGAGCAAGAATAAAAGCCAAGCAGAATAAAATTATGAGTGTTGTTCCCATAAGATGCTGAAAATCTTCACCCGACCAGGGTATTGCTGCACTCAAGAATGCAAATACGCCGTGGCTAGTAGTAGAGATTGAAAGCCAAAAATTTTACACACCTTCTTTTTAAGGGAAACCTCACAAAACTACCTGACACTACATCAGGACCCTATTTGGGTAACACTGTCTTTACAATAGTAAATATGGTTGGGAGAACCTAAGAAAGACAGGAAAAACTATGGCCTTAACTCAACCAACAAAATATCTAGGATTCCCAATAAAATAAAAGTTGAGTTTGAAATCTACCTCAGCCAAAACTTGTGCAAGTACAAACTGGAAAAGGGTTCCCAATGTATCATGATGGAGAAACCATTCTACAGATGGAGGTCGTAGGAGGAAATATGAGTATTGCAACTCCAGACCTATGACGGAGAGTTAAGGGATCGAAAAAAACCTATAAGCAATACACATATATTAACTTAAGGCTGACATTAAGACATTCTTCACACTCATAAAAATAATAACTTAATAAATCCCTTTGAAGTCATTCAAAGCTTTAATTCTATTTGTTAGCCTAAGGGTGGGCTAGACTCTAAGTTTGGGGGAGTTGATAACATCCAATTTTGTGGATATTATATGCGTTATTCCACCTTTTATTCCTTCTCATCATGCAAATTTATATTCACTTTCCTTTGAGTTTGCACATAAATACTCTTTCTACCCCCACTTGAGGATAACAAGAACGTATTCATGTAGATGATAAGGAAGCAAAGCATCTCACCATGGAGCCGGACCACCATCGGTTCACAACCGATGGATGCCTTGGAGCATTCAACAACATGACCATCCGATCTCAGCCAATGGACTCCAAAGATAGTCTGCAACACCATCGATTGACACTTGATGGTAAAACTGCACGACCATCATACGTCACTATAATTTGTCAGATGATGGTTACACAGACTCATCAGCCGATGGTAGTGCAGACTCATCAATCGATGGTCTGACAAAATCATCAAGCGATGGTCACGCATGCCTTGTCAACTGATGACCAACCTATCTCATCAGCCAAAGGCCCAAGAAAACAACTACTCAATTACCTGATAGTCAGTGGCTGCACTAATAGAGCGATCACTCAAGGCCGTTAAGCAGGTGACTCAACAAGGATATCCCAAATACCTGGGGTACAAGTAAAGGACCCCTGTGCATGCACCTATAAATAGAAGACCTCCATGAAATTCTAGGAGGTCACACAATGCCAAGAATGCTGAAGCGCTATCATAAATGAAGTTCGCCATCAATTCCACCTCCACCATCAGTTGACAGACAAGGAGGATGAAGGTCCAATATGTCTGCTACTTCTTCCTTCCGTCCTCACCCTACTCTAAGTGCTCCCTTGAAGGAAGGATAATGAAGGGCATGTCTCTATCACCACCACACCAGATTCAGCTAGGAGGATAGGCCATTGATTGTGTCCATCCCTTGGTCGTCGTGGGTGTATCTTCTTACCCCCTGCTCTGAATTCATCCATTTGTTCCCCTTCTCTTCAGCGGTGCTTTATGTCTATGGCGATCTATAAATTCATAATTTTGCTCATTACCATGAGCAGGTAACATCTAGATTGGGTTGGGAGTAGCCACTAAGGCTCTCCAAACATGTATATACTTACATCCATTTGAATATATATGCTCTTAGCAAGGATTATCTCCATACTCTTATTTTTAATGCTTCACTTGTATGATTAGCTACCATCTGGTGATGTTTGATTGTTAGTGCCTCGAAAGAGTAGTGCTAACCTTGTCTAAGTGTTATGGAGTTGCATGAATACATAGGAATGTTGAAATGCTTAAGCTAATAATTATATTGTTATATTTGTGATTGTTTGTTTGCTATCTTGAGAGAGAGAGAGAGAGAACCTTATAATCATATCTATCATAAGCTTGAGAGAGGAGGGAATAGACATACATGATGATTGGTTGTAATCTTTCTAGGGGTATACAATGGGTGTGAGTATTGTATGTTGGTGAGAGGTCTTAGTTGGTGAAACCCGTTCCAAGTTTTCCTTCCATTCTTACTTTAATAGCTCTTGTTCCCACTTGTTTTCTTGGTTTATTTCTGGCTTTGTTTTACTTCTTTTGCTTGTTTGTTGGTTGAAACATCCCCATTCCATGAGGAACATCACTTTAATACCACTCTTTGTTTGGTGTATCTGAGCCAAGGTTTTATATTCTTAGCACTCATCATTCCTTGTCCATGTGGTTCAACCCCGATCTACTACATTGGACCCTATATAATTGTTATAACCTCAATTTTTCTTGTAATTATTGAAATGCAATTTTGCAAATAAAATGGATTTGAATGAAAATTGTATGCTTTGCTTTTAAAGAAAGGATTCTTTTTTCAAAATTTCCCTTGGGTGCATGATTTCGTTGTTTCTACTATTTTAATACATCCAATAACAGTAAAAAAGGGAAAAGAGATAAAATAATCCCAAAATAAGTAAAAAGAAAAAGAAATAAAAGATATAATGGCACACATATGTGAGAATTATGTAGAATTCTCTAGAAAGTGGTACAGATGACCACTATTGATTAGTTTTTGGTTCCACTTGGTCTCTAATAAGAAAAGAAATAAAAATAAAGAAAATAGAAGAGAAAAAAAGAGAAAAATGAATTTTAATTGACAATATATGCCTTTTGAGTGGATGACTTGCATATGAAGAAAAGTCTCTTTTATTTTCTAATTTCGGTTCCAAACTTTTCACACAAGTAATTTAAGTCATTAAAGAGTTCCACTTAAAATTTAGGATTAAAAGGATGCGTGGTTTGAGAGATATGAATTTTTGAAAAATCCCTAAAGTGAGAGGAATGTCATTAAGTGTTGCATTTTCTAATCCTATTAGAATTTGATTTAATTAACTTTTATTTGGGTGCATGAGATGTGAGCCATTGGATATGAGATAAAATAGTAGATCACTTATCCCCTACCTTCGGCCAAGAAGGAAACAATGGCCATTTTTGAGCAACTTTCCAAGGTATTTTTCGTGCGATTGAGTGAAAGATCAAGATGGGAAATAAATTCAATGCCTTCGGGACGAGAATCACACCCAACCATCCCCAATTTTATCCATGGAAGAGGACTCTAGAGAGTTCACCCAAATTTCTTGAACAACAAGAATGAACCCCCAACCAGGACTATGTATGGGGTCATAAGACCTCTCTGTAAGATCATTGGCTTGCTTTCTAGGCACCTCCAGACCTTTAATCTCTTACCTTGATGCTAATTTCTCATCAAGAACTTGAGTTCCCTCTCACCAATTCCATCTATGTCGGCCAAAGAAGTTCTACTGTGCTCCCTCTTTCCTCACCACCAACGACTAATTGGAACCCACAAACGAGTTTGGTAGAGAGAAACGGAGGAGATCACATTGCTGTTGTTTACCTTAGGCTTCTGGTTCCAAGAGTCAACCTTAGTTGACTCGGTCATGAGGAACAATAGTGGCCGTTGAGAGGTAGAAGAAAGGAGACAAGGAAAGTACTCCTCTACCCTCATCACCTCATCATATAGGTAAGGGACAATATCATCCTTCCATCATTTTTAGCCTCTTTCGGTCATCTAAGCAGGCCGCCATGTGAGCAAAGGTGTTACCATGGCCTAAACCCATTGGCCCATGTGATGCTGAGGTGGCAGCCGAGGATTGGCCAGAGCCTATTAATTTTTGTAAAAATGATATCTATTAATAGGATGATCATATAATAATAAGTAATATATGGTTTTTGATTAGAAAAATGCATAGAATTCAATAAAAATATAACCAGAGTCTACTTTTTTATAGTTTGAAAAGTGCATAAAGATGGCATCTTTAGTGTGTTAAATAAATTAGAACCCTAATTTTTGAGAATTGATGATCTTAGTCCAATTGTTATTGTTGATCAAATATTGAACCTTTATGCATAAAAAGAGAAACCTAGAAGTTATTCGAGTTTAACAACCCTTAATTTGATAAATTTGGGTTTCCATGAAATAAAATGTGTATTTAATGAAAGATTAGGGTTTGTAACCTAATAAAGCATGAAAAGGGGAAACTAGGGTTTGGGAAGACAAAACCCTAATAAAACCCTAATGTTGACCTAGAAACCCTAACTTGAGGACCAAGTCAGTCTTAAGGATGATTTGGATAAAATAGTAATACATGGGTGTGTTGCATTAACTTTTAGGGTGACTTGCTTGCTTGGTTGGTTGATTGCTTGCTTGGACATCTGGACTCCTGACCAAGGTATATGGTTATACTTACAAATAATCATTGTAGTTTCACGACATTCTTCTGAGGTTTTATTGATTGCTTGAAATTAAATGCTTGAATGAGTTTTAATTCCTACAATCTATAAAGTGACTATGGCTATCACTATATAAAGTTTATAACTTGCTCGATCCTGCATACCACCTCTGGAAATTATGAATGAAAAGATGAATAAAGTCATGATGATGACTAGAGGACCAAGCCCCAGCTGTGGAAGGTTAGACCAAGCCCCAGGTTGGGAAGACCTAATGGCACCTTGCTCTAGATTGAGAGGTGGCCAATAAGGGACCTAGATCCATACTGTGAGGTAGCCTAAAAGTCTATTACAAGGACAAAACCCTAAGAAAGGGTATACCAGAGGTTGGGTTAAAACAATTTAGAAGTTATGAAGAAATTGTAAATTTTGTTTTTGTAACAAATAATTACCGTGGTTATATTATTACAATTATATGCAAACTTTTGGTTCCCCACATACCAGTATAATTTGTTACACTAACCAATGTTTTGTTTCTCAGTGTTTTAGGATAATCTGCTTTCTGCAACTATGTTGAAAATGGATATATAGAAAGAAGGCACAAGATGAATAAATATAATGTAAACATGGAGGTTATAGTTAGACTTTATTTTATGTGGAAATTTAGATATGCCTTCAGTTTTGTACAATCTTCCTTTTGTTAGTAAAATTTAGTAATTATTTCTGGTTAATTTCTAAACTTATCATCCTTTATTAGTGATAATGGCCCTTGCCCTCTTTGTCTGCCTAAATAGGGGATGACAGGGGAGGGGGTCATTACATTTGATATCAGAGCATGATTTACTCTTTAACCTCTAATAATTATTGAATTTTACAAAGTTTATAGAACCCAAAGGGAATTATTAGAGTGTTTTCTAAGGGAAATGGTGTCTAGAAAGGACCACAACTGGGGGCTGGAAATATTTTCCTCCGCACTGCTAGTAGGCATACAAGGACTCTCAGACCCGTGCTTCCTACCTGGCCAAAGTCTGAGGAATTCACTCAAAATAACATACCTCTAGGATTTGTCACCTATCTTCATCTTCTTCTCTACCCCCTTCACTCACAAAACCCTAAGTGCCTAAACTGCTCTCTGTATCTCATTCTGAGTATTAGGGTTATGAGAATTAGGGGTTAAGGTAACCTCCACCAAATATTAAAAAGCATGTAAGCAAATATGTGATGGACATAAGTTTTAACGATATAAAACTTAGATTGAGTTTAATTACATGCTTATGTGTAGCAGCATGGCTCATACCAAGACCGTCGCCATCCCCGTTGACACCCCTCATGAGAAATCCGAGGTTAGTCTCTCTCAAAGGAAGAGAAGGTCTCAAGAGAAAAGAAGGAAGGCTATGTAGGAAGAAGCCTCTAGGAAAAGGAAGAGACTCGATGAATCCTCTGAGGATGATGCAGACCCAAAACCCATTCCTTTCGACAATATGAACAAATAAAATGACCAAAATAGGAAGTTGATGGTAGAAGACGAGCCCAAGGTTGACCCCACTGCTAATTCTAGACAAGCTATAGTGGTCCATACTCCCGATGCCCTCTGGATGGAACAATAGAAGACGTTGAATGAGGCCATCAGTGCCTTGGCCCTCAAGGGGATAGACAAAGGTGAAGATGGTGAGCCACTACCAGTTCATCCATGACTGGAGCCACCATTTTGGACTTTGTGAAGTTGAACATAGAGAAGTTTTGGGGAGAAGACAAGACCGAGGTGGTCGACAAAGCCGATGTCTGGCTTCTAGCAGTAGAGAGTGGTTTCCACATGCTGAAAGTGTAGCCAAACAAGAAGGTTTCATTTGCTACTCACCTCTTGGAAGGGGTAGCTATGATCTAGTGGGAGAACCACATCATGGGATGAGACCTAAATGAAGACCCGATGGCCTGGACTAACTTCAAGACTAGCTTTCGCCAGATTTATGCCCGTCTCATCCAAGAAAGAGAAAGAGAGGGAGTTCACCTTCCTAGTTCTAGGAAACCTCTCTGTGGCGGATTATGCTCGTAAGTTCCACCTACTGAAGTGGTTTGGATACATGTTGACTGAGGAAAGAAGGGTGGACCACTTTGTGTAGCATATGCATCCTGCCATTAAGACTCATGTGATGCCAAGCAAGCCAACGAACTTCACCGACATCTACAACACCACCCTATAAATGGAGTAGACAATGATGCCTACACTGAACCCACAGACGGGGTACCTAGGTTTCATAGAAGGTACCTCTGGGCTAAGGAATGACCATATGAAAGGACAATGACGGAACCATGCCAAAGGAAGACATGGAGGCAAAGGGAATCCCCACAATGAGAATCGCCACCCGAGGTGCCACAACTGTGGAAGGTCACACCCAAGAAAGTGTCGCTTCGATAAGAAGGTGTGCTTCTATCACCAATAAGAGGGACACTTCCAAGCCATCTGTCCTCTACCTAACCCGAGAGGTCTAGGCCCTATACCAGCTCATCCAGTGGCAGCAACACCACCAGTGGTAGTAGATGCACCGACTGTAATCCTACCCGCAGGAGAGGGAAGGCAAGCCCGAGTTTTCACCATCGATAATGAAGAGGCTCAAGCCAATGCTAACAATTTCATAGAGGGTAATAACCCTTAGAGTTTTCTCTCCTATTTTAAGCTAATCATGCAGTAGTCTGACATGTTATGAAAAACAATGTAGGCATGCTTGAGATCATGGGACACAATGTAAAAGCTATTTTTTACTCTAGTTCTACTAATACTTTCATTTCAAGAAATCTTGTAACTATGCTTTGTTTGGACATCAAGGATTTATGATATGTTTTGGATGTCACAACCCCAAGTGGTCAGATCTTTACATCTCTCTTGAAAACCCTAGTTATACCAATTAAGTACTTGGATAATGAGCTTCCTATAGATTTTATCCTCCTTGACATGCATGACTTTGATGTGATCATTGGTATGGAATGACTCTACACTTATAGGGCAAAGATCGACTATAGGGAAAAGAAGATAAGAATAGAGATACCAAGTCATCCAATGTTCACCATTAGAGGTAGGAAGGATGCCACCACCAACCTGTATGTGTCAGCCTTGAAGGCAAAGTAGATGATAGCCAAGGGTTGTCAGGAATTCCAAGTAGTAGTTACCAAGCTGGAGCCTAAGGTTCAATGCTTAGAGGAAATAAAGGTAGTCAGGGACTTTACAGATGTGTTCCCAGATAATTTGTTTGGGATTCCTCCAGAGAGATAGGTAGACTTTTCAATAGAGTTATCACCCAAGACAAATCCTATTTCTAGGGAACCTTATAGGATGGCGCCCGCTGAGTTGCTTGAGCTGAAAAAGCAACTATATGAATTGTTAGAAAAAGGCTTTATTAGATCTAGCACATCACCATGGGGAGCACCAGTCCTCTTTGTGAATAAGAAGGATGGATCGCTCTGAATGTGTACAGTCTATAGAATGATCATCCAAGCTATCATTAAGAATAAGTATCCTTTACCTCATATAGATGACATGTTTGACCATCTCAAGTCGTCCGAGTCTTTTCAAAGATTGACATGAGGTCCGGGTACCACCAATTGTAAGTTGAGAACAAGGACATCTTGAAAACTACCTTTTTAACCCATTATGAGTTTGTGGTTATGCCTTTTGGGTTGTATAATGCCCCGAGTGTGTTAATGAATCTCATGAACATTGTGTTCCAACCTTTCCTGGACTTGTTTGTCATAGTGTTCATAGATGACATCTTGGTTTACTCTGACGACTTATAACAACATTGTGACCACCTGGGTAGAGTCCTTGATATTACCAGAAAGCAAAAGTTTTATGAGAAATTTTCAAAGTGCGAGTTTTGGATAGACCGTGTCATGTTCCTTGGACACATCATATTCGGAAGGACCATATCAGTGGATCTTGCTAAAGTGTCAGTCGTGCGAGATTGTCCAACACCGAAGAACCCTTTTGAGATTCACAACTTCTTGGGATGACTGGATACTATCAATGCTTCATAAAAGATTTCTCAAAGACTGCTTTGACACTCACCAAGCTGACTTGGAAGGACAAGAAGTTTGTATGGTTAGACTTGTATGAAGCTTGATTTTAGGAGTTAAAAGAAAAGTTGACCACCACTCCAGTATTGACTCTATTGTTAGGCAATGGAGGTTTTATGATCTTTACCGACACATCAAAGGTGAGGCTTGGATGTGTGCTATAGAAAAACATGCATGTTGTTGCTTATGCCTCCAGACAACTCAAGCCCAATGAAGTGAACTACCCGACACATGATCTAGAACTGGATGCGATTAGACATGCCATGAAGATTTGGCAACACTATCTTTATGGGGACACTTTTGAAATCCTCACCGACCACAAGATCTTAAAGTACCTCCTGACTCAGAAGGACCTAAACCTGAGACAAAGATGATGGATGGAGTACATGAAAGACTATGATTTCACCATTGCCTATCACCATGGGAAAGCTAATGTAGTAGCAAATGCTCTTAGTCGGAAACAACTCAGGTGTGCATCTATCTTATCTAGATAGTGGAGAGGACTAGAAGAGTTTGTTAGGTGGACTCCGCAACTGTTAGAAGACCGGATCTATGTGGCTAACATTCAGATAAAACCAGATTGGTAGCTGCCCAGTTAGCCAGCTCAGAGCTTGACAAGATGAAATGTTTGTCAGAGAAACCTCAGACACATCTCTCAGTGGGAGTAGATGGTGGAATCCACTACAAGAGTCGTATTTGGGTTCCTAAAGATTCACCTTTAGAGAATCATATCTTGCAAGAAGCTCATGGTTCTAAGTACACACTACACCCTGGCACTACCAAAATGTTTAATGACTTACAATGGTACTTTTGGTGGCATGGAATGAAGAGAGACATAGAGGCATATGTGGTTAGTTGTCTCATGTGCCAGATGGTGAAGGCTGAATACCAACAAAGCGGTGGATTACTGCAGTCAATTGAGATTCCTGAGTGGAAATGGGAACAAATCACCATGGACTTTGTGGTGGGTCTCCCCAAGACAAAGAAAGGTCATGATGCAATATAGGTTAGGGTAGACCGCCTTACCAAGTTAGCACATTTCCTACCCTTAAAAATCATTTCCAAGGTGGCAGACCTAGATGAACTATATATTAGAGAGATAGTTTGATTACATGGTGTTCTGAGTTCAATTATTTCTGATCGTGATCCTAAGTTCACTTTCAAGTTGTGGAAGTAGGTGCATGAAAATCTCGATACTACATTGAAGTTTAGCACAACATATCACCCCAAGAGTGATGGACAGTTAGAAAGGATGATCCAGAATTTAGAGGATCTGTTGAGAGCATGTGTGTTTGATTTGGGTGGATCATGGGAGAAATACCTAACCTTAGCTAAGTTTTCTTACAACAACAACTACCAAGCTAGTATCGGGATGCCTCTGTAAGAAGATCTATGGGAGGTTGTCTCAGTCACTGCTTCACTGGGATGATGTCGCTGAGAGGACATTGTTGAGGTCTGAGGAACTACAGTTGTATGCTGATAAAGTCACTTTGATCAAGAAAGGCTAAAGAGAGCCCATGATCGACAAAAGTCATATGCTGATGTGAAGTGGAATGACTTGCACTTCACTGTGGATGAACATGTGTTTCTAAAAATCCAACCCCTCTGAGCTATATCTAAGAATAGAGGAAAGTTGGGTCCCCGATACATGGGTCCGTTTGAGATTTTGGAACGAATTGATGAAGCTACCTATCATTTAGCCCTACCCCCTCAGTATAGTATGATGCATGATATATTCCATTTGTCTAATCTAAAGTGCTATGTAAAGGACCCGAGCCATGTGCTGAGCATTGAACCTATTGAACTCCAAGGGAGGCTGACATACCCTGAGTCACCTGTGAGGGTACTGGATACTAAGATGAAAGAGCTTAGGAGTAAAACGATAGAGATGGTAAAGGTTCTTTGGAAGCACCATGGAGAGGATGAAGCCACATGGAAGCTGAAAACGGACATGGAAAAGTCTTACCATGAGTTGTTTGCTTGATTAGTTGAATTTTGAGGGCAAAATTCATGTAAGAGGGGAAGAATGTTATAACCTCAAATTTTCTTGTACTGATTGAAATGCAATTTTTAAAATAAATGGGATTTAAATGGAAATTGTATGCTTTGTTTTAAAAGAATGGATTCTTTTGCAAAATTTCCATTGGATGCATGATTTCATGGTTTCTACTATTTTAATACATCCAATAATGGTAAAAAGGGAAAAGAGATAAAAGAACTCTCAAAATAAGAAAAAGGTAAAAGAAATAAAAGATAATGGCGTGCATATTTGAGAATTATGTAGAATTCTCTACAAAGTTGTATGGATGGCCACCATTGATTAGTGTTCGGTTCCACTTGGTTCTAATAAGAAAATAAATCAAAATAAATAAAATAGAAGAGAAAGAAAGAGAAAAATGAATTTTAATTGCATGATATATGACATTTGAGTGGATGACTTACATATGAAAAAACGCCTCTTTTATTTTTGATTTTTTTTATGATTATTATTCTTATACTTAACAGACATTTTTTTATTCATCTCACCCCCTCATACAAGCTAAACCTATATTTTTCATACAATTTATGCTAGGATTACCAAATGGAAACTTGGTAATACTACTACCATTACATGATTCTGAACTAATAATGCTTACTAGTTCCATAGGGATGTTTCTATGAACTAATAATTCATCCCTGGTGTTTTGGTGGCACTTTGCCAAGGCATCCACTGCTCTATTTCCTTCTCTATGCGTGTGGGAAATCTTCCATCCAGCCTTCATTGTCCTCCTGATCTTCAATATCCACATGGTCAGTTTTGGAAAATCAATGTGTTGTCTGCTAGTTGCACTGCAGGCCCCAGACGAGTCAGTTTAAAAGATTGCCTTCTCTATATTGAGATCATTTGCTATGTTCATTGCAAACTCAATAGCTTATAATTCAGATGTGACGAAGTGAAATTTAGCATTATATGAACTAATTCCAATTTCACCCTCCCTATGATCACTCATGATTGCCAAATCATTTTTCTTGGCTTCATAATCAATATTGATACTCAAAATCGAAATATGGTGATCAATGTGGACTTTATACACATTATAACATCACAAGTTTGATTAATTCATCACCTTGTCCAAAGAAGAAAATTGATCCATCAAACTCAATCATATTGTCCTCAAACTTTTATATATATTCTCCACATTTTTTTGAAGCTTTGGTCCAAATTTGAGAACAATTCAACATTCCTACTAATTACTATGATTTATGGAAGTTTATGTGTTGAAAATCCATTTATTTGCCTCTTCTTTGGGCCTTTTCCAAGTCAGCGATCCATGGCTCACTTTGGGGGTGAACCCCAGCCCTTGGATCAGCCTCCACATGGATCAGGGTCCAATCCTACAACTACTGACCCGTCTTCAACCTCCCGCTAATTGCGGGTAGGAGTAAATGAGTGAGATATGAGATCTCCTGCTCACAACCTCAGTTTGAAAATCTGAGCGGATAGAATCGACGCTCTCCTGATTTTGAACTCGTCAAACCCTACTTGAACATCCTTATTGCTCTCTCTAGCTACGAAAATGAGCTCGTTTCTCTCCCCTCTCACTCCGGTGGCCATAGCCATTTTTAGATCTCAATTTGTCCCTAAAACCCTAGCCCCAACGCTATATAAAGGGACCCCGATGCTTGCAATGACCTCATCAAGCTTTGACCCTCTTTTGCATGACCTTCCCCACCTCAGGTCACCCCCATTTCCCTTTCCTCTCTATGCAGCACCGCCGCGTTCTGCTTTTTGGGCATCTCTCCCGCTCCTCCTCTCCCCTGCCTTTGGCTCCCATCTAGTCCGTGGGGCCAAGCCAAACTCGGGCGGCATTCTTGCTGCCACCATCGGTCCCTCCTACTCCCAACCTCCCTAAGCACCGGCAGGATCCTCCACCGCACTTCCTGGACCTCACGGAAGCCTGCACGAGGGAGGGTCTTGCTAACTGCTGGTTCGGAAGGGAAACCAACCGACCCAACAGACCATTGATCAAACTGAGAAATCCTGGCCCTAAACTAAGCAAGCCGCCTCACCTATGTGGATCAATCCTGGCCATACATCATGTATCGTATGACCACCCTTTTTCACAATTAAGGTATTTATATCCCCTCTCTGCTCAGAAATTCACTTAAATGTCAAGATCTTGTTTTAATTGTAGAAAACACACCCTAGCTCCAAATATTATGAACAAGTAGTCAATCTTGATCAGAAAAATCCAATGGATGCAATAAAAATACTTGCATAGTCAAATTCATTGTGAACCTCATTGTTATCCCTAGTTTTGATCTCTTGCTCATAATGTTTTAATTAATGACTCTAATTTTAGTTCAATCTTTGGGAAACCCTAGTTCCTAATTCTAACGATCATATTGAGACACCAAATCGAATTTGAAAAAATAAGAGTTAGATATAGTCTTCTTAACTCATTACCATGGAATATGAATCATTTATATTGAAGTAAGGATTACTCTTGATATGATGATGATTGACCTTCATTTTGCAAACCCCTTAATTATATGTCTGACCCATGAATCTCCCTAATCTAAATTTGAGTCCAATGATACAATTTCATATTGAAAATGATCTAAAGATTTGAATGATGATGATAATAATTAGGGTTGACATATGTTCCTAAATATACCTAGGTAGGTCATCCATTCTTGAAACATGCTCGGTACTTGAATAAATGTTAGACATTTGGAAATATTGTTGATGACCTAACCCTAAGGTAGAGATAGAAAAATGTAACCCTAATCTCGAATAGTGAAGCATGATTCTTTAAAACTATGATCTTGACCCTTGATCCAATCTTAATGATTTAGGATATGACTCGAAGGGTTGACCTATTGACTCAGATATTGATCTATACTCAAAATCTTCGGTGAAAGGTATACTATTATATAAATTCTCCTTGATTGTATTGAAGATACTTTTATGTATCTCTTGACTATATAATTGGCTACTTACTTGGATGAGCTACCGTTCCCTATGATTAGTCTTCTATTTTTCTAGACTATATTTTGAAAAACATGAAAACATAAATGACATGCCCATTATGACTGCCCGTATATTGATAATGATGATGATATTGATAATGTTGATAATGTTGATATTGAGTGCAACAACCCCTCATTTGGAGGTGGGACTTGTACATTGGCCTCCTATTTCCTTTGGTGAGAAGGAGCCTAGTGACCTTCCCCATCGCATTGGGGTAATAGAGTCACTCAAAATATATAAGCATGCTTATTGGATTACAGCATAGTGGGAACTCGTAATAAAAATTGAATCATTGAATAACAAATTTTTATCGAATGATATTGGTTTTGGAAATCATTTGTTATTCTTTTGAATATAAGTCCTACCAAGTATACTCTTTTGTTATAAACCACTTTACTTGATTTTGATAGCATACCTTGCAATTTCATGATTGTGTCTCAATTTTCTTGATTTTAGGCAATACAAATGGAATACTAAAAAAGATCGCTTCCGCACTCCACATACTCTGATGATAAGGATATATTGGAAAAATCTCCATATTGGGTTAGTTTTTTATTTAATTATCCAGTTTTTGAGTTATTATTTCTTATTGTATATGCACTGTGATAGATCCTATCGGGCCACTCAGGGATGGGCACTTCAATCCCTTTACCACTATCTAGGTATTGAGATTGGGATTGGGTGTAAGAACGGTTCTGTGATAGTTGGTATCAGAGCTTACACACTCCCATATACTTTAAGTAAATAATTTCTCAAGTCTCTTACACTCAAGAAACCCTAAAGTCCATAATGGTGAAAATTGAAGTGTCTAGGCTCGGGGTCCTGACATAATTTCTCCTATCCATCTTCATGGTGGTTGAGATCCCCCGCTCTACCTGGCCTTAATTGATCCAGAACTAGACCTAAATGTTCTCTTGTAAAACCCTAGAGAGTCTTCTAGCATCTCATCTCTTCTTTAAGGACTATCCTAAGCCACACATGTAGATGAAGATTAGGTAGTCTTCTCATCTCCTCATGTGGTCCTTTCTTGTGACCTTTTACCACATGATGTCTCAATCATGGGTAGCTTATGCATGGGAAAAATGAATATCACTAAATTTTGAAAGTTGATACCATGATATGACCTTAATTTGAAAACTCGATTTTGATAGATGAATCTTGGATTAAAATACTCATGCATGATCCCTAATATCATGAGAACTCAATTTTGACTATATGCTACCTATGTTTGAAGTGAAATTAGGATGACTTATACCTTATACCTTATTGTTGATAAGGTCCCTATTTGATTAAACCCATGTTGCCCTATTATTGATTAAACCTCAAACACAATTAAGCAAACCTTTTCCTATTTGCTACACATCATGACTAAGCCTATGACTCACAAAATCATGATGTAAGACTATGATGCAAAAAGTAGTTTTCCTATTGACTATTGATGTCTTTTTTCAATCTCGATTTTGATATGATGATTATGGGCCTAGATTTTGCACTATTATGCTCTAATTCCTCAAATGCCAAATTGAAATCCTCAATCTCCAAATTATACCATTACCTTGATCATGAAAGGAAAGGAATGCAAATATTAAATTGACTTTGTAAAATCTTGACATTATTTCCCTATTATGATATTGAATTTTAATGTTATGACCTTGTAAAACATGCTTTGATCATTGGTACTCTCCCCATTTGAACAAGATCAATGGATAATGACTAATGTAGGTACTGTGCTAGATTAGGGTAGTAGTTGACTCATGACTCCCCTAACCTAGGTCACATCCCTATTATGACTACCTCAAAATTTTCACCTTTTTTTCTTATTTAGAGTTTGGAAAGGAATTCCCTTTCACCCTATTTGGACTGGTTGACCTAAGCCTAATAGGTTAAACCCATGGTTGATACTCAATCTTGAATCTTGATTTAATAATGACGATCTTGAAATATGAAAATGTTGACTAAAGCTTGTGGTTGATTTCCTAGATAGACCTAGGTCTGAATCATTCATCAACCTTGGAAACCATGATAATGAAATCTTGACATGTTTCTCAAATATTGCTTGAATAATGTTGCTCGAAATTGAATATAGATGAAGTGATCTACCCTAGGGTCTAAATAGGAATCCAAACCCTAGCTTCAAAATTCTGGACCTATGACTTTTAATATCGACTCTTGATACTGATATATAATATTATGACTCACAATTATCAAATCTCAATAATGATACAAATCCTATGTTCACATTATTTGGATCTACAAATCATACTAGATATATGCCTAATGACTTCAAAATCCCAAATCTTGAAATTTTTGAAAAGATGACTATTTTGACCCTCTTGATTTATAACTTAGGGTTTAGCTCTCATTAGGACTAGGGTGGGACCTCCCAATGGTTTTGAGCTCAAAATCATGATATTAAAAGTATGATATTGTCTCAAAATGTTGAAATATGAAATCTCAAATCATGGATGTATAACCCCACCTAGGCCAATGTAGAAGCTAGGACCTTGAGACATTGGGATTGAAAGTCATCTTGTACACTTGATTTAAGAATTCTATTTGTTTGACCTAAAATATGATCTTTCCAAATTTGTGACCAATAGGATTCTTTTCATATTTGTGACTCATATGATGATTTTGAACAATATATGCATTAACCTTGATACTCAATTGCTCGATGATGAAATGATGGTAGTACCAAGTTGATTATTATATGGAACATGGAATCCCAATTATGATTATTGGACTAGTTGAATTTTGAGGACATAATTTTGATTATATAGTTGAGAATGTTCTAGTAATTGAGGATATGATCTAGATTTAGATAATCCCAATATTTGAGGATAAGACGTAGATTTAGATAGTCCCAATTTTGAGGAAGTTTAGGAATTTTGGGGACACAATTCTTTTTTAAGGAGGGAAGGATGTGACGAAGTGAAATTTAGAATTATATGAACTAATTCCAATTTCACCCTCCTTATTCTCACTAATGATTGTCAAATCATTTTTCTTGGCTTCATAATCAATATTGATACTCAAAATCGAAATATGGTGATCAATGTGGACTTTATACACATTATAACATCACAAGTTTGATTAATTCATCACCTTGACCAAAGAAGAAAATTGATCCATCAGACTCAATCATATTGTCCTCATACTTTTTATATATATTCTACACATTTTTGTGAAGCTTTGGTCCAAATTTGAGAACAATTCGACATTCCTACTAATTACTATGATGTATGGAAGTTTATGTGTTGAAAATCCATTTATTTGCCTCTTATTTGGGCCTTTTCCAAGTCAGCGATCCATGGCTTACTTTGGGGGTGAACCCCAACCCTTAGATCAGCCTCCAAGAAGATCAGGGCCCGATCCTACGACCACTGACCCGTCTTCAACCTCCCGCTGATTGCGGGGAGGAGTAAATGAGCAAGATATGAGATCTCCCTCTCACCACCTCAGTTTGAAAATCTGAGCAGATAGAATCGATGCTCTCACAATTTTGAACTCATCAAACCCTACTTTAAACATCCTTATTGCTCTCTCTAGCTACCAAAACGAGCTCGTTTCTCTCCCCTCTCACTCCGGTGGCCATGGCCATTTTCAGATCTTGATTTGTCCCTAAAACCCTAGCCCCAACACTATATAAAGGGACCCCGTTGCTTGCAATGACTTGCCAAGCTGTGACCCTCTTTTACGTGACCTTCCCCACCTTTGGTCACCCCATTTCCCCTTCCTCTCTGTGCGACACCACCACCTAATGCTTTTTGGGCATCTCACCCACTCCTCCTCCTCTCCTCCTCTCCCCTGCCTTTGGCTCCCATCTAGTTCTTGCTGCCACCATCGGCCCCTCCTACTCCCAACCTCCCTAAGCACTGGCAGGATCCTCCACCGCACTTCCTAGACCTCATGGAAGCCTGTGCGAGGTAGGGTCCTGCGAACTGCCGATTCGGAAGGGAAACCAACCGACCCAACGAACCGTTGATCAAACTGAGAAATCAAGCAGTGGACCGACAAATTAAAGTTTTAGACCTGACCCTGAACCAAGCAAGCTACCTCACCTATGTGTCTCAATCTTGGAAATCCATCATGCATCGTACGACCACCCTTTTTCACAATTAAGGTATTTATTTCCCCTCTCTGCTCAGAAATTCACTTAAATGTCAAGATCTTGTTTTAATTGTAGAAAACACACCCTAGCTCCAAATATTATGAACAAGTAGTCAATCTTGATCAGAAAAATCCAATGGATGCAATGAAAATACTTTCATTGTCTAATTCCTTATGAACCTCATCGTTATAACTAGTTTTTATCTCTTTCTCATAGTGTTTTAAATAATGACTCTAATTTTAGTTCAATCTTTGGGAAACCCTAGTTCCTGATTCTAATGATCATATTGAGACACCAAATCGAATTTGACAAAATAAGAGTTAGATACAATCTTCTTAACTCATTACCCTGGAATATGAATCATTTACATTGAAGTAAGGATTACTCTTTATATGATGATGATTGACCTTCATTTTGCAAACCCCTTAATCATATGTCTGACCCATGAATCTCCCTGATTAATTTTGAGTCCAATGATACTATTTCATATTGAAAATGATCTAGATATTTGAATGATGATGATAATAATTACGATTGACATGTGTTCCTAAATATACCTAGGTAGGTCATCCATTCTTGAAACATGCTTGATACTTGAATAAATGTTAGACATTTGGAAATATTGTTGATGACCTAACCCTAAGGTAGAGATAGGAAAATGTAACGCTAATCTCGAATAGTGAAGCATGATTCTTTAAAATTATGATCTTGACCCTTGATCCAATCTCAATGATTTAGGATCTGACTCGAAGGGTTGACCTATTGACTCAGATATTGATCTATACTCGAAATCTTCAGTGAAAGGTACTATCATATAATTTCTCCTTGATTGTACTAAAGATACTTTTATGTATCTCTTGACTGTATACTTGGCTACTTAATTGGATGAGCTACTATTCCCTATGATTAGTCTTATGTTTTTCTATACTATATTTTGAAAAACATGAAAACATAAATGACATGTCCATTATGAATTCCCGTATATTGATAATGATGATGATATTGATAATGTTGATAATGTTGATATTGAGTGCAACAACCCCCTCATTTGGAGGTGGTACTTGTACATTGGCCTCCTATTTCCTATGGTGAGAAGGAGCCTAGTGACCTTCCCCATCACGTTGGGGTAATAGAGTCACACAAAAGATATATGCATGCTTATTTGATTACAACATAATGGGAACTCATAATAAAAATTGAATCATTAAATGACAAACATTTTTTCGAATGATATTGGTTTTGGAAATCATTTGTTATTCTTTTGAATATTAGTCCTGTCAAGTATACTCTTTTGTTATAAACCGCTTTACTTGATTTTGATAGCGTACCATGCAATTGCATGATTGTGTCTCGATTTTCTTGATTTTAGGCAATACAAATGGAATACTGAGTAAGATCACTTCCGCACTCCACATACTCTGATGATAAGGATATATTGGAAAAATCTCCATATTGGGTTAGTTTGTTATTTAATTATCTAGTTTTTGAGTTATTATTTCTTATTGTATATGCCAGTCAGGCCACTCAGGGATGGGTGCTTCAATCCCTTACCACTATCTTGGCAGTGAGATTGGGATTGGCGTAAGAACAGTTCCGTGAAATCAACACTTAGGACACTATTTATGTTTATCTTTTTACTCCATCCTCCCGCCCAGAGTCCCAGGTTGTTCCTACATACCACAAAAATGTAGACTTTACCCTTCTTGAAGGCTGCATCCACATTGAATTTAAGAGTATCTGGTTGTGGGGGAGACCAGCTAGCCACTGTCGTCACTACCTTAGGAGAGCTCAAATGTTCCCATATATTCTTGACCCTATTGGCTTCTAATTGTATTTGAATAATCTGAGAGTTCAACATCATTGTAGACTTCTCAAAGATCTCCCGATTCCTATTCCTCGATATATCATGGCATCCAATTAGGATCATAGAGGTGTGTCTAGCTGCAGACGTTATTATTGATTCTAGCCATTTCCATATTTCATTCTCTCCAAAGAATTGATGCCATAAGTTTTGCTCTAGTAGCTTCTTCCAGATAGGTTCAACCTTCTCACAGTCTCTTAGAGTGTGCAAAATGGTTTCCACATGTTTCTGATATCAGGGGCATTTGTCATCTGTGCTCATATGGTGGGCCATTCTCCGGTTGTTAGTCAACAAAGAGCTCTATCCAACTAACCATATGAAGAGCCCGATCTTAGCAGAAGCTTTAACCTTCCAGATCATCTCCCATTTCCTCTTGACCTTGATATCTTTCTAGCTACATTGTTTAAAGTAAGTAGATTGTGTTGTGAATAAACCATAATCACTGTGTGCCCAAACTAGAATGTCCTTCTCTTATGTGCATGTAAGGATATTAATTTCTCATTTCTTTTTTAGATCCTCCTCCTCCACAAACTCTTTCAGAAACTCCTCATCCCACTGGTGATTTATAGTGACAATACTAGCTATTTTGAGGTCTTCCAACTCGTCTGATATAGGTTTGATGGTCCGTCCTACTAGACTATAAGATTGATCCCACCATTTGTTCTTCCACACATTTATAGATTCACCGTTAATAGGTAGCTAGTAAGCATTTTCATCAATGAAATCCTTGCAATTGAATACGGCTCGCCCCAACCTTGAGACATTAGGCATGTTCAACCTTCCATCTCTAGGAATTTTTCAATGCATGCCTTTGCACCAAATCGAGTTCCTTCCTGTCTTGATTTCCCAACAATGCTTGCTGATTAGGGCCATGTTCCACTCCCTCATGGCTCTAATGCCCATGCCACCTTCCTTTTTGCTTGTTGTCATCTTATTCCATGCAACCAGTGATACATGATTAGCTTTATTATTTCTACCCCAAATGAAGGATCTAATACTACTGTCAATTTTGTCACAGACCTTCATAGGTAGAACTGACATTTGCATGATGTACCCAGGAATAGTAGTCAAAGTTGATTTGGCCATCGCTACCCTACCTGTAAGAGATAGACAACGAGCTGTCCATGCATTGATGTTGTTGTTAATCCTGTTCAAAATCTCCCAATATGTATCATGTCTAACCCTCCCATGTGTAAGTGGTACCCCAAGGTATTTTCCCATATCTGTCACTTTCGATATGCCATCGTGCCTGTATATGGATTTCCTCACACCTCTAGGAACCATCTTTGAGAAGAAGATACAAGATTTGGATATAGAGATTTCCTATTCGGAGACCTCCCCAAACTCTTTAAAGCATTTCAAAACTGTGTTCATCTGGGATTGATTCGCTTTAGCAAACAAAATCATATCGTCTGCAAAGCATAAATGAGAGAACCATGGGTCCTGCACTATTAATTTTCTTGGGATCCGTTCTCTATTCTCAAGTTTCTTCTCAATAAGCTGACTGAGTCATTCTAGACAAAGTACAAATAGGTATGGTGATAGAGGATCTCCTTGCCACAGACCTCTAGTCGGTTTAAAACTTCATGCTTCCTTTCCTTTCCATATGAGCATCACTCTTCCTCTGGAAACTGAATTAATGATGTAAGATATTAATTTTTCAGGCATTCCAATCTTCTTCAAAGTATCTGATACAAAGGACCATGTCATTTTATCGCAGGCTTTTGACAAATCCACCATTATAGCCATGGACATATGAGTTCTTTTCCTTCTCATATTGAGGAGTATTTCTTACACCACCATGATATTATCTGAAATTCTCCTACCCGATAGAAAAACACTTTGGGATGGAGAAATCCATTGTTGTAAATGTGACTTAATTCTCTCAACTATCACCTTAGGGGTGATCTTCAATGACAGATTATTAAGGGAAATGGGGCGGAGTTGAGAACAATTATCTGGTTTGGGATTTTTTGGAATCAAGACAACATTGGCATCACACATACCTTCAAGTAGGATGCTTTAATCCAGAGCCGTCGTTGTCTTGAGAATGGAGTGTTTTACGGCGTGCTAGTTTTCTAACAAGAAGGATCCATTAACACCATCTGGTCCACACACCATGTACAGGTTCATGGTCTGCAAGATCTTATAAATCTCGTCTAGCATAGGTCACTACTACAGAAATGGCTTATAACGTCACATTCATTGTCGTTGGTTGTATACAAATAACCGACGCCTTAAACATACAACGTCGGTTATTTTATAAAACTGACATCTATATGTGAAGAGTGGACAGACACGGGTATCGCTTTTTATTTAGCGTCGGTTCTGTATAAAAAACCGATGCCTAAGATCGACCGCCAAAACCAAATTTTTCATGGGGAAAAATTTACCTCCAAAATTTAACATATGGCGTCGATTTTTAACTTAAAAACCGACAACTAAAGTATTTTTGTGAGACAGAAATTGGGCCCAATTTAATCGTCGGTTTCGCATAAGTAACCGATGTGGATGAGTTTACATGCGCTGTCCCCGCGAAAATATTGACCACCTGTAGTGTCGGTTTTTATAAGGTCACCGACGACTATTGGCTGAGTTCGAGAACATTTTTTTTATCGGCTTATGTTTATAGGCGTCGATTTTTATTGTGGAAACCGACGACTATTATTGAACATAGTTGTCGGTTTTACATGAGAACCGACACAATTAGTAAACAGTGTCGGTTGTTTTGTATAACGTACGCTTATTGATAACTTAACCCCCGCGAGCCTGAATGTTCCCTTTTCTCTCTATTTCATTCCCAATTTTTCATTCTCGTGCTCTGGCGATTCCGCTCCCCCACTGCTGCTGCTCTGCCGCTCCTCTGCCGCCGCTGCTGCTCTGCCGTTGGTCTGCCGCTCCTCCGCTGCTGCTGCTGCTCCGCCGGCGGCTGCTTTTCTTTGCTCTGCTGCCGCTGAACACCTAAAGCAAGGTATACCCTTTGTCTGCCTTTTCTTCTCTGCCGCTGGCTTTCCTCCTCTACCGCCTCCAACCTGGACCTCACCCAGGCGGCGCCTAAGCAGCCCAGTCATTCACCTAGGGTCCCAAGCCCAGGTGCCCTGCCTAGTGAGGCCTCTGGGCAGATGCTTGGGCGGCGCCAGGGCACGCCTAGGCTGCTGCTGGGGTTTGGATTCAAGAGATGATCATGAACCTTTTGATCCCTGGATTGAACCCTAGATCAACCTATACAAAGGATGCCCAAAACATGAACTATCATTTTCCCACATTAAGATTACAAGCACCATTCTTGTTCTTCTCGCTATCAAATAACTACTCCCCTATCTTCTCTAAGGTTTGTCGACATCCTCCTCCATTTTGATTTCAGCAAGTCACCCCAAAAGCCATTGAAAAATATTCTGATTGTGTTTATTTATGTACTTATTTCACCAAGCTAGTGGATTTTTTTTAAAGTTATTTACTGATTGTTTTTATTTATGTACTGATTTTTTAATGATTTATTCATCTACTTATTTGTATTTTTCATATACTTATTTGTATTTTTTTGTCTATGATTTTTTATTTAGTTATCTACTCATTTGAATTTATTTGTGTACTACTTTTGAAATTATATAATCATCTAGTGATGTAACTTTATCACTGGCTCATTATGAACCATTAGATCTAGATCTTAGGATATCTCTACCGTCCTAACTATGAAATTGGTAACTTGTTTCCTTTTTGAGTATATTGACAATATTAATCACCTAACTTGAAGAACTAGGATATGAATGATGAAACTAGGATTGTAGGTATAAGAATGACAACACATGTATTTGTTGGCCTAGAAACCCGTCCAAGATTTACTCATTAGGAGTAAATCTTGGATATTCCCTGGTTTGGGACTATTCTTGAACACCTAATCTCACTTAGGATGTAAGTGTATAATGTGTATTGGGTTTTCGAGAAAATTTTGGTAGCATTTCCCCGTTTGTTCTCTAAGTACATATGTACTTAGAGAACAACAAGGAAATGCTGTCGAAATTTTCTCGAAAACCCAATACACATTATACACTTACTAGTGAGATTAGGTGTTCAAGAATGGGATAGGTGGTACACATTTATTATATATAAGAATGACAACACATGTATTTGTTGGCCTAAAATTTTAACCATGCAAAAACACTAATCTGTTAACCCTAGACCCTAATCTTGTTGTAATATATACTTGTTTTCTCTTTGATCATAGAATGGATAGATCATGGATGTCCATTCGCAATCGCTGCACCCCAGAGTTTATTTCTGGTCTTGACCAGTTTATTAGATTTGCCGAGGAACATAGGAAACAACCTGGAGATAGGTTCTACTATCCATGTAGACATTGCGGTAACAACTTGAAAGTCAACACTGGTGACGAAATCAAAAGTCATGTCATGTGCAACAGGATTATACAAGGCTATACAGAATGACACTGGCATGGAGAGATTTCAAACCCGAAACCAGTGGATGTCGATAGCAGTTCTTGTGTGGAAGAAGAAATTGCCTACGACGACGTAGATGTGAATGATCCAATTCCAGTAGACATCGTTGATGCGATGCTGGATAGTTGTGGGGTAGAGCACACCGATCCACCTCCCATTTTTAGAAACATTGTACATGATGCTGAGATATCGTTATACACATGTTGTACTAAGTTTACAAAGCTTAGCGCTATGTTGAGATTGTATAAGCTGAAAGCTAACAATAGATGGAGCGACAAAAGCTTCACGTCATTGTTGTCTTTGTTGAAAGAAATGCTTCCTGAAGGAAACGAGCTGCCAATCTCAACATACCAGGTAAAGAAATTGTTGTGCCCAATGGGAATGGATGCCAAGAAGACACACGCATGCCTGAATGATTGTGTATTATTTCAAAAGGACTATGTGGATTTGAAAGATTGTCCAAAATGTGGTGCGTCACAATATAAATTGACGACTTCGGGGGAGTCCAAAAGTGGTTCTCCTGCCAAGGTGATGTGGTATCTACCTATAATATCACAGTTTCAATGCTTTTTTTCCAATCTGATAGATGCAAAGAATTTGAGGTGGCATGCGGATGTTAAGAAAAATAATGATGGGATCCTACGACATGCGTCTGATTCCCCACAGTGGAAGAAGATTGATCTATTGTACCCTGAATTTGGTGAAGAAGTCAGGAATCTAAGACTTGGGATTTGTACAGATGGGATGAATCCGTACGGGACATTGAGCAGCCAACATAGCACTTGGCCAGTCATGCTTGTTATATACAATCTTCCTCCCTGGATGTGTATGAAAAATAAGTACATAATGCTGTCGTTGTTGATATCGGGCCCTAAACAACCTGGAAATGACATCGATGTTTATCTTGAACCTCTGATTGATGACTTAAAGAAACTCTGGGGTGAAGGTGTGGTGACCTATGATGCTTCATGAAGAGAGACATTTCGTTTGCATGCTATGTTGTTTTGCACTATTAATGACTTTCCAGTATATGGGAATTTGTCTGGATATAGTGTCAAAGGAGCTAAAGCGTGTCCTATATGTGAAGAGAACACTGATTCAATAAGACTAAAACATGGCACTAAGACTGTATATCTCGGTCATCGAAGGTTTCTTACAAAATTCCATCCGTATCGTAGGAAGCACAAAGCATTCAATGGATTGAATGAGGAACAGAGTGCACCTAAACCTATACCAGGGGAGGTTGTTTATGAAAGAGTAAAAGACTTTGTCAATGAATTTGGTAAGAGATCACAATGCACTATGGCCACACAGAGTGACAAATCTTTATTCAAAAAGAAGTCAATATTTTGGGATCTTCCTTATTGGAGTTCTTTGACAGTCAGGCATTGTATCGATGTCATGTACGTTGAGAAAAATGTCTGTGATAGTGTCATTGGTACTTTGTTGAATATACTAGGTAAGACTAAAGATGGGATAAAATCCAGACTGGACCTACGTGAAATGGGAATAAGGTCAGAATTAATAGAATTTCATGAAATGGAAAATCGGAGAACATACTTACCTCCCGCTTGTTACACATTGTCTAGAAAGGAGAAGAAAGCTTTTTGTGAATGTTTGGTAAATGTTAAGGTGCCACAGGGTTACTCATCCAACATCTGTAGATTGGTATCAATGAAAGATCTGAAGTTGATAGGTCTTAAATCTCATGATTTTCACACTCTAATGCAACAAATATTTCCTGTGGATATTAGATCTATATTGCCAAAGCATGTAAGGTTTGCAATCACCAGACTTTGTTTCTTTTTCAACATTCTGTGCAGTAAAGTTATTGACCCTAATACTCTCGATAAATTGCAAAGAGAAGTGGTTGTTACCCTATGTCAGCTTGAGATGTATTTTCCTCTGTCGTTCTTTGATATCATGGTACATCTTGTTGTCCACTTGACTAGGGAAGTGAAAATGTTGGGACCAATTTTCTTGCATTGGATGTATCCCTTTGAACGATACATGAGCGTTTTTAAAAGTGATGTTTGAAACTGTTATCGGCCTGAAGGGAGTATTATCGAGGGTTATGTGGCGAGAGAGGTTATGGATTTTTGCAATGACTTTCTCAGTGGTAATGACACTCCTGATAATGACAAGAATATTGATGAGCAATTTGGCAAAGGAATTTTGGGATCACGTGTGAAAGTAATCAGCCGTGAGCAGTTGGAACAAGGTCACTTGTATATTTTACACAACATGGATGAAGTGAACGTTTAAATCGAGGAACATACCAATTTCATCAAGAGACAATATCCTCGAGCCAATACAATGTGGCTTGCTAGAGAGCATAACAAGACATTTATTAAGTGGTTTGAAGATAAAGTCTTACATCAACTATCTCAAACACCAGATGATATTACTGAAACTATCAAATGCCTCACCTTTATACCAAAATTGACTGTTATGTCTTATGAAGGGTATGACATTAATGGATTCACATATTACACAAAGCGCCAAGATGATAAGAGTGTCGTCCAAAATAGTGGGGTCACCCTTCAAGCATCGACTATGTTTTTTGCAAGTGCAAAGGATAAGAGTCCATGTGAAGCTAAAATGTCATATTATGGTGTCATTGAAGACATATGGGAGTTTGACTACATAGATTTCAGAATTCTGCTCTTCAAATGTAATTGGGTTGATAACACCAAATGAGTTATAGTAGATGAATTGGGTTTCACTTTAGTGATCTTTGAAAAGATTGGCGAGAAGGGTGAACCATTCATATTGGCATCACAGGCAAAACAAGCATTTTATATCGATGATCCTACAAATGATAAATGGTCAGTTGTTCTTCATGGTAAAAGACAGTTCATTGAAGATCCTATAGATGAAGAACAGTACTATGATAAGTATGATGACTCCAGTCCATTCTCAGTTGGGTTGCCAACACCAACAAATATTGAAGCTAATGATGACTTGTATGTGCGCGGAGATCACAATGAAGGATTGCTAATTGATAAAAAATCGCAATATTAGAGGCATGTTTATATTTTTTATATGTTTTATTTTTCTGAATGTGAACTTTACAATGTGAATTACTTTACAATGTGAATGTGAACTTTACAATATGAATTACTTTACAATGTGAACTTTACAATGTGAATGTGAACTTTACAATGTGAGCTTTACAATTTGAATTACTTTACAATGTGAACTTTACAACGTGAATGTGAATTTTCAGATGGCTGAGCATTCTCCTGATGGCCGTGTTGATGATTACCGTGAGGGTGAGGACATCAATGCACCACCTCACAATGTAAGTTTTAAAAATATATCATATATTTATATCTATATGTCCATTTATAGTTATATCTTGTAAATGCGTTTATTTTGTCAAATTTTAGGTTGATGATGCACATGTACCATCTGAAGCACTTGAGGCACTTGATCAGCAACACCAAAAAGTTGACAAGAGAAGGGGCATCACTATGATGAAGAAGTTAATAGCGTAAAAGGCAATGGACCCAAACTTGTTGTGGATTTTGATAATGCAGGAAATGCATCTAGTGTGAATCGCAATTCGTTTGTTTCATATCTTTGATATGTTACTCGTAGACATTGCGGTTGTAAGATAGATTCTTGGCATAAAGTTCCTAAGGAGAAGAAAGATGTAATATGGAAGGTTTTATGCGTGAGTTATTATTAATTTGCAATTCTATTTTGTAGATTACTAATTTTTTGGATACTAGTTAATAGCAATTCTATTTTGTAGAGTATATTTGAATTGGATGAAAAGCTGCATCGTAAATGCATGATGCAACGCTGTGGGAGAGTCCTATGGAACTATAGGACAAATCTCACCCGAGAATACATAAAAGAAGGTGACAAGAGGAAGAAGACAGCCACTGAACAATGGAACTTCCTGGACCAAGAAGAATGGGATGCGTTTGTTGCTTCAAGACAAACTGATGAATTCAAGGTATTAGGCGTCAGTCCCAATCTCATTAATATTTGTTGTATTCACCTATTCAAGATTAACATTTAGTGTTACTAACCAAATCATTAATGTGCATACTAACTAGGCCCTCAGCGAGGCACAAAAATCAAGACATGCACTGAATGTGCATGACCACACAATGGGTCCAAAGGGGTATGCAAACATTCGCCAAAGACTACAGTCTGAGGCTACTACTCAGTCTGCTGCTACTCAGGAGTCCTCTACTATAGGTAGCACACCTCTGCCTCGCCATGATGTCTGGATAGCTGGGAGGCAAAATAAGAAGGGAGAAATAAGGAAGCCTGCAACTGCTGAGGCGGCTGTAAAAATGGTAAAATATAACTCTTACAACAATCGTTCAAATATTGATTATTTGTGGTGTTTACTTAATTACAAATTTTTGTTTTGGCGATTAGCGGGAGCTGCACGAGCTGAGGAAACAAGGCAAGTTCATCCCTGAGGGCATAAGGTATGAATTGACAGTTGCTCTGGGTAACCCAAAGCATCCTGGACGTGTTAGGGCTGCAGGCGCTGGTGTGGGCATCAAAGCTTTTTTTGGGCCATCCCAGCGCAAACATGTCCCAAAAGCGGGACTTTCACAAGAAGAGGTAACATATTCTTTCTTTATAATGTTACTGTAAAAGAGAATTCAATAATTAGAAGCTAAGGTTTCTTTTATGCATGTATAGGTAGATAAACTAGTTGATAGGAAACTCGAAGAAGCACTGAAAAAGTGGCAGACATCTCAGACTGCCACTTACCAGATAGTACCTATGGCGTCTCACTCTACTCCTACTGCAGAGGTTGGGAGTAATCCTATAGACCCACCACCTAGCACATCCGATGTAAGTATTTTTATGACATAGTAACTAGGTTTTTAATTCAAGATGATATGTTTTCAAGATGATATGTATATATGAAATTGTAGTCGTTTCAAAAAAAATTGATATGTATATATGTATATAACATTCTTTACATAAAAATTTGTAGGGGTTGAAGCCATGCCGTCTAAAAAGTAAAGAATATGTCATTGAGAGGCGTCAGCTTACCCATCCCTACCAGGGGAAATGTTTCACGGGTCTCCATTACCAGCTGGTTGGATTCGTGTGAGCCCGGTACATATATTCTCCAAGTGGATGGATCTTCCATTGCCATATGCCCACCCAGATTGTGAAACGCTTGGTGAGGCAGAAGGTGGAGTAATATTGTGGCTAAAAGCGGATGTCCTCTTTACTGAAACTGTATGGTAAATTTACATTACGTTAAATTTTTAGTGTGTGTATATGATGTCAGTTGATCTGAAATTATATATATACAGGTTAAAAAGAAGACACCCACAACATCTAGGCCTCCACCTCCACCTCCTACATTACCCAGTTGGGTTCCAAAGGACCTACCTGTCCCGTTAGGTCCTAACTGTAGGGGTATGACAATATGGTTAGGCGAACATGATATAAATTGCCCTATAACTATTTCTATAGATTCAGATGCTACAGGTCAATCATACAAAAGCAACCTATTTATACAAGATATTTTGGAGTTGTTTTGATATGATTGGCTAAATACATATGCGATAGATCTATGGATAAGGTGAGATCTTCTTTATACATCCATATACCTTGTGTAGGATCTGGTGATCTGGTTTCTTATTTATTAATGCATGCGTAATTAATACATATTTTGCAGCTACTTAGACAAGATATGTGCAGATTTTGCATTCGAACATGTAGGAATTTTGATTTTATCTTTGATTAGTCTAGTAGCTAAAGACCCTCCGCCAGTTCAACAATACTGCTGTGAGGCTTTTACAAATTTTTCTCAAAATAAGAAGACGGTGATAATAGCTCCATTCAATGTAGAGTAAGTTTGCTTTGCTTATTATAATTTGGACTTAAGAAAATTACATTTTTATTGTGAATTTTGAGTTATTAATTTTTAACTTTTTTACCTCTAGTGGTATGCATTGGGAGTTACTAGTTATTGTCCCCAAGACGTCACTGTGTATTATCTAGATCCTAAGGGGAGTAAATTGAATTCAAAATATGGACACAAAATGAAAATGGCATTATTCCGGTGAGAAATATTTCATTTTCATATCCGTTAACATATGTTATTATATTACTATTTAATTATGCAATGTACTGTGTTACATTAACATGTAGTGGTTTAGATGAGTTCAAAAAGGCGGGAGGAAAGGTCCCCAAGAAAAAGAACCAGCAAATAACTTGGAAGAACGTGGAAGTAAGTTCCCGATTGCAATGTATATATTATTTATGTGAACAATGTTTAATTAGTTGTATTTTTTAATATTTTGTATGTTTGAATTTATAGTGTGCTACACAAGACAACGGATGGGAATGTGCATACTATGTGATGCGATTTATGCACATGATTATCAAATATGCCGTAATGGACATCGATACTATTCATGAGGTATTATATAGTATCATTAGATAATATGAAATATATCAATCTTATTTATAGCTCATTAATTATATATATACATCATTCTCTTTACAGGTGTTTAAAACTGACCACACTACAGGATAGACCTTACCATATGTACATGCTCCCTATACGACGAGAGAATTAAATGAAGTAAGAGAAGAATGGGCAACAACCATACAAGTAGTGGGGGTTTTAACATATAATTGGGATGTTGATAGAGAATAATGACTAAAGAATGATATTTTGTAAATGAATTTCTGAATTACAATATATGTGTGAATGTTTCTACATGTCTGGATGTTTCTACATGTGTCTGAGTGAAAATGAATGAAACTGTTGGTTGCTATATGAATGTTTCTACATTTGTGAATGTGAAAATGAATGGAACTACATACTGCAAGCTACATGAATGTTTCTAAATGTGTGAAAATCAAATGGAACTGCAGGTTGCTAAATGTGTGAATATTTTTGTTGTTAATTTTGCAGGTTTGTGGCATGTTGTTGGTTGATATCAATGGATGTCGTAAAACTTGCAGTTCATAACTGAACTGCAAGTTTTTCATCCTGTGACCAGCCACAGCAGGTCTGCAGACTGACAGAAAAAAAAACAATAGGCGTCGGTTATTTGTATAAAATCGACGCCACATAGTTATAGTATCGGTTTCCCTACTCATAACCGACGTCGATTTCCCTAATGAGGCCAGACACCACAGTCGTTCTGGCCAGCACAGTCATGGCAGCGGGCCAGACACCACGATCGTGCTGGCCAGTACAGCCGTAGTAGCGGACCAGACACCATGGCCATGGCAGTGGGTGAGATGGCGTCGGTTATTACTAATAAACCGACGCTGATAGTGCCCCAGATGGTGCCCTTTATGTGGCGCGAAGGTATATGACGTCGATTTCTTATCTAATAACCGACGCTGATAGTGCCCCAGATGGCACCCTTTCTGTGGCGCGAAGGTATATGGCGTCGGTTTCTTATCTAATAATCGACGCCTATAGTCCCCTGCTGGCACATTTTCAGTGGCGCGCGAAGGGTTTTGGCGTCGGTTTTTGAACCGACGTGTAACGGTTGGGCTTTTAGCATCGCCCAGATAGGTGTCACTTAGAAACCGACACTAAAGGCCTTAAATAACTGACACTAAAGGCCTTAAATGTACTAGTGGGTTGAGCTGTCAACTTGTGCTTTTGTGTTTCATTGAGTTGTATGAACTGAACTACAAACTCCTGAGTTCTTCTATCATCTTTTGGATGTGGTTAAGTGAAGATGTCTTTGAAGTGGTTGACGTTTAAATTATGCACTTCCTTTTCGTCTGTAGTCCACTCGCCATTAGCATTCTTGAACATAAATATTAGAACGGTGCCTCTGCTTAATGTATGCATTGTAGAACTTAGTATTCAGGTCCCCGTCCTTTATCCATTGCATATGACATTTCTGTTTCCAGTTCTCCTCTTTTGTTTCCAGGATTGAGTTGTATTTAAGTACAAAGTCATTACACATAATTTCAGTGTCCTCATTATAATGATCTACTAGTTGAGTCTGCAGGTTATTGCTACTTTGTAGCAGGAGTGCTTTCTTCTGCCCTTGCCCAGATACATGCTTGTTAGCCCAGCCTGAAATATCATTTCTAGCTTTATTCAGTGCTTCATTAAATTCTTCTTGGCCGTCCCACTTGTCTTTCACCAAGTTTTGAAAATTAGTATTTTTTGACCACGAACTCTTAATCATGAACCTCTTCATCGGACTATTTCTAGCATATTTCTAACCAGAAAGGGGCAATGATCATACCATACCCTCGGTAGATGCTCAACCACAAAATGCAGGTAGTTGAGGATGAAAGCAGTATTGGCCACCGCTCGATCAATTCTCCTTTGAAGGTTTCCATGTATATATGTGAACTTCATACCAGAGAACCCCAGGTCAGATAGATTATCTTCCAAGAGAGTGTTTCTAAAGGTTTCTTCTTCACGAAAACCAAACCTTTTGCATCCTTTCCTTTCACATGGATTGGTCATGGCATTAAAATCTCCGATCACTAACCAGGGTTTTTTTGAGCTTCTTTCCCATATCCACAAGGTGTTTCCATAACATATTTCTGATCTGAATGTGTGGGTTCGCATAAACAAATGTAATGAAGGTATTTTCATTCACCAAGTAGGTAACGAATTGTCTATGACTGTTGACTATCTGAACTTTGCACTCAGCTTCATTCTAGCATACCCAAATCCCACCAGTGAACCCCCTTGCTTCCACTCGATGGGAATTGGAGAACCCCAACTTTCAGATAGTGTTCATAGCTTCTTCCCCACAAATTCTAGATTCTAGCAGTGCGACTAATTTTGGTTTCTTCTGCATAATCATATCTCTAAGGACCCGACAAGTATCTTTGTTGGCGATTCCTCTAGTATTCCAACAGATTGTATTAATCATTAACAACAAATGGATTAGATTAGAAGAGTGTGATATTACTGTCCACTAACCAACGGTTCCTGGTTTTCCTTCTCCTCCCTTTCATCTTCGACATCTTCTAAGTGAGTGTCCAATTCCAGATTTAACCTTGGGCTTTTCCTTCTTTTCTCATATGATGGCTTAGGTCTCACATTCTTGAGTTTTAGTGCATTACCCTTAATCTTTCTGCCTACTGGGAGGGGCCTCGAGTTGCTGTTACTGTTGGGTATTTCAACCAGGCATGTCTCCACACCCTCCTCCATAGCTTCTCCTTTGTCAGGTGGATCGTATGGTCCCTATACAATGCAGTTCTGGGCAGGTTCCGTTTCCTCATCTATCGCCTTCGTAGCTAGATTCTCTAGATGACTCTTGTTTTCTTCTGTGTCTGCTTTATCTTCTACATTAATTAACTCCTCAACAACCTCATCCACCATAGGATTGACAGTCATGTGATTGCTTCTGTTTTCACCTTGTTTCATTTTAGCCTCTTCAGGACCTCCCTTTTATCTTCACTACTTTCAATTCTTTTCTTCTTCCAAACTTTTCCTCCTTTCTCCCCACCCTCTCTGCCTTGCTTATTGTTCTATTGCTGATCCTCATTTCTACCCTACTTGGAGTTCTCCATATTTTCTTCGTTCTCCTCTAGATCGACCAGCTTGGCGAATTTATTGGAAGTTTGTGTGTCTACTGTGCCATCTACCTGTCTGTTCGACTGTGTGTTGTGGTGTCTTTGGGCAGTTACCTTCTTCTATTGAGTTTGCCACTTGTTTCTATTTTTCTCCTCCCCCTTGTAAGCCTCCGATGTAGAGCCCTCATTGGATCCATATATGTTACCATTCTCATCCTTCAGACACCTCATAGCATAATGCCCAAGTTTGCTGCACGAGGAACATGTCTCCGGGAAAGCTTCATATTCAACCTAATAAATATTGCTATTAGTTGAAAGAGTGTGAACTAGTGGTTTCATGGTGTCTACTTCTACCGCTAATCGAGAAAATTTGCTTCTTGTTCTTGCCATTGTATGTGCATCTACCTTCACCAAGCTTCCAATAGCCATCCCAATATATCCGAACATCGTTGGTACATACAGATGCAACGGGAGGTCCAGAATCCTGACCCGAGTTACCAGGTAATCTGGTAGATCCACTATTGGTCTAAAAGAGGGGAACTATTGCTAGAAGGCTAGGCAGCAACCAAACACCTTCCACGGTCCTCCTGTTAGGGCCGTATCAAAATCTCATTCATAGGATAACTGAATAACATAGTGGCCTAGATCAACTTCAAACATATTGAATCTTCCGATAGGTTTCTAGAGCATTTTAAGTCTATCTCTCATTGTCATATAGCCCACATCAGTGCCGACTAAGCGGGAAACCAATATATATCTCCATGGCCGAGCCAGACTTTCTTTGGCATCTGGGTCAATGATAAGTTTTAGTCCACTATCTCCTAGGTTTAGCTTTACATCCGCCAACGATAAGTTGGTTTCGTACAGAGATTCAAAGAAGAAAGTCTCTTTACATCCTTCAATTGGTTACCTCTTTTGCCGTGTTCCTGTGTTGTCGTCACCTATGTATCAGTAGGTTCTTTCTGACCAGTCTGTCCCTTGTCGCCCTTCATACTATCATTCATTCTGGCTACATTCTTCTGGCTCCCATTAAGTGGTGGGAAGTGGAGATCTACCACCATCTCCTCCATCTCCACTTCCACTGAACCATTCTCCTTATCGTCTGGCGAAACACCCTTCATTCCTGTGAATTGGAATTCTATCCCAACATCTGGGATAGAAATCCTAACACCTTTGCCTTTGCTTCCTCCCGGATCCTTCTGGGTTCCTGGATCTGACCAATGTACTCCTTCTGAGTATGGATAATACTCCTTATCGTTCTCTCGACTTCTGCGCCCATTGGCCCCTCCCCCTTCTCCATGATCAAAGTGTCCGTGGCCACCACCGCCCCATCGTCACCCTTGAACCCCTCGACCCCTTCTGTCATTTTATTTTTGAATTTTGGTTCCAAACTTTGCACACAAGTAATTAAGTCATTAAAGAGTTTCCCTTAAAATTTGGTATTAAAAGGATATATGTTTTGGGAGATACAGATTCTTGAAAAATCCCTAAAGTGAGAGGAATGTCATTAAATGTCACATTTTCAAATCCAATTAGAATTTGATTTAATCAACTTTTATTTGGGCACACAAGATGTGGGCTGTTGGACATGAGATTCTATGGTAGAACACTTATCCCCTACCTTCGGTTAAGAAGGAAAAAGTGGTTGTTTTTGAGCAACTTTCCAAGGCATTTTTCTTGCAATTTAGTGAACGATCAGGTTGGGAAATAAGTTCAATGCCTTTGGGAGCAAGAGTCACACCCAACCGTCCCCATTTTTACCCATGGAAGAGGACTCTAGAAAGTTTTCCCAAATTTCTTGAACATCAAGAACGACCCCCAACCGGGACTATATATAGGGGTTATAAGACCTCTCAAGATCATTGGCTTGGTTTCTAAGCACCTTCGGACCTTTGATCTCTTACCTAGATGCCAATTCCTCATCAGGAACATGAATCCCCTCTCACTAATTTCATCTCTATCGGCCAGATAAGTTCTGCAATGCTCCCTCCTTTCTTACCACCAACAAACAATTGGAACCAACGAGCGAGTTCGGTAGAGTGAAACGGAGGAGATCGTGTTGTTGCTGGTTACCTCATGCTTCTAGTTTTGAGAGTCAACCTTCATTGACTCAACCATGAACAACAATAATGGCTGTCGAGAGGTAGAAGAAAGGAGATGAGGAAAGTATTCCTCTACCCTCATCGCTTCATTATACAGGTAAGGGACATTATTGTCCTTTCATCATTTTTAGCCTCTTTCGCTCATCTAAGAAGGCCACCAAGAGGGTGTGGGTATCATTGGCCTAAACCCATTGGCCCGAGCTCTGACACCGTGGCATGGCCAAAGGCCCACCTGATGCTGAGGTGGCGGCTGAGGATTGGCTTGAGCCTTTTATCTTTTTGTAAATATGATATCTATTAATAGGATGATCGGATAATAACAAGTAATATATGATTTTTGATCAGAAAAATGGGTAGAATAAAAAAAATCAAAGTCAACTTTTGCTTCTAGTTTGAAAAGTACATAACGAAGGCATCTTTAATGTATTAAATAAACTAGAACCCTAATTTTAGAGAATTGATGATCTTAATATTTGCAATTGTTATTGTTGATCAAAGATTGATCTTTTATGCATAAAAAGAGAAACTTGGAAGTTATTTGAGTTTAAAAACCCTTAGTTTGATAAATTAGGGTTTCCATGAAACAAAGGTGTATTTAATGAAGGATTAGGGTTTGTAACCTAATAAAGCATGAAAAGTGGAAACTAGGGTTTGGGAAGCCAAAATCCTAATAAAACCTAATGGTGACCTAGAAACCCTAACTTGAGGACCAAGTCTGTCTTAAGGATGATTTGGATAAAATAGTAATACTTGGGTGTGTTGCATTAACTTTCAGGGTGAACTTGGTTTCTTGGTTGGTTGATTGCTTGCTTGGACATCTAGAATCCTTGATCAAGGTATGTGGTTACACTTATGAACAATCACTATAGTTTCATGACATTTGTTTGATGTTTTATCGATTGCTTGAAATTAAATGCTTGGATGAATTTTAATTCCTACAATCTATAAAGTGACTCTGGCTATCACTATATAAAGTTTATAACTTGCTCAAACCCGCATACCACCTCTGGAAATTATGAATGAAAGATGAGTGAAGTCATGAAGATGACTAGAGGACCAAGCCCCAGGTGTGGAAGGTCAGACCAAGCCCCAGGTTGGGATGGTCATAAGTGGTCAAGCCCCGGGTTGGGAAAACCTAATGACACCTAGCTCCAGATTGAGAGGTGGCCAATGAGGTACCTAGATCCATATTGAGAGGTATCCTAAAGTCCCCTATATGGAAAAAACCCTAAGAGATGGTAAGCCAGAGGTTGGCTGAAAATAGTTGAGAAGTTATGAAGAAATTGTAAATTTTGTTTTGGTAACAAATAATTGATGTGGTTATATTGTTACAATATGATAACTTTTGGTTGCCCCACATACCAATATAATTTGTTATAGTGATTGACGTTTTGTTTGTTGACATTTTAGGATAATCTATTGTCTGCAACTATGATGAAACCGGATATCCAGAAAGAAGGCACAAGATGAAGAAACATATTGTAAACATGGAGGTTATAGTTAGATTTTATTTTATGTGGAAATTTAGATGTCCCTTCAGTTTTGTACTATCTTCCTTTTGTTAGTAAAATTTAGTAATTATTTCTAGTTAATTTCTAAACCTGTGATCCTGTATCAGTGATAATGGTCCTTGCGCTCTCGGTCTATATGAACATGGGATGACAGGAGGAGGGGGTCATTGCAATAATTATTATGGGGGCCTGCGTGTCGGGTTATAAATTTAAGAGTCTGACTACTCTAGATCTGCTCCTTTTTGGATGTGTGGTTTAGGCCAGTAAGTGCTCTAATATGAAAGGAAATACCCTAGGAGAGGTTTTAGTGCCTATATAATTTGACAAGTAGCTTCATTGAAGGTCATCGAGTCTCTACGCCTCTAGTATAAGGGTGAAGGGACTCAAACAAGGCAATTCTAGGTCAGCAAAATGGGCGTAATTGGGGGTCATATAGTTGGATGGACTATCATATAGTTTCATTCAAACAATAGGAGGTTGTGAGGTCTCTGACCAACATTATACGAGAATGATTGGATGATAATTCAAGCCATGGATGGTGGAGAAAATTCTAGCCACTTTGTGATTTTTTTCATGTGCTTTGGTGGGTTCCTTGGAAGGAAATGGTGTTGATAAATTCATGAGTGAATGGTGAAGCTAGATAAGGTTGAACTTGGTGATACTGAATGCTAGAGATGAGAGATGTGTTTCCATGAATATCTACTTTACATTGAAACTCAAGTCCCAACAAAGAAGAAAAAGAAAAGAGAAGTATATAGTTGAAGACAATGTGGTGAAATGGAAAGTAGGGATCGGTCATATGGACACATGTATCCAAGTCATACCATTGAGGGGAGAGAGAGTGGGAGAGAACAAAAATAATTATTATAACATGCCATAACCTACATATGTGTCTTAACACTTCCTTTCTTATTCCTTTTTCTCTAGCATTAGTTTTAACTGCCCTCTTAAAAGTGAATTAGATGATGTACATGTCCTAATATTAAGCTAGACCCCGTATAGAATAAGTAACTATACTCACATAAATTAAATTGGATAATAATAGACATACGTGTTAATTACTTAGTATTTGTTAGTATATGCCTAAAACATCTACGTAGATAATAATTTAATAGTTTTGTATTTTAAGTGATCCTAATCGCATTAGCTGAAATAAAATCAGGTAGAACTTAGTCTAATTGATTATTTAACTAATAGTGTTATTTATTAAAACAAATAATTAAGATTATATTAAAATATTCAGTTGAGTTAATTGTGTTAATACAATAAAGTTCAACTTTAGTTTGGACACAAAACTCATTTACCATTTTTAATTTACATATAGAATGATATTTCTTTTCCTAGCTTAGTTAAGTTCCTTAACTGCCAAAAAATTCAACATACAATTTGTTTACGTGATATAATGTCTATTGGCGTTTGTCTCTCCCTTCGGGGTTTGGGTGTCTCTCCTTTCGTGAGAGTGACGAGATCCCTTGTTGGTCTATTGTTTGCCTCATGTTCTTTGCTGCTCGAGCCGTGCCATAGATGGTAGAGTCAACAATCGGACGGAATCTCGATCGGGTTCATGCTTAATGCCGCTGCCTTATGCTCAAGTTGAAGGTATCTCTCACAATAGATGCTTTGGTCAGCCACAAAGAAGAGAGTTCTGTGCAGAAGTGTTTCAGTCTCGTTCCAATATGAGTGGTAGTGGTGTTTGATCTATGTTCTTGACTAATCTAGGTTTCTTCTGGTTGTACTTCTCTACTTGTAGATGCCGTATGGCTTGAGTAATGAATGAATATGTTTGCTGTAAAAAAAAGTCTATTATAATCCGTCATTAATTTTGGTGGCTAAGACATTTATGGATGATTTACAATGAATGGCTCAATACTCTTTTTATAGATCAAGACATTTTTATAACCCATTAAAATTTCTTGGAATTGTGTTTCTATAGTTAGTAGTTATATATTTTTAAATTTTGAAGTAAGTTAATGAATGAGTTGGCTTCTATGCCCATCTAAAACCCAAAAATAATAAAATTCCACCTAGTATATTTTGTAGACTCAATTTATTCAAAATAAATATCAGTATATTTTCATATGGTATACTACTTAATCTACCATCTCTCAACATTTGGTCTCATTTAAAATTCATTTTCCATTCATTTGATTGGTTGAAGTGGTAAACCTTTATAAACCTTAGTACCATTTCACTTATAGCTAACTTTTTCTTGTTTTCCTTGTAACATGCACCCATCTCTCACGGTAACGTGCTTCCCCTCCTTTAGATGACAACCACCGCTACCTCTTTGTATCTGAGAACCTTTCTTCTTCCTTTTCCTCTCCTCTTCTGTTTCTTCCTTCTATCTTCTTATCCCATTTCTTATATGAATAGTGATATACACACCTTATTTCATCACCCTATTTGTACCCGTGGTCTATTATATGCATATAAACAAAAAAACATAGGAAAGAGAAAAGCGAGATAGAGAAACTTGTTTTAGTTATAACATTTAATCAGTAATGATTTTTGTTGCAAAACAAAAATGGTTGGATTTCTTATAGAAAATACATTCAAACAGTACTAATGTTGACATAATTTTGAGGAAATATAATACAAAATATAAAATGAGTAATGCATATCAGGGATAGTACTCATTTTCTGAGTGAACACTAACTCAAAATGAGTATAAAATATTTTTCTTTTTTATTCTAGTACTAATTTTATGTCATTATATTATAAAATAATTATTAAAATGACTACTACATTATATTTTGGTGATAATACTCATTCTCTAAGTAACATGCTAACTGAAAAATGAGTATTACATAATATTCTTTTGGTACAATACTCATTTTAGATTCCTTAAAAAATATATTCCAACAATACTAGCATCCACATAATCTTAAGAAAAATAGTGCAAAATATAAAATATTATGAAAATGACTATTGTTATATATATATATATATATATATATATATATATATATATATATATATATATATATATATATATATTGAACAGTAATCATGCTACTCTTATCATTCCAAATTAAACCAAATCATATGGGTAATTACAAGTGGGATGTATATTTCAAAAAAGGAAACCTATCTATACAATAGAATATCCATATCTATCAAAATTTCCTGCCACACTTTACTGATAGTGGGCTTTCTGTTCTCAACTTTTTTCAGTTCCTGACATACCAAATATGACTTATAGAAGCAACTATAGTGATTTTCTTGTTTTTTTGGGAAAGCCATGAGGATATTTATTCATATTGTCCTCCTCTTGCAAGACAATAGGAAAAATAGTAAAAGCAACATATTTTGCAAGAAATGTAAACTTGGTAGTACTACTACCATACATTGATCACCCTCCAGGGTCAATTTAATGCATTTGGAGGTCTAGGATGATCAAATCATCCATTGGTTTGTTTTCGATGATATTTGTCCCACCTGTCTGCAACTTGGTTATGTGATCTTGGGATGAACACTATAGGACAATCTTTCTTTTCCAGAATCTACTGCTGAATACAAGCTAAAATGCAAATCTAGGAAATTGTGAAGCATCTGACTACATGTACCTTACATTCAGTCTCCACAATTAGCTTAATGAAGCCTTCTCTATTCTCCATCTCGAGTGCCATATCAACAACTACAAACTCTGCGTGTAGTGTTGACTCTGCTCATATTTCTTTGACATGACCACCTATCCACTTGCCCTCCTGGTCATAGGTAACAACCACAACTATCACCTTAGACTTAGTAATGGTTGCAACATTATTCATTTTGATTAATCCAAGTGGGGGTCGGCTCCAACACAGTCTATATTTAGATATACTTTGTGAATTGTCCTTCTTCCATGTCGGTTCAATTAGGGTTGCCCTCCTGCTTACAGACGTCCCCCCTCAAATACCTGATTGTTTCTTGCTATCCATATGTTCTTGCAGGTTGTTATGAATAGCGGGGGGGGGGTGCTGCCTTGCTTAAAGTTTGTGCACAATCATCTCATGGCGTCCTATTGGGAAAAATCTATCGATAAGCCTTCGTTTAGAATGCTTCTCCATACCTCCTATACAAATCGACAATCTTTTAGAGCATGGAATGTAGTTTCTTCTTGGTTCTTTCATCTGTCACAAGTACTGATAGATGTCAGGTGCTTCCACATTCTTCTACTAGTCATTAACAAAGCATCCATGCAAAATAATCCATGTAAACATCTTGTGCTTGGCTGGCATCTTGGCATCCCATATCAAGTTCCATTCTCCTGGTATTCTGGTTTCATGTTGGTGGCAGACAATATGGTAGGAAAATTTGGTCGTGAAGACTCCTTGTGGAGTCTCTAGCCACACTCTTACATCCTCTTTGCAAGCCTCCAATAGATTTTCAATCTGGATGATCTATTATACTAGACCTGGTTACAGCCATTCTTGGAGGAACTCGATGTCCCATTTTCCATTTTCTAGAATCACACTAGATAGCATTAGGTCCTTTAGCTCCATTGGTATTGACTGTACTGCTTCATGTATGAGTTCCAATCCTGGCTTCACCCACGCATCCTCCCATAAACCGATAATCCTACCATTCATAGGTATCCAAAATGAATGTTCATCGATAAATTTCATACACTGGAAGGTAGCGCGAGCCAATCTAGAGACATTTAAAGCTTTCCTTCAGTGTAGTTATTATCTTTATCTCTCATGAATCTACACTAGATGGAAAGATGATATCCAAGTGAAACCCAAATATGATATTCTAATATATGCATACACAAAGAATAAAAACACCAAAGACTAGTGCAACTCCTCTTTTTTAGAGAAGACTGTCAGTCCGCAGCTTGTTATGCATTGCTTTCCAGTAGGTGATGATGAATTGGAGGGGGGTGAGCTCCATAGCCACTTCATCCACTCCAGGATGGTTTTTTTTGCCCTACATATGTCCTAGACACCTTTGAGAGTAAAAGACTTCATCTTTTCAAAGTAACATATGTCATTTTCTTAACCAAGTCTAACTACATCATTAACATCCTTTAGAGATTCAACAACTTTAACTTCTGGAATGTGCCACCTCCCATGTTTGATAATGGATTTGACTTTCTTTAATTTGTCAAAGTTAGACCTTCATTTCAAATCTAATCCAATGCAATAAGCAAGAAAGTGACCATTGACCCAAGGGTGGTGATAACCTCCTATTTTAGTAGTTTATCCTAGTCTTTTTCTTTAGTTTTCCATACTCTTTCTACATTTATATTGTACTTAAACCTAATTTTACCCCTTTTTGTAAATACATCATCAAACTAACTTTTCCTTTTATAATTGCAGAAAAGGCACAAAAAAATAACAAAAGAACAAACCAGCCCAAGGGTCGCATGAAGCCAAACGGTCCCAAGACCGCATGGAGTTCAAACGGTCCCGAGACCGCATGAAGCCAAACGGTCCCAAGACCGCATGGAGTTCAAACGGTCCCTAGACCGCATGAAGCCAAACGGTCCCAAGACCGCATGGAGTTCAAACGGTCCCGAGACCGCATGAAGCCAAACGGTCCCAAGACCGCATGGAGTTCAAACGGTCCCGAGACCGCATGAAGCCAAACGGTCCCAAGACCGCATGGAGTTCAAACGGTCCCGAGACCGCATGAAGCCAAACGGTCCCAAGACCGCATGGAGTTCAAACGGTCCCGAGACCGCATGAAGCCAAATGGTCCCAAGACCGCATGGAGTTCAAACGGTCCCGAGACCGCATGAAGCCAAACGGTCCCAAGACCGCATGGAGTTCAAACGGTCCCGAGACCGCATGAAGCCAAACGGTCCCAAGACCGCATGGAGTTCAAACGGTCCCGAGACCGCATGAAGCCAAACGGTCCCAAGACCGCATGAAGCTCAAACGGTCTCAAGACCGTTTGACGCCAAACGGTCCCAAGACCGTTTGACGCCAAACGATCTCAAGACCGTTTGACGCCGAACGATCTCAAGACCGTTTGACGCCAAACGGTCCCAAGACCGTTTGACGCCGAACGGTCCCAAGACCGTTTGACGCCAAACGATCTCAAGACCGTTTGACGCCAAACGGTCCCAAGACCGTTTGAGCCCAAACGGTCTCCAAACCGTTTGATCTCACTCAAAGCCTATAAATAAGACCTCAGGGCCGTTCATGGGGAGTCCAGACGTCCAGAGGCTGTCTCTCCACTACCAGAACAACTCCATCCATCACTCGAGGCTGCCGGTCTGAGACTCACGTCCATTGCAAGCTACTCTCTCTCTCATCAACAAGGAAGGTGAGAGGAGAAGATCCATCATCAAGCAAGCTACAAGGGGTGGAGATCGTTGCTCTCTCCACCAAGGTTTCAACCTTCTCTCCTCAGTGGAGATGATGTTCTTTCTATCTCTTCTTGCCTCCTTCTTTGTTGCTCCCTCTATGAGGAGCGAGTAGTTCCATCCACTGGGGCGCGGGGACTAGCCCCGCTGCCCATGTTTTGTATTTTGTACTGTAAAAAAGATGTTATCATTTCGTTTTAATACTAAATCGTTTCACACATGCTTGAATGATGGCCACGTTCTTGTATGCATTTATTGTCTTTCGTTGTGGTTTGTCTACGACCGCTATCGAGGCTTGAATACCGATTTAGTGTTGGTTTCTGGTGTGTGTATCCACCACGCATCCGTTTCGGTGTCTAGAAGTGTATCTCAAAGAGTGGAGTAAACTCACTATCATTTGGCACACTCCCATCTGTATGGAAGAGACCTTTGGTAAGTCGAGGAACACACTTCGCGAGGGGAATGATGTAAAGCATGTGACCATTTGTTCGGGAATGGCTGGCGTTGCATCATTCCCGCGCTTCTCGTAGCTAGGTTATCCGAATAGGAGACTAGGCCTACAAGGACGCTATTCGATTTGGTAATTATCGCTCGCTTGTTAGTTTTAGATGCACGTTTCTTGAGGTTGAGTAAGATTCTCTCTTCGGAGACTACATCCTTCAGTGACACGTAGTGATGTACCGCATGAGAGTTACTTAACCCTTGAAGGATGAGATGCATTGCCCTTTTCTTATATGGGCATTGGTCTTGTGGAACATCGAAGGGTGCAATGCATCGCTCTTGTCTTATGTGGGCATCGGTCTTGTGGAACACCCTTGGATGCAATGCATCGCTCTTGTCTTATAAGGCATCGGTCTTGTGGAAACATCCATGCATCTAGCTTATAAGTCTTGCTTAGTACATATACAATGCGTGTGTAGCGGTGGTAAATACCTGCTTAACCCCAGTGATTCATCATCATTTGTTAACTCTTAAGATTTACTTGCTTTATTTACTTTCTTGCTTTACTTTCTTTGTACTTAGTTTAAAACAACCAAATCAAACTATCGATCTAAATATCAATCTTTAAGTTGTTAAGTAAAGACTAAACGTTTTCCATCTTGACTTCGTCAAGACCGTTGTCCCGAGGATTCGACCCTTAACTATACTACGATAAGACTTCCACATGTCTTAGCACATGTGGGTGGAGTTCTTACCATAGTACTAGCAAGGCTAAACTTAGAGACTCATCATCTCTAGGATTTTTAGTGGTAAGTAAAACTACCATCAAAAATTGGCGCCGTTGCCGGGGACAACAGAACTTTTTAGTTTTTACTTACCAATTTCTTGGTTGATTAGGATTTTACACTTTTTTTAATAACCAATCCAATATTTCTTGATCTTTTTCATTTCCTTCCATTTTTCCTAACTTGAGATTTTCCTTCTACTCAGGTAGAAAACGTGTATGCAACCCCCGCATAGCATCGGATTCTCCCCTGAACCAGGATACGATTCTGAGGTAGAAAGAAGTTTTCACCGAAGGAATAGACTAAACCGCCAAAGAGCCAGACAGATGGCCGAAGAGCAACGCCTTGTTGCAGAAAGAGTCAACGCCGCCATAGCAGCACAACGAGCACAACTCATTGCTGACACTCGTGCTCAGGTGCAAGCTGAGATCCGAGCTGAAGTACAAGCACGCATCCAAGAAGAGCAAGCTGCTGCTCAACTCGCGTTAAGAAACAAGCAACTTCGGGATTACGCCGTCCCGAAGAATTACGAAGATAACCATCCGGTCCGGCCTCCGATCATTAACATCCCACACTTCGAGATCCGGACCCAATGGATTCAGATTATGCAAGGGATTTCTTTCTCTGGAAGTTCTGGAGACGACTGCATGGACCACCTGAAACGGTTTAAGGCATTATGCCGACTGGTCCCACAAGCTGGCATTGCTTTCGACGCAATAATGCTCCATCTGTTTCATTTCACTCTATCTGGAAGGGCCTTAAGTTGGTATAATTCATTGGATAGAGAACCCATTATTACCACCTGGGCCCCTCTAGAGGAGAAATTCCTGGAGAAGTTCTTTCCACCCTCGCTTACTTACGAAATCAGAGGACAGATCAACCATTTCTCTCAACTTCCTGGAGAGACCCTCGTCGAGGCATGGGAAAGATTCAAAGAACTTCTTCGAAAATGCCCTCATCATGGGATTTCGCAAAATCAACTGATTGAGACCTTTTATCGGGGGGTAAATGATGACATTAAACAGTTCCTAGATTCCTCATCTGGAGGAAATTTCATGAGGAAAAACTATGAAGACGCTTGGAAGATCGTCACTTTAGGGGCTGAAAACCAGTCCAACTGGGGGCGAACAGCCGGAAAAGGCGTCCTCAAAGTCTTTAAAGCAGAGGAATCCACGGAATTAAAGTCAATAGCAGAGGCTCTGAAAGCAATCGCCCATAAACAGCAAACCCTTGAATCATCTCTAGGGGAATTCAACAAGAAACAAACCCCGCAGCTGCATCAAGTCAAAGCTGTCACAGGTTCCTGTGAAGCTTGTCGTGCATCGGATCATCCGACCTTATCCTGCGGAATGCTCTATAGTGTGATGATGGATCTTCATCCACCACCACAACCCTATGAGGCCATCACTAATCAGATTGAAGATCAGACTCCGGAGCAAGTCAACTCTATCCATACTATTCCCGGGCAAGTCTACTATAATCCCACTCAACCAAGGAACCATCCTGGATTCCAGTATGGGAACCCTTCTGGGACTGCAAACCCGCAACACCAGACTCAAGGGGGATTTGACAGTAGGTTGCCTCCTGGGTTACCAAACAATCAAGGGAATCCAAGAAACAACTTCCCTAGGGTTAACTACCCTAGAAATCAGTCAGCCTACTACCAGTACACTCACCCCCCGCTTCACCCACAATTGCATGTTCAACAATACCAACAACAAAATTCTCAGAAGAATGTTACCACGCAGCCGGAAGACGAACTATCTTTGATAAAGCAAATGCTTCAGTCTCAGCAAACTATGCTAGCTAGCTAGCAAGCCCAACAAAGGGCAGTTGAAACCCAGCTAGCTCAGATCGCTGCACAGTTGAAGTCTTCGGCTGGCGTTTCTGATAGGCAGCCTGAACCAAATGGGCAAAATGAACACGAACAGCTGAACGCCATCACCACAAGGTCGGGACGCATTCTGCCTGAACCCATCAAGATCACTCTAGATGATGATGATGTGCCCATTCTTTTGACGAAAGAGATCTCACAACAAGAGATTGGGAAATCTCCCGAAGACACCGAGGACAAAAACAAAGAGTATGTACCCACAGAACCCAAGGTCCCGCAATTCAAACCAAGGATTCCATATCCAGGCAGACTGCAAGAAACAAAAATGGATGCCAGGTTTCAGAAATTCAAGGAAGCAATGAAGAAACTTTATATCGATATCCCACTCCTCGACGCTCTATCCGAAGTACCAGCATGGGCAAGGTATCTCAAAACTTTGCTATCACGTAAGTATATCACCAAAGAGCAGGAAACCGTCAAGCTTGCCCAAACCACCTCTGACATCATCTTGAACAAACTGCCCAAAAAGAAGAAGGACCCAGGTTCTTTCGGAATCCAATGTTGCATTGGAAACGCATCCACAAAGAAAGGATTAGCTGACCTCGGGGCTAGTATATCCATTATGCCTTTCTCAATGTGCCAACGCCTCGGTTTCACAGATCTGCTACCTACAGCAATGACTATTCAACTTGCTGACTCCACCATAACCGCACCTTTGGGAATCATTGAAGACGTTCCAGTAAGAATAGGCAAGGATGCTTACGTTCCATGTGATTTTGTCATCATGGATATTAAAGAGGACTTGAGATATCCGATCATTTTCGGCAGGCCTTTCCTAGCTACAGCCAGAGCGCTAATCGATGTCGAAGCCGGAACCATCATCCTTAGGCTCGGAAAGGAAGCCATTCAATTCCGTGTCCTTGACAGCATGAAAGGCCCTAACATTCAAGAAGAAGTCTTTCTTTTAGACGCAATCCAACAAATGTCGCAACTTGAAATCTCCGAGCCAATCGACGAACTTGAAAATGCTCTTATCAATCCCGAAGTCGAGTTCTCTGCAAATGAACTAGTCCAGCAATGCATCCAATATTTAGAAAAGGTAGAAGAAGCACCAAAGGCTACCTTTGAAGAGCTTAAAGCCATAACGACTATTGAAGCAGCAGAACCACCAAAAACCCCTGAATTGAAGACCTTACCCACAGGGCTCAAATATGTTTTCCTGGATAAGGAAGAGCTATGCCCAGTTATTATCAGCTCCACCCTCACCGAAGACCAAGAAGTCAGACTTCTAGACAAACTAAGGAAACACAAAAAGGTCATTGGTTATAAAATAACCGACCTCACAGGCATAAATCCGGCTCTGTGTATGCACAAGCTTCCTATGGTTGAAGAATTTAAACCCACTCGCGAACATCAAAGAAAACTGAACCCAAATTTAAAAGAGGTAGTCCGTTTGGAAGTCCTCAAACTGCTTAAAGCTGGTATGATCTACCCTATCTCCGACTCTCAGTGGGTTAGTCCAGTTCAAGTTGTCCCAAAGAAAGGGGGCACTACTGTAGTGATCAACGATAAAAATGAGCTCGTACCTACTAGGACTGTAACGGGGTGGAGAATGTGCATCGATTATAGGAAGTTGAATAAAGCTACAAGGAAAGACCACTACCCTCTACCCTTTCTAGACGAAGTCCTGGAGCGCTTGGCCCACCAAAAGTATTTTTGTTATCTCGATGGCTATTCTGGGTTCTACCAAATACCCATACATCCAAAGGACCAAGAAAAAACCACCTTCACTTGTCCCTTCGGGACATATGCTTTTAGAAGAATGCCATTCGGGCTATGTAACGCTCCTGCTACTTTCCAACGCTGCATGTCCGCCATTTTCGCCGGATTAACTGAATCTATTATGGAGGTCTTTATGGATGATTTCTCTGTTTATGGAGAGTCTTTCGATAACTGTCTAAATAATCTCGAACAAGTCCTGCAACGTTGCAAGGAAACAAACCTTATCCTGAACTGGGAAAAATGCCATTTCATGGTAACAGAGGGTATCGTCCTCGGACATAGAGTAAGTGATAGAGGGATCGAGGTCGACAAAGCAAAGATTGATGTCATCTCGAAGTTGTCACCTCCGAAGGACATAAGAGGAGTTCGAGCTTTCCTAGGTCATGCCGGGTTTTACAGAAGGTTCATCAAAGATTTCTCAAAAATAGCTAAACCCATGACCCAACTCCTGACAAAAGATGCCGAGTTTATTTTTGACCAAGAATGTATGCAAAGTTTCTCCACCCTTAAAGAAGCACTAATTTCCGCACCTATTCTAAGGGCTCCAGACTGGTCGCAACCCTTTGAAATTATGTGTGACGCAAGTGACTATGCCATAGGGGCCGTTTTAGGACAACGAATCGACAAGAAACCCTATGTCATCTACTATGCGTCCAAAACGCTTGATGAAGCACAAAGAAACTACACGACCACGGAAAAAGAGTTCCTAGCTATCATCTACGCCTTCGAAAAATTCCGCTCTTACCTGATTGGCTCTAAGGTAATTGTCTACACTGACCATTCTGCTATCAGACATTTGATTCAGAAACAAGATGCCAAACCCAGGCTCATCCGCTGGGTATTGATGCTTCAAGAATTCGATCTAGAAATCAAAGATAAAAGTGGCGTAGAGAACGTTGTCGCCGATCACCTCAGTAGAATCGAGGTTGAAGACAAAGATAAAATCCCTATCAGGGACTCTCTTCCTGATGATCAACTTATGAAAGCCACTCATACTTTCCCTTGGTTTGCAGATATCGTCAATTATCTGGCCACAGGGATCATTCACCCGTCTGCTTCTTATCAAGATAAAAGGAAATTCCTTCATGACGTAAAACGTTATCATTGGGATGAACCCTACTTGTTCTACCTCTGTGCCGACGGACTTTTTCGTCGATGCCTTCCAGAAGAAGAAATAACATCGGTTTTGGAACACTGCCACTCCGGACCCACGGGGGGGCACATGGGCGCCAAGAAAACTGCCATAAAAGTTCTACAATCTGGTTTCTTTTGGCCCACCATATCAAAAGACTCACATAATTTTGTCAAATCCTGTGATAAATGCCAATTTTCGGGCAACATATCAAAAAGAGATGAAATGCCTCTTACCATGTGGCAGGAAATTGAGCTGTTTGATGTATGGGGGGTAGACTACATGGGACCTTTCCCCTCATCATATGGTTTCTCGTACATTTTGGTCGCTGTGGATTACGTCTCGAAGTGGGTCGAAGCTGTACCCACTGCATCTAATGACTCCAAACCTGTTGTCAAATTGTTCAAAGAAACCATCTTTCCAAGATTTGGAGTCCCAAGAACGGTCATATCTGATGGCGGAACCCATTTTCTGGAACGAAGTTTCGAAGCATTACTAAGAAGATATGGAGTCCATCACAAAGTTGCCACACCTTACCACCCGCAAACTAGTGGCCAAGTGGAAGTATCCAATAGACAGATAAAAGCGATTCTCGAAAAAACAGTGAACAAAAATCGCACTGATTGGTCCACCAAACTTTCTGACGCCCTCTGGGCATATCGTACGGCTTACAAAACACCAATTGGAACAACTCCGTTCCGCTTGGTGTACGGTAAATCATGTCATCTTCCAGTAGAACTGGAACATAAAGCCTGGTGGGCCATCAAGCAACTAAACTTCGACCTTAAAAGTGCAGGAGAGAACAGACAACTTCAACTACAGGAGCTAGAAGAACTCCGCATGACAGCATATCACAGTGCCAGAATCTATAAAGAGCAAACGAAAATGTGGCACGATGGACATCTTAGGAGAAAAGACATCACCGTTGGTGACAAAGTGCTCTTATTCAATTCCAAGCTCAAATTATTCCCCGGAAAGCTTCGAACAAGATGGTCCGGACCCTTCACTATAAAACATATCTACCCAACTGGAGCTGCCATTATCATCAACAACAACGGAGGAGAACGAACGGTCAACGGACACCGTTTAAAAAGATACTACACTCAGGAAGACAAAACACATCAACAAACCCTCTATGTCAGAAACGCTACGCCCACAATTTCGTCGAGCCAGTGACGTAAAACCAAGGCGCTTCTTGGGAGGCAACCCAAGACCTGAGTATCAATTTCTCAAACTTTCTAGTTTTATTCTCTCTTAATTTTGTTTTGCTTCTTTAAGTTCTTTCATTACTAAATCTAAAAATACAAAAAAAATATACAAATATTTTTATGCTCCAAAAGGTCTTAAAACCGTTTGACCAAACGGTCCTCAAACCGTTTGGGACCAAACGGTCTTGAAACCGTTTGGGACCAAACGGTCCTCAAACCGTTTGGGACCAAACGGTCTTGAAACCGTTTGGGACCAAACGGTCCTCAAACCGTTTGGGACCAAACGGTCCTCAAACCGTTTGGGACCAAACGGTCTTGAAACCGTTTGGGACCAAACGGTCTTGAAACCGTTTGGGACCAAACGGTCTTGAAACCGTTTGGGACCAAACGGTCCTCAAACCGTTTGGGACCAAACGGTCTTGAAACCGTTTGGGACCAAACGGTCTTGAAACCGTTTGGAACCAAACGGTCTTGAAACCGTTTGGAATACGATAAGTCACCGCTATAAATACCGACCCCGCATCTCCATCTTCCTCTCTTCGAATCTTCGCACTCTACAGTCTTTTCGTGCGCAGCACTTCACCTTTTTGCTTCTGTGCCTCCGCGCAAGCTTCTCAATCCACCTCCCACAAGATTGTCCGGCGACCCCAAGCACGCTGCTCACTCAGCGCCACCTTCGCGTCGTCGTCAAATGATGTTCTTCGTTGTCGGGACGTTCTGTCGCCACTATCGCGCCAGTCGCCGTTTCCTCCACCCACCTTCAAACCCTCGCCCCGTTCCACCTTCGCCCCGTTCCACCTCCCCCCCCCCCCGCGCCGGCGACCTGCGGCTCCTTGCTTTCCAAGCGGTCCTCCAACCGTTTGAGACCAAACGGTCCTCAAACCGTTTGGAACTTTCGTGTAATCAAGCAGCACATATCGCCGTGCACTCCTTTGCAATTTTGTCTTGATATTGTCTAGCAGATTCGTTGCTAGAATTGCAGATTTCATCTACAATATCAAGACACAATTGCAAAGGAATGCACTGCGACATCCATAAAGCTCCTGCGTCAGCGCTACAAGGCACCCCAATTCGCATCCACTCTACTCCAATCTCCAGGGGTTACCGCAATTTTGGCTTAACTCGCAGCCCTTGTTCAAATGACTTCTCAACCTATCACTTTCCCACTCTGAGGACAGAGTGTGTGATGAGTTAGGGGGGGGTCATCAGACAAGGGCTAGGTATCAATCTCTATACACCCTTTTCCTTAAAATAAGTCACCTCAACTAACTCTAGAATCATGTTAGTCTCTACAAGTATTTAGCACTTAGACATCAAATGGCGATTTATCAACCCCCATCCACTATGGATCCTATATTTTTGCTCCATTTCTTTATCTGACTCCCCATAGGTCAAAATCAAGGCAGAAATAAGCCGAGATCTCAAGGATGAGAGGGAAATTCCAAGTCAAAAAGCTCTGCAAGTGGACCACAAACCAAACAAGTGCATGCTGAAAAACTTTAAGAACAACTTTCCTCTCTTCAAAATAAAAGAGGCTTGGCCGCCCAAAATAAATCCTCATCCCAAAACCCAAGCCTGTGAGTTTTCGAATAAAAGCCAGAGAGACGAATAAAATCATGAGAGTTGTGCCACAAATAAGGACCTATATAAAGAACTGATAAAGGGCTCACCCGGCCGGCACATTCCGCTGCCCTCACAAAGGCAGATGCGTCGCGTCCGGTAGTGAAACCCTAAAAGTTCCAAGTATATGAAAAGGCTAATAAAGGACTTGCCCGGCCGGTACATTCAGCTGCCCTCATAAAGGCAGATGTGTCGTGTCCGGTAGTGAGATCCTAAAAAGCATAGACAGCCCCTCCCCCACTCGAAGGGGAGTTACACTTCAAAGCCTTTAGCCAACCCTCACACCCTCTCTAGCTTCCAATAGGTTTCCAGAGAGGTATAAAGTTGATTAGAGTCAACAGCATGCACAAAATAAATGTGGTCCCAAGGCAAACTTTGTGATACGGAAAAACCTGAAATCCAAGCAACTCTCGAAATCCAAAAGGATCAAGGCATGCAATAAGCCTAGATACGACCCCTGGGGAACTCAGGTCAAGAATTGAAGTAAGAGTACGGAATTTTAATTAAGATCGCCGCGCCATTTCATGCCTCAGCTCTATCTAACTTGAGGACAAGCTAGACTCTAAGTTAGGGGGGGTGATAACCTCCTATTTTAGTAGTTTATCCTAGTCTTTTTCTTTAGTTTTCCATACTCTTTCTACATTTATATTGTACTTAAACCTAATTTTACCCCTTTTTGTAAATACATCATCAAACTAACTTTTCCTTTTATAATTGCAGAAAAAGCATAAAAAAATAACAAAAGAACAAACCAGCCCAAGGGTCGCATGAAGCCAAACGGTCCCAAGACCGCATGGAGTTCAAACGGTCCCGAGACCGCATGAAGCCAAACGGTCCCAAGACCGCATGGAGTTCAAACGGTCCCTAGACCGCATGAAGCCAAACGGTCCCAAGACCGCATGGAGTTCAAACGGTCCCGAGACCGCATGAAGCCAAACGGTCCCAAGACCGCATGGAGTTCAAACGGTCCCGAGACCGCATGAAGCCAAACGGTCCCAAGACCGCATGGAGTTCAAACGGTCCCGAGACCGCATGAAGCCAAACGGTCCCAAGACCGCATGGAGTTCAAACGGTCCCGAGACCGCATGAAGCCAAACGGTCCCAAGACCGCATGGAGTTCAAACGGTCCCGAGACCGCATGAAGCCAAACGGTCCCAAGACCGCATGGAGTTCAAACGGTCCCGAGACCGCATGAAGCCAAACGGTCCCAAGACCGCATGGAGTTCAAACGGTCCCGAGACCGCATGAAGCCAAACGGTCCCAAGACCGCATGAAGCTCAAACGGTCTCAAGACCGTTTGACGCCAAACGGTCCTAAGACCGTTTGACGCCAAACGATCTCAAGACCGTTTGACGCCGAACGATCTCAAGACCGTTTGACGCCAAACGGTCCCAAGACCGTTTGACGCCGAACGATCTCAAGACCGTTTGACGCCAAACGGTCCCAAGACCGTTTGACGCCAAACGATCTCAAGACCGTTTGACGCCAAACGGTCCCAAGACCGTTTGAGCCCAAACGGTCCCAAGACCGTTTGAGCCCAAACGGTCTCCAAACCGTTTGATCTCACTCAAAGCCTATAAATAAGACCTCAGGGCCGTTCATGGGGAGTCCAGACGTCCAGAGGCTGTCTCTCCACTACCAGAACAACTCCATCCATCACTCGAGGCTGCCGGTCTGAGACTCACGTCCATTGCAAGCTACTCTCTCTCTCATCAACAAGGAAGGTGAGAGGAGAAGATCCGTCATCAAGCAAGCTACAAGGGGTGGAGATCGTTGCTCTCTCCACCAAGGGTTCAACCTTCTCTCCTCAGTGGAGATGATGTTCTTTCTATCTCTTCTTGCCTCCTTCTTTGTTGCTCCCTCTATGAGGAGCGAGTAGTTCCATCCACTGGGGCGCGGGGACTAGCCCCGCTGCCCATGTTTTGTATTTTGTACTGTAAAAAAGATGTTATCATTTCGTTTTAATACTAAATCGTTTCACACATGCTTGAATGATGGCCACGTTCTTGTATGCATTTATTGTCTTTCGTTGTGGTTTGTCTACGACCGCTATCGAGGCTTGAATACCGATTTAGTGTTGGTTTCTGGTGTGTGTATCCACCACGCATCCGTTTCGGTGTCTAGAAGTGTATCTCAAAGAGTGGAGTAAACTCACTATCATTTGGCACACTCCCATCTGTATGGAAGAGACCTTTGGTAAGTCGAGGAACACACTTCGCGAGGGGAATGATGTAAAGCATGTGACCATTTGTTCGGGAATGGCTGGCGTTGCATCATTCCCGCGCTTCTCATAGCTAGGTTATCCGAATAGGAGACTAGGCCTACAAGGACGCTATTCGATTTGGTAATTATCGCTCGCTTGTTAGTTTTAGATGCACGTTTCTTGAGGTTGAGTAAGATTCTCTCTTCGGAGACTACATCCTTCAGTGACGCGTAGTGATGTACCACATGAGAGTTACTTAACCCTTGAAGGATGAGATGCATTGCCCTTTTCTTATATGGGCATTGGTCTTGTGGAACATCGAAGGGTGCAATGCATCACTCTTGTCTTATGTGGGCATCGGTCTTGTGGAACACCCTTGGATGCAACGCATCGCTCTTGTCTTATAAGGCATCGGTCTTGTGGAAACATCCATGCATCTAGCTTATAAGTCTTGCTTAGTACATATACAATGCGTGTGTAGCGGTGGTAAATACCTGCTTAACCCCAGTGATTCATCATCATTTGTTAACTCTTAAGATTTACTTGCTTTATTTACTTTCTTGCTTTACTTTCTTTGTACTTAGTTTAAAACAACCAAATCAAACTATCGATCTAAATATCAATCTTTAAGTTGTTAAGTAAAGACTAAACGTTTTCCATCTTGACTTCGTCAAGACCGTTGTCCCGAGGATTCGACCCTTAACTATACTACGATAAGACTTCCACATGTCTTAGCACATGTGGGTGGAGTTCTTACCATAGTACTAGCAAGGCTAAACTTAGAGACTCATCATCTCTAGGATTTTTAGTGGTAAGTAAAACTACCATCAGGTTGTACCAAAGTGAAACTAAAGACCTTGTTCTAATGGAAAATCTCACCAAATGGCATACTCTATATTTGCATTTGATTAAAGATCTCTAGTACCAACTATTATGACGCTTGGCTTCACAAGACCATATGGTTGCCCTTGGATGTATTTATTATGAGCCTAACAAATCACCAGGGTGTCCTTCCCATTAGATATATCCCATATGTTTCTCATCATACACTTGTTATTTCAGTCCTCCACTTTCCTGATGCCAAGACCCCCTTCTGCCTTGGGTCTGCACACTTTGTTCTAGGCAAAAAAGTATTTTCTTATTAGTCTCACTATCACCCCACAATAAGTTTCTACATAAGTTTTCAATTTCTTCCATTGTCAACTTGGGCAAACGGAATGTGCTTGTCCAATATAGGTGATAGGCCATCAAGGTGGATACTATTAACTCGAGGTGACCTATCATGGAGAGAAGTTGGGATTTACAAGAGACTAACTTGGATTTATTTCTCTTTGTAAGCCAATAGCATATATATATATATATATATATATATATATATATATATATATATATATATATATATATATGCAAATATGAGTATTATCCAACAAATTATATGTGCAATGCTTATTTAAGAATAACATATATCGAAAAATGTGTAAAATTTCATCTGGAGATTTGTACACATTAAAAAATGTGTACTTATTTTTGACACACATCGTGTTATTTTATCAAGTGCAATACTGGTATACAAATGGATACTATTATCATGAAATGAAAGCATATACTCATTTTAGAGTAAAATTTTACTAAAAATATGAGTACTGTCCTCCAACATTTTTATTTTGTCAAAAATTCAGTACAGATGGAAGTTACAAGAAAATAAGTTTTTCTTTATTAATTTTTCTCTTTCCTACATTTTCCTCCCACTTTTATGTTTCCTCTCTCTTCCAGTGCCAAGGACCAATAACACTACAAATGAATTCTCCTATTATCTCTAATATTTTGGGGAAGATGGTGGTTAGTTAAGGTGTAAAAATATGTGTACATGGAGTATTGTTGATCATTTCCCTTCTTATATCTTGTTCTCCTTTTCCGCCTTGCATCAAGATTTCTAGTTCTGCAACTGTTTCCAATATCTATCTTTTTCCCCCAACAAAGCCACACACACAAGGAACTTGGATGGTATGAAGTCCCCTATGACCCCATCCAATGGCCTACAATCGCTCATCCAAGCCTCTCAGGCCCTTCCCAACTCCCTAGTCTCCCCTCCTTCAACAAGCTGGCCCATCACTAATGCACACACCATTTTACACCTTCCAAAAAAATTGGATCCCTAGATAACAACAAGTCTGCAATCAACCCCGTTATCCACCCAATTCTCCAAAAAGTTTGCCATCTATCCAATTTCACCCAGTGTTTTTAAAACTGAACCGGACCGGCCGGTCCGACCGGTGAACCGGTAGCTGACTAGTCTGAAAGCCTAAAAAACCGGTAATGTGTCTTTTTCCGATCCAACCGGTCCAACCAGCCGGTCAGACCGAACCGGATTGAACCAGTGGTTCAAAGAGAAGAAAAAATAGAAGGTAGAATACATATAGGAATTTACATATTTGTATATATATGTATATACATATGGTATCTATATGTATGTATATATGTATTTATTTATATAGAAAATATACATATAAGGTAAAATGCATATATATGTACAAATATATGCATATTTGTATATATATATATATATATATATATATATATATGTGTGTGTGTGTGTGTGAATGTATGTGTACATCTACATAATAATATATATGTATCCATATATATTTATATACATATATATATATATATATATATATATGAATGTATACATCTACACAACAATATATATATGTATATACATATATTTATATATATACACTATATATATACATATATATAACATGTGCATCATATATATATATATATATATATATATATATATAACATGTGTTTCAACCAGTTTGATCGGTCCGACCACTAATTGCCTTTTATCATGGTGACCGGTTCGGTTTTTCTGGTTCAAATATTTTTTTAGATCATGCTGACATCATTTCCGGTCCAACCGGTTCAACCACTCCGGTTGAACCTGACTCAATCCGGTCTGGGTCAGTACCGGTCCGACCACTGGTTTGGTTCTGAAAACATTGATTTCACCATCTCCTTGTTTTCTTTCCTTTCACCCAAACTCCATCAAACACCCATGAGCTCTCCTCCTACATACTGACTCCATTGCAAGTGGAGTTATAAGACACTATTGGAAACCTAACTGAGAGCTATATCTAACCTGCCTCTTGGTCAAACTTGTTAACCATAGAGATGTCCTCCTAGACTCCAAGAAGTACGAGTCCAGAATGGAGTCCACCTTAAGCAAGGAACAAACTATGGATTGATTGTGGGCAAGTAAATGATGATTTTTTTGGTTATTCCACACTCTAATTTCAATGTTGCTAATATTTCTCATAAGTGTTATTAGTGTGTGAATTATGTGTTTCAAGTATAAAGAAACTTAGACAAGATCCAATGATGAAGAAAGCGCAATCATGTGTGTTTGGATGCTTGTACAACAAGTTGTACCTAGATGATGCTTAGTATAGGTGAAAATCATACAACTTGATAGGAATGATGTAAGAAGCTATACTATATAAAAAAGTTGCATTAATCAACCTTGTATTTTAAAATATTAAAAATCAGGTTTGATCTATTCACCCCCTCTAGATATTTCAATTGATATTAGAGCAAGGCTTCAAAGAGATCCATTGAGTCTTAAATATGGGGAATATTCTATTAGGACAACTCAACCTTGAAGGAGCACACATCTACTAGCCTACTATCTTTGATAGCTCCAACTACACACATTGGAGGAGTCACATATAGTTCTTTATTCAAGGAATTAGATTTGATCTTTGTATGATATTCATCCTATCATATGAGTCTCCAACAACTGAGCCTGAAGACTGGAATGTGGCTACAGTAAAAGATACTTTAAATGTGAGAGTCGTAAATATTCTATATTGTTATCTTTCTCCTAGCGAGTTTAATAAAATTTCTTCTTGTGAAACTTCTTATGATATTTTGATAAAATTTTCTATTACTCGTGAAGGAACAAAGCATGTAAAGGACATTGAAATTAATATGCTTAACCATAAATTGAAATTTGTTTGCATGGAAAAACATGAAATTGTTTTTGGAATGTACTCTAGATTTACCATTAAATCACTTGAAAAGGGGTTAGAAGATCATGAGCTTGTTACCAAGATTTTGTGCTCTCTAACCTCTAACAATGAAAATGAAGTTATTACCATAGAATAATCTTAAGATCTTTCTAATTTATAGCACGAAGAACATATAGTTAACTTAGAGACATATCAATTCAAGCTCCAAGAACGTAAGATATTAGATGCATAAGAAAAGCATGCTAAGAAAAAGACAACAACTCTCAAAGCAAGGGAGTCAAGACAAGAATCTTCTTCAAGTGGCACATCTAGTAGTGAGGAAGAAATAAACTATAAAAGTAAGAAGTTAAATTTCTCTTCTAATAAAAGTTGCGTATCTCTCTCTACTAGTTGTCGTCTTTTGTGAGAAAAGGGAAATTGGAGAACGAATTCCCAAAACTCAAAAATAATAAGAAGAAGAGTTCTAAGGACAAGAAGAAGAATACATACCATTCTTCTTGGGGTTCCTCTTCAAATATAGGGTCAAATGATGAAGATTAAGTTTGTTACCATGTAGTTGAATGCCTAAAAATAGGAAATAATGTAGATAATGAATAAGAAGAAGAAGGTGCACTGAGTGATAATAGTGAGGTATCTCCTCAATTTTTTTTCTTCAAAATATGAACTTTGAACTTGTTGAAATTTCTATAGAAAAGTTCAAAATATAAGAAAAAGGAAAATAATTTGTCTGCAATCATGATTTTCTGAAATGTAAAACTTAGTGATCTAAACGATCAAGATGACCATGTTTTAAAGTCTCTAAGAGATCCCATTACTTTCCGTCCCTCCAGCTTCATCTGTGGAGGCTCCACACAACCATGACAATCCTTTATAATTTCAAGATCTTGAGGGAACCCTATCACAGACCTGTAACTATAGATCCTCTACGTACATCACCAGGGCTCCTCGTAAGTTGAGTAACATTGAGAAGCAACCTACTTGTTTCTCACATTTCAGTTACGATCTTATTCTTGAAGTAAATGATGAGATAAATGATAAGATTGATATACATAAAGACAACATTACTAGTAATAAAAATTGCTTGATTTCTACTATTAAAAACTCATTGATGCTTGCCAAGGAAAATGAATATGTTAGGAGATCTTTAAATAAATTTTAAAATAGTATAAACATGTTGAAAAATATATTGCATTCTCACAATGGTCATGCAGATACAATTGGTCTTGGTTGATTTCCAGAAATGAAAATAAGAAGAAGCATGGGTCTATATTTGTAAAAGTAAATGCTAGTTATTCTTTCTCAATTAACAACATTACATGTTTTCTTGTGGAGATTTGGTCACTATGCTTTCTCATGCCCTACTAAGAGAAAAAGTGACAACATGGTTTGGGTATCAAATCCTCTCTCTAGAGGAGAGTTTTTATGATCATGGGATTCATTGTATATACATTTTCTATCATAATATATTTTCTTTCAATCAGTTCATCCTTAAATATTTAATTTTTTAATTGGTAATTATATATTGTCAATCTACCAGATTATTTTTTAATAGACCGCCTCTCAATTGAAATGAAGTCTGATTGAGGGACAATTGGACCAAAATAGTATATTTCAAGTTTAAATTGGATATCGTGTAATTGGTATGTAGAGTTGGTTTGCTACATGTTTATTTTCTCTTTTAGGTCTGAAATGATTTCTTTTACACATTACATGTTTAGTTTTTACTCTTCAATGAATATCTTTATCTTAATGATTAGTTCTTTGTTTGAGCTTAGTTTTTATGAGTATGAGGTAAGGGAGAGTACAAATCATATGATTCATCATGCTGTCTTTGTTAGAATTTTGTTTCAATGGCTTCTCTGTATCAATTGTGGCATAAAATCTCTAAATATTGGTCTAAAGATTATTTTTTAATCATATTTTGTGCTGATCATGTTTTGTGCTTAATGTCATCTCTCTATCATGGAGGTCTTCACATTCCTTACATTTTTATTGAGATGTCTTTTTAAAAAGATCAAGTTTTTTTGTTTTATTGGATCTCTTTGACAATGATGCACTTACCTTTCCTTGTCATTGTCACAAAGAATCTTTATCTATTTAGTTTTGTGCTTGAAAGGGTATCTTTATCATGAAGGACCTAGAATTCCTTCATTGGTATTGAGACAGATCTACGCATGTTCCTTGATCAAATTGTGTCTTTTTATATATCATGTCCTACTATTTATAATTTACTTTCATTTTATATTCTCTGAATTGGGCACGAGCTCCTCCACTTCATGTGATTATCTTTTTGAAGGGGGAGTAACTCCTTGAGGGGGAGTTTACTAAGTATGCCCACCTTTTTGACTTTGATAAAAAGGGAGAAAAACCCATGAACTAAATTTTCTCATTCTATAATAAATCAAAGGTATGGTTGGCAAGCAGTAGTTTGGGTGGTCCTAGTATGAGGTCCTTCATAAAGGGTCCCAAGTTCGAATCCCCTTGGTGGTGTTGTTCAAAATTGTTTCTCCCGAAGCGCAGCTAGCCTCTACATGAGTAATAGGGGCTCCATTCCTTGAGGGATGAGCAGACCTCCCCAGGTTGAGCCCGACACAAGCCTTGCGGGTCTCATGGGTCATAAAAAATCAAAGGTATTACACCCTCATTTTGGCCAACTAAAATTTATCTTATGACAATATTTTTCATCATAAAAAAGAGGAGATTATTGGCTTTTTAGGTATGACACAATCTAATTTTGATAATTGAAATATTTCTAATTTGTGTTATTAATGTGTGATATGTGTTTCAAGTGATCCATGAATTCATACAAGATAAAATTATGAATAAAATGTAACAATATGTGTGTATGGATGCTTATACATCAAGTTGTACTTAGATGATGCTTTGTGTAGGTGTGTATCATACAACTTGGTAGGAATGACTTAAAAACAATTGATGATCGACTCAAAACCATTTTGAATTTTGTTTTACATGTATACACCCTTAGGATAGGTAGATAATTCTTCCATATTAATTTTAGTCATTTTTTAAAATTTTGAATATATTATGACAAACTATTTTTTAGTTGAACTTCTTTTTGACCAAAATGTAACCTAGTCAAACTTTAGATTAACTGAGACATTATTGTTAGATTGAAGGAGGTCTCTACAGTGCTTCAGTTAAAAATCTTTTTGAGCAGGATGCATCTCGGTCGAACGTCTTTTTGACCAACTGACAGTCTGTACTAAAATTCAACAAGTGCACAGTTAGCCATTTTAATTCCACTAGCTATCGTATACCGGCTAGTTTTTTTTACTAAACTCAGTCTAAACACTCTGAAAAGCTGTATTAGCTATTACTAAGTATTTCCTGGGAGTTTCTTATGGACACTTAGAGTACACTTGAGCAAGCCAACTACATGATATCTATTCAAGCTTAGTATTCCACATTGCTATCTTTAGATGCCTCAAAACTACTCTAAGCTTTAGCTCAACCTTGGTATACTACTACACCAATTATAGCCTTGCCTAAACCTTTACGGGGTTGATCATCATTTTTTCAATAGTGCTTCTATTGTGTAATATTTGTGAGAGGAGTTGTGCATACCTTCTTCCCTTTTAGTTTGGTTTGATGCTTCGTGCTACTTCTTCTGAGAAGGTTGTGGTAAAGTTTCTTTGGAGCTTTTTCTTGCCAGAAGGCTTTGTCCAAAGGTGGAGTAGATTGCAATGTTCTCAAAAGGGAGTGGTCTTTCGGCATCTCGCAAAGAAGATGATAGTTATCCATGAGCTGAAAAAGATGTTTGTCTTGAGTTACAAAAAAAACAATATTTGTGTATATTTTTCTCGAGTATAGAAAAGGGAATAAAATACAGGTTAGAAATTCTGGTTGAAAATAACTATATAGTAGAATAGAGTCATTTACAATAGAACCACTCTACATGTTACGTGACTTGTGGTTGTCTATTTTTTCTATTACTTGCTTTACTATTTCCATTTCTCTATCTTATCAAGCAAGTTGCATTTAACCAACCTAGTTTATTAAAGTGGTAAAAAACAAATTTGTTCTAGTCACATACCCTCTAAATATTTTCATGAATTCATACGTCTAATTTTAGGCAAGGATTCTGGTTATTCATGTATTTCAGATAATAACAACTTAGTTATTAGATAATTGATATGAAAAAATGAATAATAATTTCAATATATAGATGTAACTAGAATGCATTAAGTTACTTGATCCATTTCACTAATTAGTACACATTAGCATATACATATGTATTACTATAATTGTAAATAGAAGTCTTTATTTAGCAGACTTTCTTCTACAATCCTGCTATGATAAAAATGTTTCACGAATATTTTAGCATACACAATTCTAGACATATAGGTTAATCCTCCTTTCTTGTAGGCCCCTATTAAATTATGTTGTTACACAATCTCCCTTTTTCCTTTTTTTCTTTCTTTTTTTAATTAAATAACTAATAGCATCCATACTCCCCTATTATAGAATAGATTAGACTTTGTTGGGGTCTAGTAACCATATTGACTCATTATTATCAAATGGACATGAAATCTTAGGAAGTAATTATCCTAATAATTGAATTACTGTAAATAGTGTGTAATAACACTAGCATATAGTCTCGGCCACAACATTGTACTCTAGGAAACCCTAGGGTCTTAGAGTGAGAGAATTACATATGAAACAAGAGGATTCACCATATTTATATAAACCAAATGTCCTAATTAAGTGACTAATGTATAATAGGATAAATGTAATACAAATAATTTAAAAATGGGAATTTAGTGTTATATTCGTGTTCCTCATTTTATAATTAGGTAGCCTACCAATTTTAGGCTTAATCAGATATCAATACACCCTAAAAAGTGATTTAGAAGTAAAGATCACTATAAAAACTAGTCTTTGTTTATAAGAAAATCTTGTGAAAAAATCCTCTATGTATGCTCTCACAAATAGGAATTGTTATGGGTATGGCCCTAAAAAATATACCATGAAGAGAACCCCATAGCAGATACAAGTAGCCCTCAAAGATAAAATTTCCATGGACTAAATGACCCTAAAAATATTATATTGAGGGACTATTTAGTCTTCATAAATATATTTTTGAGGACTTTTTTAATACTCATAAAATATTTTTGAGAAACTTGATCAATTTAATAGAAATGAACACAAATATAAATTTTATATTGATAAAAATCAATATATCATAGATTAAACTCCTAGGACCTATAATATCTTCAAATTCCTTCAAATGAGGTGGCACCCTTCATCAACATTAGCCCTAATAAGATTGTCTACTTGAGTATTATGCTCCTGAAAATGACACAAATGATTTTATAATATAATTCAAAGGATGATAAATACACTAATAATAATACAAATGAACTTACCATTAAAATTTGACTTGGTCTAATCCAAGGTGAATTGAGGGTCTAAATCCATCTTTGAAAATCTCTCTTGCCAATATAAATATGAAAAAAACAGATGGCAACCATTCACTATGTATGAAGGACAATGGACACAACCAAATCAAAATTCTATATATATTTATAAACTACGTGGTTTCCGTAATACGATTATCCAAATTCATAACTAGTGAATTACACATTCACTCCAGAGAAAAATGGTTTTCATTTGGTATTGTGTAATCAGATATGTTATCTTGCCTTTTTCACATATAAGTATTTCAGACAAAGGCTTCAATATTGGGTTGGAATGTTGTATTGTACTTTGCACGAAAACAAACACTAGAGTAGGATGAACATATATAGTAGATATTCATTAGAAAAAGAACCAATGTTACACTTTTTTCTAAAAGAACATTTATGCACGTAAGAAGACAAGGATCATGGCCAATGTTACACATGTTGGTGATAGTAAAAAATAACATAACACAAATAAATACAACCCCTTACAAGGTCATGAAGAATAAGAGAGCATGATTATTATAGATACCAATGACTCTCTGTCTGATAATGTTCACAAGCATATGCCACGAGTTCTACCTAATGTATGGAATAGAAAGCGATAAACAACTTCTGCCTCTTCAAAAGAGACGACAAGCGGAAGTTCTCAAGGGTACAGATTTAGAGGATAATATGCATATTATTGATGATAATGTATAACCTGAAATTGCTAGAACAATACATGAGCTACATATAGTTTGTAACCCTGACGGAGATGGGATTATTTCACATGTATTGGAAGAGGATGAATTCAACAACACACTGTAGGTTGATCAAGTTAACCTTTACTTAGCCCAAGAACTACCTTACCTGTTTGATCCTTCTACATCACAATTTATATCAATAAGGAAAATGGGAAGAGAGACGAGGGGTACCAGTGGCAGGATGAAACCTACCATGTATAACACATAGTCATGAAAGGATGCTTACTAAAGATTACTTTGGGCCTGATCAAAAAGAGATTTGAGAAATTCATCTAAAGGTCGATTATTCTCATCTTCTTATTTCACAGAAGATGTGGACTGACTTTAACTATCATTAAATTTTATTAGCAATTGTACCTTCAATGAGGACAACATGTTTTGACTTATACTGATTTTTGCCCCTAGAAAATATTATCATGAAAGAAAGCAACATGGAAGTGTCTCTTTTTGAAAGGTGAACCCCCACACATATGTTCCAATGAGACTTTTATTGTTTTCTCTAGTGACTTGGTGTCTTTGGGAGGTACTTTGACTAGATATGGGTCCCATCAAATATTTTGGATGTTCTGGTTTTATTTATTTTTGGGTGCAACCACTTCCTATAGAGGTTCATTTTCTCATGTCCACAATTGGTTAGAGTTAGTAGATATAGTTACCTAATGCCTTCTTATCAACACAAAGGCCAACAGTCATTCTAAAACTCATTAGCCACCAACGGGCCCAGAGGGAAGGATTCCAAAATTAAAGGACGGTGGTTTTAGTTATAGAGGAGTTGTTCATTTGATTGACCCGTGAAGAAAGACAATTTTTTTTTGTAGATAGTTTTATGTATAAATTCATGACACTCTACCTAATGACTTTATAAGGAATATGAACAAAATAATGTGAAAGATTCATCATATTTTTCTTTGAAGAGGGGTAGGTACAATGACAAAGTTGGGAAACTTCTCTGGTTAAGGCGTTGTATAATAATACTTACAACGACCATTGTCCTATTTGTTATCCAATCTACTGTTTCAACATTGACATTATAACCTACTAAAAGAAAATAAACAAGATTAGCATCATATCACTAAGATGTTTTGTGTATGTATAATGCAATACATGTTAAATATGTGGTGTACAATGGCCTCAAGCACTAAAGCAATGTTATATTATAATATGGAAATGTAATTTTTAATATATTAAAAGCATCAATATATCATTAGATGTCTTGAGCTAATAGAATACTTGATAAATGAGGGTAGAGGTGTAATTATCATGTGTGGACAATAAGATTTGTTAAATAAATGAGTGTTATAAGATCAAACATAAGTTGATGACAATTTCAAACAATAGCCAACATGTACAAAAACATGGATGAGAAGTGGTGAAAAGTAGAATTCCTCATGTTGCGCCATTCAACTAGCATCATGTGAGCTACAAGAATACGAGACAGAAAAGCATGTAGTACTCGATCAAAAGGGGTAATGTTACCTTATGCTATAAAGGTATTGTAGAAGACTAATTTCTATATCATTTCCTACAAAAGGCTGTTGTTTTTTGTAAAATAACTAAATAGTTAAATATATTTAGGGTTGCTAATAGTAAGTTCTAAGCCAATTTTGGACCAATTAGTATTGCAACAACATGGATCGTGTTTGACTTGAATCGACCCAAAATTAGTTCTCGTATACTACTAGTTTTAAGAATGATTATAACTAAATGCAATATGTTCATCAAATCGCTCGAAGAGCTTTACTCTTGTAGTCTCAAAGCAATTCACTATCGTAATAACTGCAGAAGCAAAATCAACTAGTTTTGTTTCCTAATGACTCAATAATCCATAATAGATAAAAATATGGATCTACATTGTATTCTCCTAAAGCTACAAGTCATGACAGATCATAAGTGGTCAATATATAAGCTTCATTTTTAGTATAGACTGTGAATTCTAATACTCAATCACATAAAAAATCATTAGTTGGGACCATGAACTAGAAAATTAGAATTCCAGTCAGAAACAACAACAAAGCCCAACAACTTTAGAATATACATATTGGATAGGAAGATATAAGTCATTCACATATAGAATTTTGTACTGCTAAAAATCTACACTACTAAGCTATTTTTTCTTCACACCCTAAATGCAGTAAAATAAATAGTAAGGAGGAAAGAAAGAAGAAGATGTATATCTACTTATTGGCTAGTGGCTGCTGTAAGTGAATCCGATGCATTATTATGTGCAAGTTTACTTAGAGGATCATACCTTTTATACAATGTGCCTTAGAAGTATGAGTAACAATTCATGTATAAACGACTCGAGTCATGTGCACGATAAAAAATAGAAACCAAAACTGTATATTGTACCAAATACGTATTAGGGGTGAATAGTTCTAACCTTTTCTGCCAGCAGAGAAGCATCGCATTGGGTTAAAAAAAGACAGCCAAAGATGTTATTTAAACTCAAAATATTGATGAGTCACTAGACTATCGACATTCCCCGGTCTGTAGTTCCACCTTTGGGCCGCGACGATGATATAGCTAAATGGTATTCCATAACTAACAATCCGTGTGATTGCTTCTAGAGGAATGTTCGATCAGCAAAAGAATTGGTTAACAAAAAAAGAAATTAAGGACATGGAGGCTAGGCAGGAAGGGGTATCTGAGACAGGAAGGGGTACCTCTCAGACCATCAACCCTGCATAATGCCGTAGCTCCCTTAGACTATTTACAAAACGGAGAGGGACACAGCCAATATTTAGTGCAAAAGAAGGAACCGCTCTCTAGGTTTGCATCTCGACTTGGCGTGGTGCACAAATCGCTATATGTTTTCCTTTTATAGAAAATACCAATTTTGGTGGGCGTAGATTGGAGGAAGTGGAGGGAAATATGATAGAGATTTTCCTCAAATTGTTTGTGAAGGTTTATCATAAATGAGTTCCAATTGTGAAGGACTAGTGGACTTGATAATCTTTCCTCGTGTTTAGAAATTTGGTTGAGGGAAGAACTTGAATTTATGAAGGGTAGTCTATCACTAATAGCCTATATTTTTGAAGACTCTTTTGTCCTTCACAGTTGCCCTTCAGTAAAACCCTTCTAATTTTTAGTGGATAAGTAAATTTGATTTTTTTTCATTTCATTCAGTATCAAACACATAATGCTATAGTCGATATTATTCGTCTTTTCACACATGTCATTCGAGTTTGGTAGTTGGACTCTGTCTTCCACCTCCATCTCCCCTGCGGCGCACACTATTGTTCCTTTATGTCGAGTTCCTCTCAACCTTTCTCCCTCCACATATAACTCCTCTCATAATCTCTTTGTCATTTGATTCGTCTTTCCAAATCTAGTGAGCCTTAACTCATCCCCTCTTGAGCCCCAAAAACAACACTCACCACCTCCTTCTCTCCCCCTTCGCAGTGACCACTCTTAGAGAATGCATATCTCTTCTACGCCAGGTCGCATTGCCTCCCAATTACTCAAAAATGGACTCCAACCATCCTCTTACCACTCTCAACCCTCAATTCTATCGTGCACCCATAGGAACACCATGATAGAGACAATTTTCTTCCCCAACAACGACAACCTAGTCAAGCTTGTATCAGTCTTCCTCTCAAAACTAATCTTGTGGCGAGTTTCACCCAATGTTTTCAGAACCGAACCGGTGGTCGAACCGATACTGACTCATACCGGATTGAGTCGGGTTCAACCAGAGTGGTTTAACCAGTTGGACCGGAAATGATGTCAGCATGACATAAAAAAAATTAAACCGGAAAAATTGAACCGGTCACCACAATAAAAGGCAGATAGCGGTCGGACCGGTCAAACCGGTTGAACCGGGCATATATATATATATATATATACATATATATATATATATATAAATTTTGTATATATACATATATATTATATCAATATTTATATTTGAATATATATGCATTGTATATATGTATATATATTAATATATATGTGTACATACATATTATTGTGTAGATGTATACATTCATACATATATATATTCACACACACACACACACACACACACACACACACACATATATATATATATATATATATATATATATATATATATATATATATATATATATATATATATATATATATATATATATATATATATATAATACACTCGAGTATACAGATCGCACGGATACACTCAAGTGTGTTTGCATATCAAGACTATTTTTTGCAAAATGTAAACCATTGATCTTCACCGTCATACTATAACTAGGCTACATACAAATTTTGAGCTCATTTGGATGAGTGTAAGTCACTCATCCAAGGACAACAAAATCGACGCACAAAACTAATTTAAAATGCAAATTTTTGCAGTCTTTATAACATGACCTATAAATGTCCAAATGTACTCAAATTTTGCATATGAGCTATTCACTAGATGTTTAAGAAGATTAATGGATTAGATTTTTGAAAAAAATATTGCATCATGAAAACTACTTGAGTGTATTCTGCTCTGAATACACTCTGAGTGTATTCTAGCCTGACTCTCTCTCTCTCTATATATATATATACATACATATATATATATATATATGGGTATATATTCACTACCCATGTGGGTAACTAACTTTAGTTACCCATGCATCTATTTTGTAATAGAAAGGTACCTATTTGTAATGAGATGACCAAATTTGTAATACAAGCACTCATTTTGTATTACACGTCTAATTATAGTAAAAGTGATATTTATGACAACATTTTATGTTGTAATGCAAAATGAGTGTTTGTATTACAAATTTGCTCATCCCATTACAAGCATTGTTTGTCTCATTACAAATACGTATCTTCCTATTACAAAACAGATGCACGAGTAACTAAGGTTAGTTACCCATGTGGTTAATGAATGAATGGCATATATATATGCATTCTACCTTATATGTATATTTTCTATATAAATACATACATACATACATACATACATACATATATATACATCACATGTATATACTTATATATACATATATGTATATTCCTATATGTATTCTACCTTCTGTTTTTTCTTCTCTTTGAACCACTGGTTCAATCCGATTCGGTCCGACCGGCTGGTTGGACTGGTTAAACCGTATTTCTGACCGATTGGACCGGAAAAAGGCAAATAACCAATTTTTTAGGCTTCCGGACCGGCCGGTCCGGTTCGGTTTTAAAAACATTAGTTTCACCACGCCCCCCTTCCCTTTTACATTTGTTTTATGTCATGCAGACTACTAGACTCCTCTCACCCTAAAACAAATTGCTCTATGCTTCTTGTCTGGTCATTAGCAATGGAACCCAAGGGCCCCCAATTACCATTGGCTTGCCAAATATCTTCACGGATCATGGCGGGGGTACTTGTGGCCTTACATGATGATTTCTACCCTAGAGTGGCAATGTTGAGCCTTGCTTTATGCTTGATAGTGTTGGTCAACTTTGTTGTTCATTGTACCTCCACGACTCTGCCTACTTACCCAAAACCTCTATGCCACTTTATTTGTTGATTTCTTTGTCCTATGAATCATTATACCCCATCTAGGCTATTCAGTTTGTTAACTGGCATCTTGACTGGTTGTGGACCCTAGTGTTTTACCTTCCTTCTAGGTGGCATTGGCAAAGAAGCCTTCTAAAACTCCTGGCACTTCCAGCCAAGGTGTTGTGGGCTTCCAGTCCTTCTCAACCTCACAAAGTCAGTGGGATACACCACTGGTCCTTGGATGGGCATGGTGCAAGGAAGCTTTGAAGATAAGCTTCTAATCTACCGACATGTCAAGAATGAAGAAATAGCAATCTCCCATGTAAACTTTTTCCCCTACCCTTGGTGCCTACCAATTCTTGTCATGAAACCATTCTTACTCTAGTCCCAATCCCACTACCAGGGTAGGCAGTGTTAAGGGGATTAGAGTCTCTCTCTCTAAGTGGCCCAAAAATCACACATACATTTATGCAAAAAGGAAATAATATTTCATTTCATTGAAAAAGAATAAGGATTTTATTACATTAGGGGCCGAAAGGAATCAATAAAAGAAAATATACAAGATAAGAAGATACAACTAGATACTACATCCTCTTTCCATATAATCCCATGTGATGAACATCTTTTATTCTGGAAGATGTTGGTAAGAGTATGGTGGTTCAACATGCATCAACTCTTCAAATCTTCATGCCTAAAATCAGGTTAATCAAGATGCAATAAATGCAAATGCATCAATATGTTTTGAAAAGAACAATATTGAACAAATTTAATTATATATACCAAAATATAGTATTTGGCATGACTTATAAGCAAAATGTTAAATGTGATATTCAAGCTCATCTTCGTTTCGGGTAATTCATTTTTTTTACAAATTTACCCATTATGTTGAACAACGTGCATGCATATATGTATGGCTCCATCGCCCCAAAGAGATGGGGGAGGTCACCATGTTGTACAAGTTCCACCATCAAATATGAGGAGGTTGCTTGCACCCAATATCAATATCATTATTACAAGCACTCATAAGGGGCATTATCATTTATGTTCAAGGTTTTTCAAAAGTATATATATATATATATATATATATAGGCTAGAATACACTCAAGTGTACAGATTGCACGCTACACTCAAGTGGTGTTTGCATATCAAGACTATTTTTTTGCTAAATTTAAACCATTGATCTTCATTGTTACACTATAATTAGGCTACATGCAAATTTTGAGCTCATTCGGATGAGTATAAGTCACTCATCCAAGGGAAACAAAATCGACGCACAAAACTAATTTGAAATGCATAATTTTTGTAGTCTTCATAACATGACCTGTAAATGTCCAAATGGGATCAAATTTTATATATGAGCTATTCACATGATGTTTAAGAAAATCAATGGATTAGATTTAAAAAAAATATTGCATCATGGAAAACTACTTGAGTGTATTTTGTTCCGAATACACTCGAGTGTATTCTAGCCTAACTCTCTCTCTCTCTCTCTACATATATATATATCAAAAAATTACTCAATAGGGACTATTGTAGCTCAAGCAAGTACATAGCCAAGATTTTCAAACAAGACTACATACAAGTATCACTCAAAACCACTAGTCTGTTCAAGGATGAATAAATATAAAAGCATACCTCTTTTGGAGTCTAGAATATTAGCAATGTCCAAACCAACAAATTTAATGATCATTTTATCCTGATACATAATGAGAATAAAAATTTGTCAATATATAAATGGTTCATTCCTAAAATGACCCTCTTGGAAATTTATTCACATACTACTATGATCATTGTATATGTTGCCCTATAATAATTAGTAGTAATGATGTAGGGTCATATTATTGAGATCAAGAACTTATACTTTGAGTTAGGTTTGATCTTATGTGGAAAATATCAAATTTTAATGCTAATAGATAGTTATTTTCATGTACAAATCTATCAAGAGTAGCTTGGATGATGATTTAGTAACGTAATAATGTGATCTAGTCATCAATATAACATCAGATTAAAACGGGGTTGATATTTGATCATATATCATGTAAACATGCTTTTAGCAAGATTAAGTTTTGAAATAATATAAGAAGAATCTAAATCATGATTTAGTAGCTAGATCATATACTCGTCATTGAAAATCGGTGGAACAAAATATTTTATAGACTCATATTATTCTAGATACTTTCATGAGAACACTAATATTTTTTTGCCATATTTTGGACAACAACCTATTTTCAATAAGAAAATAGTTAGATAAATAAAATGAAAAAAAGGAATTGCCAATTTGGCTTCGTGGATCAGGGGAGGGATCCAACATAGCGGATCCTCCCACAGACCTATGAGCTAAATCTCGGCCTTTATCTACGCTAAGGGTGCAAAAGGGCAAAAATGCCCAAGGCAATGAAATCCAAGCATGCCACAAACATAGGGCACGTGGGTACATTTGGCCATTTGATTGTCTCAATCAAATAAATACTCAATCTTTGCTCATACCATTGCAACGATGAGAAAAAGAATAGATGAAGAAGAAACTGGGGCACATGAATTTAAGGGGGAATTTGGCATATCAAACTGCGACTGTGGTTCGCGTAATACCCCGTCGAGGTTAGCGAGCCATTCAAAAGCTAAAATGGCAAGAAAATTTGAACTTGATGTACTGATATGCAAGTGTAAAGGGAGAGGCGTATTGAGAGGCATACCACAAATATGAGGAAATTTGGTGTATAAGTAGGTTAATGAGTTAATGAGGATTCATCTGATTCCTTCAACTCCAACACAGTTGCACATGATGACTCTCGTTGGTTCCCACATAAGTGGTGTAGGAGGTGTGCTGATGATGGGGCATTGTGGATCTTCACAACACTTGCGAGGGTCCACAAAGCTTTGTTGGGATCTTCTGATGGTGACAGAAAGATTAATTTAGATAAGAGGACCAGTTGCAAGAGAGGGCATCTCTAGTTCAAGCGGGCAAGGATGGAGCTGAGTTGAGAAATCAGGGGTTGCTGGCGAGAAATTGAGGGGTCTTTAGGGATAAAGGAAGTGTGGCGGAGCCATAGGAGGTATTAAATACTAGCCTGAAGGACTAGGATTGCTTAAGGATTCCTCACCTTCAAGCCCGTGCCGCTTCCCTTTTGGTCGTTTTTCAAATAGAGAGGGGAAGATTTGTTAGGGATCGTTAGAATGAGGAGGAGAACTCGGATCTAATGAACTAGATTTGACAAGGTGAGAACCATAAATGAGGGAGGTATTGACTTTTGAAATGGACACACTATTGTGTGATCTCCATCCTGCAATAGACGGGCGGGGGATACAACCATGTCATTGCGGTCCGAATCTGAGTGTGGGTGGCCAAGACATGATATTCAAGAAATTAGCAAGGCTTTGATGCCAAAAAGTGCATGATATTCAATTTAGACATCACATTATCAAATTGAGTGTCACAGACATTCAAATAATCATAAGGTGATGAAGTGGGATCTATTTGAGTGGCATTGGGTGGTACAAGGGCATATTTGTAACTTAGATTACATTTTTGGAAAAATACACTTCATCGAATCCTTCCCTCCTTAAAAGGAATTTTGTCCTCAAAATTTAAATAGTCCAATAATCGTGATTAGGATTTCATGTTTATTTCATAATCGGGTGATCGAACATTAAGGTCAAAGCGTAGTCACATTGTTCATTAATTAGGAAAGATCATCACATGAGAGATCATCCTACATATCATGTTTTTAGAGAGATTGAGTTTTAGGTCAAAAAAAATCAAGCTCTTGAATCAAGAGTACAACATGACTTTCAGTCCCAATATTTAGGTTCCTAGATTCTACAATGTCCTAGGTGGGGTTATACATCCATGGTTGAGATTTCACATTTCAACAATTCGAGGCAAATGTCATTATTTTAATATCATGATTTTGTGATCAAAATAAATGGAAGGTCCACCCTAGTTCTCGTGAGAGATAAACCTTAAGTCATAAATCAAGAGAGTCAACATAATCATGATTTCAAAAAAAAATTTTGGGATTATGAAGTCATTAGTCATATATCAAGGGTGATCTCAAGATCCAAATAGTGATCATCGGATTTGTATTATTATCGAGGTTGTTAATCATGAGTCAAAATTTTATAAATAAATATAAAGAGTCAAGATTTTATGGACATCAAAACTCATAGGTCCAAAACCTTGAAGCTAGGGTTTAGCCTCCTACTTTAGACCTTAGGGTTGACCATTCATCCGTATACATCAATGAGAAATAATTAAGCAACATTTTAAGATATTAGTATGGAGTCCATTATCATTGTATTCAAGGTTGATGAATGATCTAGACCTAGGTCTTTATAGGAATTCAACCACAAGCTACAGTCAACGTTGTCATATTCTAAGATCATCATTAAATCAAGATTCAAGATCGACTATCAACGTTATCATGGGTTTTGCCTATTAGAGACTTAGGTCAAGCAATCAAAATTGGGTGAAAGGGGTTACCTTTCCAAACTCTAAATGATGAACAAGGTGGAAATTTAGAGGTAGTCATAAAAGTGATGTGACATAGGTTAGGGGAGTCATGAATCAACTAGCACCCTAATCTAGTATGTTAATCTACCTTAGTCATGAGCCATCTAGAATATCTAAATAGGGAGAGTATCACTGATCAAATCATATTCCACAAGGTCATAAGTTCAAAATTCAAGATTATAATAGGGCAACCATGTCAAGATTCTACAATATCATGGTCATAATTTTATTCTCTTTATTTCATGATCAGGGTAATGATATAATTTGGAAGAAGTTGTATTAGGCACATGAAAAAATCAGAGCATAATAGTGCAAGATCGAGATCCATATTTATCAAATCAAAATCAAAATTACAAAGAGGTATAGTAATCAATAGGGAAAGTGCATTTTTGTATCAACGTCTTACACAATGATTTTGAGGGTCCAAGGCGTAGTCGTTTGATGGCATGATATGTACAGAATAGGGGAAAAGTTTGATGAACTATGTTTGAGGTTTAATCAATAATAGGGCAACATGGACTTAATCAAATAGGGACCTCATCAACCATGAGGTATAAGATTTAAATCCTCCTTATTTCACCATATCAATATTATTATCATTTACCTCAAACATAAAAAACATGTAGTCTAGTTTTGGTCAAATTGAGTTTACATGATATGTGGAGTTATATACGATTACTTGATTTTAAAATTAACTTCATTAATCAAAATTGAGTTTTCAAGTTAAGGTCAGATCATGGCATCTAATCAACTTTCAAATTTTCATATGAATTTTAGTTTTCCCCATGCATAAGCTACCCATATTTGAGAAATAATGTGGCAAATAGTCATGAGAAAGAACCGCATGAGGATATGAAAAGACTAACTGATACTCATCTACTTGGGTGGCTTAGGGTAAAAGATGTGATTCTAGAAAACTATCTAGGTTTTTAGGGAATTTCTTCAGTTCATTCTTGATCCACTAAGGCCAAGTGGAGCAGGGGAACCACAACCACCGTAGCTAGATGGATAGGAGGAGTTACTTCCAGGACCCCTTATGCTCTTTCTCGACACCTCAGTTTCACCATAGTGAACTTTTACGATTTTTCCTTGGTCTAGACATTTGAAATATTATTTCATTAATGCATATAAAGTGTGGGGTGGAATTGATACCAAATATTACAGAACCATTTTTACCCTAATCCCAATCCCACTGCCAGGGTAGGAAGTGTTCAGTGAATTAGAGCACCCATCTCTCAGTGGGCCAAAAATCACACATAAATTTTATGCAAAAAGGAAATAGCATTTCATTTTATTGAAAAAGAATTAAGGATTATATAACATTAGGGGATCGAATGCAACAAGAAAAGAAAAGATACAAGATAAGAAGATACAAGTAGATACTACATTACCTTTACATATAATCCCATGTGATGAGCATACTTTATTTTGGAAGATATTATCAAGAGTATGGTGGTTCAACATGTATTAAATATTCAAATCTTCATGCCTAAAATTAGGTTAATCAAGACGCAATCAATGCAAATGCATTGGTATGCTTTGAAAAGAACAATATTGAACAATTAAAAACATTTATATCAAAATATTATACTTGGCAAGACTTATAAGCAAAATATTCAATGTGATATTCAAACTCATCTTTGTTTCAAGCAATTCAATTTTTATTACGAATTTCCCCATTATATTGAAAAACATTCATGCATATACGCATGGATCCATCAACCCAATGAGACTGGGGAGGTCACCATGTTGTATAAGTTTGACCCTCAAACATGAGGAGGTCGCTTGCACCCAATATCAATATCATTATTACTGGCAGTGATAAGGGCATTATCATTTATATTCAAGGTTTTTCAACAATATATATATACAAATCAAAAGATTCTCTATAGGGAATGTTGTAGTTCAAACAAGTACATAGACAAGATTTTCAAACAAGAGTACATACAAGTAGCATTCAATACCACTAGTCTATTCAAGGAGGAATAAATATAAATGTGTAGCTCTTTTGGAGTTTAGAGTATTAGCACTATGCAAATCAACACGTTTAATGATCATGACCCTGATACATAATGAGAATAAACATGTATCAATATATATATATATATATATATATATATGTGTGTGTGTGTGTGTGTGTGTGTGTGTGTGTGTGTGTGTGTGTGTGTGTGGTTAATTGTTCTCATGACCCACTAGGGCATTTATTCACATATTATTATGATCATTGTATTTTCTACCCTATAGTCATTAATAGTACCAATCTAGGGTCATATGATTGAGATCAACAACTTATATTTTGAGTTAGGTCTGATCTGATGTGAAAAAATAACAAGATTTAATGCTATTAGATAATTTAGTCATTTTCATGTACAAATATATTAGGAGTAGCTTGGATGATGATTTAGTAACAAAATAATATGAACAAGTCACCAGTATAACATCAAATACACAATAGGATTGATATTTGATCATGTATCATGTAAAATAGGCTTTCAACAAGATTAGGTTTTGAAATAATACAAGAATACCTTAAATCATGATTTAGTAGATAGATCAGATATTCATCATTTAAAACCATTAGAACATAATATTTTACATCTTCATATTATTCAAGTTACTTTCTTGAGCATACTGATATTTCTTAGCCAATTTTTAGATAATGGATATATTTTTAATCATTTTTACAAGATGGACCAATCAAAAAATTGTTGGATAAAGAAAATGAAAATAAAAAAGGAACTACCGACTTGGCTTCACATATCAGGGGAGGATTTGAGACAGAGGATCCTCATGCTAACCTAAAAACTAAGGCTTGGTCTCTAGATGCACTGAGGGTGCAAAAGGGCAAAAATGCCCAAGGCAATTAAAACCAGGCATGACATAAACATAGGGCATATCGGTACTGTTACGACCCCACCTTCCGGTAACCCCCAATTAAGGGAGACCAAGAGGTCGAAGTCGCACCCATAATTTCTGCATCAAAGGTTCAACATATAACCAAGAACAATTATTAAATTTTAACAGACTATACTGAAAAAATGGTAATAAAAATTTTGCATACCTTTGAAAAGTTTGGAATATACTAAACTTCTAACCATAGCCGAACTATTCTAACTAGTTCCTCCATGTTCTTTAATTCTTGATTTCAGAATGTGTCACTTTACTGTTTGTACTTTTGAGATTTGTACCTAAATCACCGACAAACAAAATGACGGTCAGCCGAAGCTGGTATGTGGAGGAAACGGATAATGTGCGACTATATTAACAACATAATCATTCAATTAATCATTTAACAACCAAGATTATGTTTTAAGACAAACTACTCAATCCATACCTATCCACAACTCTGTGTTGTCCCTGTAAGGACTTATATAATACCTCTATAAAGGTAGAGTCGCATGGCACCACCCGGAGGTAGCCCAATATCTAACTCAATGTGACTTGATGGACCTACCCTCTAGGTAGACATATACTAAGTCATTCCACGACCTGATGGACCTACCCTCTAGGTAGCCATATACTAGGTCAGCCATTAAGACACAGAGGGGACCAGGATCTGAGCTAGTAGGCACATATATTATGTGATAGTCATATTCACATTATAGTTTACATGAACTAAATTCATCCAATAGTTTATTCAAGTCATCAGTGAAAATCTCGGAAAACCTCAGAAATCTATCTCGAGATATTCATAAGCGTAACTACATACCTTTGGTTGCAGTTTTCAAGACAGAATCAAATATGCAGAGAAACCCAATCAAGCAAGCAATGAGGAAGAGAAATCCTGAAATAAAAGTACAATTTTCCTTTTATTAATATTTATCCAATTTCATCACATTACTTAGGATTTCAATTCCAATTTTAGGGTTCCTTTGGAAATTAGGGTTTTTACTTCTTCTTTCCTTATTACCATCCTTAATTTATCAAAACTACATAAAAACCCTAATTTCTCATTGCATCTCCCTTAAAAGTTTTAGGATCTTTATTAAGCATCTGATTATCTTATTCCAAATAAATATGATTTTTATCTCCTTTTATCCCAAATTAGGGTTTCCATGTAAATTAACCTTCTTTTAGGTATTACAACTCTAATTTAGGCATCTTTACATTAAAAACGGATAATTAAATCATCTTTATAGTTAACATGGTCAAGCTTATCAATTTGACCTATTGATTCACCAAATTATACTCTTAACATTCAATTAGGGTTTCTCATCAACTTTTAATACACTTTATTAGAAAATTAGGGTACTTTTGCAAAATCAGGTTCTCAAAGTATTTTTATCAAATCCCTCGTTTTTTTCTACACAACTTTCATATAAAAAGTTTTGTCATACGAGATTCCTAGTTATTACTACAAATTTTACAAAGAAAACCCTTTTTCCTGAATATTCGATTAGAGAGGAATAAATACTGAAAAAAGTCGTCCGTTGGATCGATGCGACACTAGATCCCTCCTGATCTAACGCTCCTCGTCAGTCGCCTCCACTATCCTCCCTGCGCGCGCGCTCTCCTAGCTCGGTCTGTTGGATCTTAAGTGATTCCATGATAGACTCACGATCTAACGGCCCGCGACTTGAAGCAACGCTACTTAGCCGTCCCTCCCCTCCTTGCACCGTCAGATTTGGATCAAACGACGATCGAGCATCGTCTTCCTTCTTTTTCTGCTGCTAGTGCCATGGCGGCGCCCTCGCCAGAGAGGAACTGATCTAGCAGGTTAGCGTGCAAAGGGGACCGATAAGAAGTCAGTCGAGATCACACTGGAACAAGGGACCGAGAGGTCCCCTATATATAGGCCATGGGAGGTCCCTGTTAGGGTTCCCAATCCTAGCCGCAACCCAAGTCCTATCCCAATTGGGCGTTTTGCAAGGTCAGGTCGAAACCCCAACAAACCAGGGTCGGGAAGCTTCTCCTCTCACTCCCGGACTCAAAGCGGAACTTTCCAAGGATGCACATGCATCACAGACCACGAAAACAAGGGAACAAAATCCCCCCTGTCGCAGCTACAGTCCTCGTCCCACTGGGACTTGGATGATGAGAAGCGCCCATTGGATCTAAATCCAAGGGTCCTCATCACGCGTGCTTGAGAAAAAGGAAATAAATTTCCAACTAATTCGAATTACATTCCCAATTCAATGATATCTTGGAAAATTCATAACTCCCAAACGGTAACTCCTTTCCAACTCAAATTTTGAGGGAAACTCAATTATATTTTTATCTTCCATCCTACAAAATTTGAAGTTATTATCTTAAAAGTACGATCCCTTTTTCTTGGTTTGCAAGTTATCATTTAATTTCTCATATTTTCCATACCTTTTCTATTCCCTTTATCATTATTTCCCAATTATGAGTTCCTTGAACCCTAAGGAGTCCATTAACTCAAAATTCCATTTTTGGGAAATCATTCCTTAGCCTTTTGTTCTTATTTCATTTATTTCTTTATGTATTCCTTTAATCCTTTTTCTTTTTCTCCTTCAATTGGGCTTAATGGCCAATAAGGCCCAATTAGAAAACATACAAGCTATCAAACACAAAATCCATTCAAATCAACTCATCACCTCAATCACAGATTTCATTTATCTTTAAAAAGGATATTTACAATCTCATTACATATTTTGGAAAATTGGGGTTATAACATCCTCCCCTCCGTATAGGAATTTTTCCCTCAAAATTCAACAATCAAACAAACAAATCAGGATATGCTTTTTCCATGTCCGTCTTCAGCTCCCATGTGGCCTCATCCTCTCCATGGTGTTTCCAAAGAACCTTTACCATCTCTATATTCTTATTTCTGAGCTCTTTTACCTTAGTATCTATAATACGCAAAGGTAACTCAGGATAAGACAACTTTCCTTGAAGCTCAATAGGTTCAACGCTCAACACATGGCTTTGATCTTGCACATATTGCTTCAGATTGGACACAAGAAACACATCATGCATCATACTATATTGAGGGGGTAACGCCAAACGATAAGCTACTTCACCAATACGTTCTAAAATTTTTAACGAACCCACGTATCAGGGACTCAACTTTCCTCTGTTCTTAGCTATAGCTCGGAGCGGTCGAATTTTTAGGAAAACATGTTCTCCCACAGTGAAATGCACATCAGTCCTCTTTGTATCAGCATACGACTTTTGTCGATCTTGGGCTCTCTTTAGCCTTTTCCTGATCAAAGCGACTTTATCAGCATACACTTGGAGTTCATCTGACCTCAACAAGGTCCTTTCACCAACATCATCCCAATGAAGTGGTGACCGACACGGTCTCCCATATAGAGCTTCATATGGAGGCATCCTGATACTGGCTTGGTAACTATTGTTGTACACAAACTCGGCTAGAGGTAAGTATTGCTCCCATGATCCACCCCAATCGATTACACAAGCTCTCAAAAGATCCTCTAAAGTCTAGATTGTCCTTTCTGACTGTCCATCTGTCTGGGGGTGATAAGCGGTACTGAACTTTAACCTTGTACCAAGTTCCTCTTGAACCTGCTTCCACAGTTTGGAAGTAAACTTCGGATCTCTATCGGAGATGATGGAACTGGGTATGCCATGTAAATGCACTATCTCTCGGATGTACAACTCAGCTAAGTCTAACACCTTGGAAGTGGTTTTCAGTGCAAGGAAGTGTGCTGACTTGGTAAGGCGGTCCACCACAACCCATATCGCATCATGACCTCTCTTGGTCCGGGGTAAACCCACCACAAAATCCATGGTGATCTGATCCCATTTCTATTCTGGAATCTCTATAGACTGTAAAAGTCCACCGGGTCGTTGATGTTCAGCGTTCACCATTTGGCACGTAAGACAACTGGCCACATAAGCTGCAATCTCTCTCTTCATTCCTGGCCACCAGAAAAACCTCTGCATGTCCTTAAACATCTTGGTAGTCCTTGGGTGTACTGTGTACTTAGAACCATGAGCCTCTTGTAAGATACGTTCTTTCAGCGGTGAGTCTTCAGGAACCCATATACGATTCTCGAATCTGATCCCTCCATCTACTCCCAAAGAAAGACGGGTCTGAGGCTTCTTCATCAAGCCCCTCATCTTGTCAAGTTCCCCACTGGCCAACTGTGCTGCCACAATTTCACTCAACAATTCAGACTATATTTGGATGTTGGCCAATCGAACTCGATCATTTAACGGTTGAGGAGACCATTTCACCAGCTCTTCTAAGCTCTTCCACTAGTTGGACAGAACAACTGCACACCTGAGCTGTTTCCGACTTAAAGCATCTGCTACAACATTCACCTTCCCTGGATGATAGGCAATGGTGAAGTCGTAATCCTTCATGTACTCCATCCATTTTTGTTGTCATAGGTTTAAGTCTTTCAGTGTCAAAAGGTACTTTAGGCTCTTATGGTCAGTGAAGATCTCAAAAGTAGCACCATATAGGTAATGCCACCAAATCTTTAATGCATGAATGATAGCAGCCAACTCTAAGTCATGCGTCGGGTAATTCACCTCGTTGGGCTTGAGTTGTCAGGAAGAATATGCAACCACATGCGGATTCTGCTCCAACACACAGCCAAGACCCATTTTGGATGCATCGGTGAAGATCATGAAACCCTCATTGCCTGATGGTAGAGTCAAAACTGGTACAGTGGTCAACTTTTCCTTTAGTTCCTGAAAACGAACCTCACAACATCGGACCACACATCCTTCCGAGTCAACATGGTCAAAGGCAAGGCAGTCTTTGAGAAATCTGCAATGAAATGCCGATAGTATCCTGCTAACCCCAAGAAGCTTCAGATCTCAGAGGGGTTCTTCGGAGTAGGCCAGTATCGAACTACCGACACCTTAGGTGGATCCACGACGATTGTTTCTCCTGAGATGATATGTCCAAGGAACATGACTCGGTCTATCCAAAACTCGCATTTTGAGAATTTCACATAGAACTTCTGCTTTCTCAAGATATCAAGGACTTTACTTAGGTGGTCTCAGTGTTGTTCTAAGTCATTCAAATAAACTAATATGTCATCTATGAACACTATGACAAATGAGTCAAGGAAGGGTTGGAACACACTATTCATAAGGTTCATGAACACACTGGGTGCATTGGACAACCCAAAAGGCATAACCACAAACTCATAATGGCCATATCGTGTTCGAAAAGCTGTTTTTGGAATGTCCTCATTCTTGACTCTCAACTGGTGGTAACCTGATCTCAAGTCAATTTTGGAAAAGACTCGACCAGACTTCAACTGGTCGAACATGTCATCTATTCGGGGTAAAGGGTATTTATTCTTAATGGTAGCTTGGTTGATCATCTGATAGTCTATACACATATGGAGCGAGCCATCCTTTTTCTTTACAAAAAGAACTGGAGCTCCCCATGATGATGTGCTAGGGCAGATAAAACCCTTGTCTAACAATTCCTGCAATTGTTTCTTCAACTCGAGCAACTCTGCAGGGGCCATTCTATAAGGTGCTCGTGAAATAGGGCTTGTTCCTGGAGCTATCTCTATGGAAAAATCCACCTCTCTCTCGGGAGGAATCCCAGGTAGATCATCCGGAAAAACATATGCATAGCTCTTTACTACCTCTATTTCCTCTAAGGGTTGCACCTTGGGTTCGGGCTCGGTAACAACTGCTAGGAAAGCTTGAAATCCTTTACTCATCATCCTTTCTGCCTTCAAGGATGACACATACAGGCTGGTGGTGGCATCTTTCCTTCCCCTAATGACAAAAGGTGGGTGACCTGGTTCCTTAATGATCACTTTCTTTTCCCTACAGTCAATACGGTCCCTATAAGTATAAAGCCAATCCATTCCAATGATCACATCAAAACCACTCATGTCAAGAAGGATAAAGTCTGTAGGAAACTCATGATCTCGATATCTCACAGGTTTCACCAGAGTTTTCAAAAGAGAAGTAAAGATTCGACCACTCGGGGTTGTAACATCTAAGACATATCCTAGATCCTTGACATCCAAACAAAGCATATTTGCAAGATTTCTTGAAATGAAAGTATTAGTAGATCCAGAGTCAAATAATGCTTTTACATTATGTCCCATGACTTCAAGCATGCCTACATCATTTTCCACCATACATTAGACCATTACATGCTTAACCTTTTTAATACATAAAGATAAACTCTAAGGGTTATTACCCTCAATCAACCGATTAGCATTAGCTTGAGCTTCTTCATTGTCAATAGTGAATACTCGAGCTTGTCTTCTTTCTCCAGCAGGTGGGGCCACAGCTACAAATGGGGCAGCTACGGGACCTAGTCCTCTTGGCTCTGTTACAGGACAAGTAGCTTGGATATGCCCCTCTTGATTACAATGGTAACAAACTCTCTTCTTATGGTGGCACTCACCGAAATGCCATTTCCCACATGAACGACATCGAGGTCAGTTGTTTTCTTGATGGGGTTTCCCTTTTCCTCCATGTCTTCCTTTGGCTTGATGACGTCCTGGACCCTTCTTGTGGTGGTTCTTCTGACCTCGGGTTCCCTCAGTGAAACCCAAATACCCCTTGGGTGGAAGCTGGGCAGGCATCACCGTCTTTTCCATGTCTAAGGCAGTGTTGTAAGCTTTTGCGAAGGTTTTAGGTTTGCTTGCCATCACATGAGGCTTGATGGTAGGGTGAAGATGCTCTATGAAGGGATCCACTCTTCTTTCTTCATCCATCTTGTACCCAAAATGTTCCAGGATCTGAAACTTTCGCCCAAAGTCCGCCACAGAGGAATTCCCTTGAGTCATGTTAGTGAATTCCCTTTCCTTTTCCTTCTTAGCTGCAATAGGGATGAATCTGGAAGTGAAGATGGTCTTGAAATCAACCCATGCCATTGGTTCCTCAGTCAGATCTTAGCCTGTGATGTGAGTCTCCCACCATATCTTAGCTGCTCCTTCTAAGAGGTGAGCAGCAAAGAGGACCTTCTTGCTTGGTTGTACCTCAAGCATGCGGAAACCATTCTCAATTGCAAGCACCCAGGCTTCCACCTTGTCAACTACCTCAGTCTTATCTTCTCCCTAAAACTTTTCTATGTTCAGCTTGACAAAGTCTAGGATGGTGGCTCCCATACGGGGATGAACATGGTATGGCTCATCATTCTCATCTCTAGCTAAGTCTCGAAGGGCCAAAGCATTAATAGCCTCCGTCAACTTCCTCTGTTGCTCCATCCACAAGGTATCAGGGGTGTGGATCATCATGGTCAGTCCTGGATCACCAACTTGGTCCTCTTCCATCTTGGCTTCTTCCTCGTACACTTGTTGCTCCTCATATCCTTGGTCTTCTTCTTGGTCCAGGTTACTAAATGGTATCGGGTTAGGGTTAGGGACCTCATGAGTGACTTCTTCGGGCCTCTTCCTCTTCTTAGAGGATCCACCATCATGGTTCCTCTTTCTCTTTTCAGAAGACTCCTTTCCTTTACGGGGAGGCCAACCACTCCTAGCTGGATTCCCAGAGCCCTCAAGAATAGCAACAGTCTTTGTTCGTGCCATCTACATAAGCATAACAAACAAACCTTTAGTTTATCATTTAAACTAGTTATACTTATGTTCAATGATATCTCATTACATATCTTTTATTAATTTGATGGAGGATTTCTTAAACCCTTAACTTACTTGCCCATACCACATGAGTATGGAGGAGAGAGAGAAAATCCTACTCTTAAAGCCTTAATAGAATATGTGATGAGAAGGGACGAATAAGATGAGAGAGTCCTAAAGGTATCTTATTTCGAATCATACCCTAAGACTTTGGCCAGGTAGTCACACGGATCCGGGAGTCCTCGTATTCTGACTAGCGGTGCGGAGGAAAATATTTCCAGCCCCCGGTCGTGATCCTTTTCTAGACACCTCCGTCTTTCGGATAATCCTCTAATAACTCCCTTGGGTTCTATGGAGTTTGTAAAATTTAATAATTATTAATGGTTAAATGAGGAACGTAGGCTTTGATACCAAATGTTACGACCCCACCTTCCGGTAACCCCCAATTAAGGGAGACCGAGAGGTCGAAGTCGCACCCATAATTTCCAGATCAAAGGTTCAACATATAACCAAGAACAATTATTAAATTTTAACAGACTATACTGAAAAAATGGTAATAAAAATTTTGCATACCTTTGAAAAGTTTGGAATATACTAAACTTCTAACCATAGCTGAACTATTCTAACTAGTTCCTCCATGTTATTTAATTCTTGATTTCACAATGTGTCGCTTTACTGTTTGTACTTTTGAGATTTGTACCTAAATCGCCGACAAATAAAACGACGGTCAACCGAAGCTGGTATGTGGAGGAAACAGATAATGTGCGACTATATTAACAACATAATCATTCAATTAATCATTTAACAACCAAGATTACATTTTAAGCCAAACTACTCAATCCATACCTATCCACAACTATGTGTTGTCCCTGTAAGGACTTATATAATACCTCTATAAAGGTAGAGTCGCATGGTACCACCCGGAGGTAGCTCAATATCTAACTCAATGTGACTTGATGGACCTACCCTCTAGGTAGCCATATACTAAGTCATTCCACGACCTGATGGACCTCCCCTCTAGGTAGCCATATACTAGGTCAGCCATTAAGACACAGAGGGGACCAGGATCTGAGCTAGTAGGCACATATATTATGTGATAGTCATATTCACATTATAGTTTGCATGAACTAAATTCATCCAATAGTTTATTCAAGTCATCGGTGAAAATCTCAGAAAACCTCATAAATCTATCTCAAGATATTCATAAGCGTAACCACATACCTTTGGTTGCAGATTTCAAGACAGAATCAAATATGCAGAGAAACCCAATCAAGCAAGCAATGAGGAAGAGAAATCCTGAAATAAAAGAACAATTTTCCTTTTATTAATATTTATCCAATTTCATCACATTACTTAGGATTTCAATTCCAATTTTAGGGTTCCTTTGGAAATTAGGGTTTTTACTTCTTCTTTCCTTATTACCATCCTTAATTTATCAAAACTATATAAAACCCCTAATTTCTCATTGCATCTCCCTTAAAAGTTTTAGGATCTTTATTAAGCATCTGATTATCTTATTCCAAATAAATATGATTTTTATCTCCTTTTATCCCAAATTAGGGTTTCCATGTAAATTAACCTTCTTTTAGGTATTACAACTCTAATTTAGGCATCTTTGCATTCAAAACAGATAATTAAATCATATTTATAGTTAACAAGGTCAAGCTTATCAATTTGACCTATTGATTCACCAAATTATACTCTTAACATTCAATTAGGGTTTCTCATCAACTTTTAATACACTTTATTAGAAAATTAGGGTACTTTTGCAAAATCAAGTTCTCAAAGTATTTTTATCAGATCCCTCGTATTTTTCTACACAACTTTCATATAAAAAGTTTTGTCATACAAGATTCCTAGTTATTACTACAAATTTTGCAAAGAAAACCCTTTTTTCCTGAATATTCGATTAGAGAGGAATAAATACTGAAAATCGTCATCTGTTGGATCGATGCGCCACTAGATCCCTCCTTATCTGACGCTCCTCATCAATCGCCTCCACTATCCTCTTTGCGCGTGTGCCCTCCTAGCTTGGCTTGTTCGATTTTAAGTGAGTACACGATAGACTCACGAGCTAACGGCCCGTGACTTGAAGCAACGCTACTCAGCCGGCCCTCCCCTCCTTGCACCGTCGGATTTGGATCAAACGATGGCCGAGCGTCGTCTTCCTTCATTTGCTACTGCTTGTGCCACGGTGGCGCCCTCGCCGGAGAGGAACTGATCTAGCAGGTTAGCGTGCAAAGGGGACCGATAAGAAGTCAGTCGAGATCGTACTGGAATAAGGGACCGAGAGGTCCCCTATATATAGGCCATGGGAGGTCCCTATTAGGGTTCCCAATCCTAGCCGCAACCCAAGTCCTAGCCCAATTGGACATTTCTCAAGGTCAGGTCGAAACCCCAACAAACCAGGGTCGGGAAGCTTCTCCTCTCACTCCCGGACTCAAAGAGGAACTTTCCAAGGATGCACATGCATCACAGACCACAAAAACAAGGGAACAAAATCCCCCCTGTCGCGGCTACAGTCCTCGTCCCACTGGGACTTGGATGATGAGTAGGGCCCATTGGATCTAAATGCAAGGGTCCTCATCACGCGTACTTGATAAAAAGGAAATAAATTTCCAACTAATTCGAATTACATTCCCAATTCAATGATATCTTGGAAAATTCATAACTCCCAAACGGTAACTCCTTTCCAACTCAAATTTTGAGGGAAACTCAATTATATTTTTATCTTCCATCCTACAAAATTTGAAGTTATTATATTAAAAGTACGATCCCTTTTTCTTGGTTTGCAAGTTATCATTTAATTTCTCATATTTTCCATACCTTTTCTATTCCCTTTATCATTATTTCCCAATTCTGAGTTCCTTGAACCCTAAGGAGTCCATTAACTCGAAATCCTATTTTTGGGAAATCATTCCTTAGCCTTTTGTTCTTATTTCATTTATTTCTTTATGTATTCTTTTAATCCTTTTTCTTTTTCTCCTTCAATTGGGCTCAATGGCCAATAAGGCCCAATTAGAAAACATACAAGCTATCAAACACAAAATCCATTCAAATCAACTCATCACATCAATCATGGATTTCATTTATCTTTAAAAAGGTGATTTACAATCTCATTACATATTTTGGAAAACTGGGGTTATAACAGGTACATTGGCCATTTGATTGTCTCGGTCAACAAGGACTCAGTCTTTGATCCTGCCACTATAGCACTAAGTAGAAGTACAGATGAAGAAGAAACTAGGGCACACAAATGTAAGGGGGAGTCTTACATATTAAACTAGGATCATGGTTGGAGGAATACCCCACTGCGGTCAGCGAGCCATTCGAAAGCTAAAACATCAAGCAAAGCTAAACTTGATGTACCGATATGCAGGTGTGAAGGAGAGACTAATTAAAAGGAATACCAAATGCACAAGGACAGTGGGTGTATCAGCAGGTTCCTGAGTCTGTGAGTAGTCATATGATGCCTTCAACTCCAACACAAAGGCACATGATGACTCCTGCCAATGCCTATACATGTGGTGTAGGAGGCGTGCTAATGAAGGGGCATTGTGGATCTTCATGACACCTTGCAAGGGTCTTGGAAGCTTAGATGGGATCTTATGATGGTGACAATAAGATTAATTTAGAGAAGAGGACCAATAGTGAGAGGGGCTCTCTGGTTCATGCAGGCAAGGATGGAGCTGAGTTGAGGAGTCAAGGGCTGCTGGCGAGAAATTGAGGGGTATTTTGGGCTAAAGGAAGTGTAGAGGAGCCATTGGAGGTTTTAAATACTAGCCTAAAGGCTAGGGTTTCCCTAATATTCTTTTCCTTCAAGACAATGTCGCTGCTCTTTTGGGCATTTTTAAAATAGAGAGCAAGGGAAGAGTTTTTAGGGATCGTTTGAACAAGGTGGAGAACTCAGATCTGATGAACTAGATTTGATGAGGTGAGAACCATCAGTGATGGAGGCATCAAATTTTGAAATGGATGCACTATCATGCACTCTCCTTCCCACAATAGTGGGTGGGGAAGACGACTGCATCACTACGGTTCATATCTGAGTCCATGTGCCTAGGGCCCAAATAGGTTAGGAAAAAGATATTTTGGGGGTGTTTTCTTTGTATTTTAATATCCTATAAATGGAAGCCTCAAATCAAACAAAATTTGGATCACTGGTTCACATGTGTTATATCTATTTTTATAAAAAGTTTGAGGGTCAAAATATTTAGTCAGGTCACTCAAATTAATTAATTGAGTGATATCATTAAATTAGTAAGGTTTTGATCTCACAAAGTGCATGATATTTAATTTAGAAATCACATTACAAATTGGGTGTCACGGACGTTCAAATAATCATGAGGTTATGAAGTGGGATTGATTTAAGTAACATTGGGTAGTACAAGGGCATATTTGTAACTTAAATCATAATTGTGGAAAAATTCACTTCATCACATATCTACTCCTGGCCTTAGGGGCATTAAGGTCCCAATACACGTCTAAATGGTCTACTCGCTCAAAATTTCAATATGTAACCAAGGACTAATGATCCATTTCACATCCAATTAGTCAACCACCAGACGTGAGGGAATATAAGTCATTTTATCTGACTCTCTTTCAGTAATAAATGAAAAATGATTCTATCGTGCAAAAACCATCATCAATTATTGGTTAATCAGACAAACATATACATATATGTTTTAAAAATTATGAAAGTTGTTGTGATCTCTTGGAGTTGTCTCTAGAGTACATGAGCTTTTAAATGACGTCATTCTTAGTGTTAATATATTAATTAGAATAACTAATAAATTTTTTGAATTTAGATATGATAATTAGGTTGGAGAGCACTATACCTAATCCTAGGAGTATTTTTGAGTGAGTATGCCTGATTTTGAGGCATGTACATCCTCTATTTTGTTTTGGACATTATTTTTCCTAAATTAACATTGATTTGATGAGGATTCTTTTGAACTATTAATTCCACTAGAACTTGATTGCTGGAAGTTCATAATTATTGATCTTATGCCATTATATTCACGTGTTACTAAACTACTCTTTTGTAACGAGTTCCTAGACCTCTCCTATTGTTCTCTCCTTTTTATGTGAAGTTGACTAAAATGATAGCCACTCTATTTGTAAGGAGTGGGGTCTAAAGGGGGTCCACTCAACTTACTTTGAAGAATAATAAAAAACCATCCAATGCCAAATTTAATAATAATTTTTCACAAAGGAAGATATACTATAATTCAAGTATCTATTGTATCATTCACCATAAAGTATAGCAGCAGAAGATAAAAATCTAACTATCATAATATTTATATCTAACATTGTTCTTCACCACACATGGTGTGCATTAAAAAGGAAAGTAATCTATAACATAGAACCAACAGAAGGTAAACGAACCACTTCAATCCACTTCCCAAGAAAGATTAGTTATAAGTGAATACATCCTAGTCAACTACTCATTGCTTTTCACCTAAGGGGTTGGAAGCATACCCCACAAGAGAAGACAACATGGATGTTGTTAGCATAAAAGTTGGTATGTGCATATAATAGTGATTGGACAACTTTAGGAAAAAGGGACAACAAATAGTATAACAAGGCTTCCCAAGAAAAACAAAGAAAGAATCATCAAAATTGATATCAAAAGAAAACTTCATATAGTAAGACAAAAAGATTATATGAAGAAAATAATAAAGTTTACAATTAACAATTCTTGCCTTTAAAATCTCAAATTAGAGAAAAACAAATAAATAGATATTTTGTATGCAGATTTAACTATTGGACTACAACCATCTAAAGCAGGGTCAAAACACTTCCACACTCTATTCCTAGGAAGGAGGTGAGCGCACCTACAATCCTATATAATGGTATATATATTAGGTGAGAGAACCTGGGACTTAGGTGAGAGCACCAAAAGCCCATATATATGAAAAGTTGTACAATGGATTTGGAACCCATAGTGTACTGCTACTAATATATAATAATAGTCTCAACAATCAAACACGCATATAACAGGGATCCAAGATAAGTTTAGTCCAACCAAATAACTCAATTTAGGGTTTCCATTATGAAATGGAACAATAACTATAATATAAATTTTAGTAATTTGGATCCAATTAGGTCAGATAGGTATAACCAAGAGGCATATAAAGTAAGATGTCAAAGTTAAGTCAAGTGAGAGAGAGAAATAAATAAATTGTCCAATATGATTTAGAAAGAAGTGTAACACACAACCAAGAGAGACAATTAAGAATCATTGTCCAGTAGAATCAAAGGAAAATGTAACATACCTCAAAGATGTGTGTCAACAAGTTAGGGTCAAATCCTAGATCCAAACCATGCTCATTGCTACCTATTAGGAATTTAGATAAATTAGGATTTATGCACCTACAAGTACAATAGTTAGAATGATCCTTTTTATCATTACCGATTTAGGCTACACAAGTTACGTAATAAATTAATAATAACTTTCCCATTTCAATACATATTTTTATTAATTTACAACTTATAAATCATCAAATATGAAATTTACAAAATTAAAGATAATTAAGAAAACCCATAAAAATCACACATTTCATATATTATAATTAGGTCACAAAAACTATAACACATGGTGGATCTCATTTTTTTGATCCCCAAACATATCTTTGCTTATTTTATAACCTTCCAGAGAACTACTGTCAACTTTACAAGTTATAATGATTTATTGAGATTCTAAACCAAAAACCTAATGTAAAAGACCAAATACCCCCTGCATCAAGCATCAAAACCTTGATGCGTGACAGGGCATACATGTAAAAGCAATAAACTATATAAACAGGTGGCAATATCGTCACATTGGAGGCAAAAGATCATAAAACCCATTAAGTGTATTCATAAATGCCAATCGATTATCTTCTTCCCTTAATGCTATGACATGTGTGTAAGCACAAAGTCAAACCAACCTTGTTGAGTTATTCTTCATTGAGAATCAATGCACAACATGGCATGGGCATGAAAATATCATCAATGAACTCGGGGGTTACTTCTAATCAGAAACAACCCCCATAGTGAGTCTGGTGGTGGCCAAAGCCGCCAAAAGCACCACCCACAAAAGACACAACATGCACATACCATTAAGAACCAATAAAAAGGAAGGAAATTGGGCAGTAACATTAGTCTATAGACCCACATAACAACACAATGGGACCAATGACGTGTAAATCACGTCACATGATCATTGGGAGACTAAAAAATATACATTTATCAGACATGTACATGTGAAAAAAATCCAAAAGAGGGAAACACATAGTACCTAGCATTGAGAAAAATCAAAGGTATAAGAAGCTTTCTAGCTCTTCGCTGAAGCAACCCAAGCACCCAATGGAGTATAAAGTGGCATGGTCTGCGTTGCCAGACTCAGTGTGGCTTTGAGAAACACACGGGGTTGAGGATGATGATTATTGGATTCTCTAGATCAAACAAAGTGTAGGGGCAGGTGCTGGTGGACTTGGTGATGGTGTATTGATGATTATGTAGGGTCTTGAAACCCTAGCTTGAACGAGTCTCCCAACAGAGATGGGACACTGGGGAATACGACACCCCTTTGTCGACTAGGGTTTTGAAGAGAGGAAACCTAGAAAACCAGGTATCAACATGCTCGCCTATGTGTGAGGATTGTAGAGTGATGAAAATACTAGAGAAAGGAGGGAAGATGATACAACAAGAGATCAAGGGAGTAAAAGGAATGTCACAACCACTATGTGTAGTCCAGGGAGTCTAGGCCTTGAGTTAGAAGAAAATAAGGTCATCGTTGGATCAAATTGTGGATGTGTGGCCGTCAAATTGTAACATATCAGCAAAAAGTAGAGAGTACCATGTGACTAGTAACTATAAGCAAATACGAGTTTAAGTGTGACATCATAAGTGGTTATATATATAACAGAAGTTCAACTAAAATTGAAACTGTGTATTTAGGAATTATCTTCTCCAACTGAATAAGGCTAACAAACATTATCAAATGAAGCTAAAACTTTGCACCTAGACTAATTAGGACCCAAAGAATATAATTACGCACTTAGGTTTAGGTTTTGAAATTTTTTTATATGAGTTTGAGTACAGTCAATATTTAGTACTATTATCTTAATAATCATTATTACATATTAACATTATCCTCAATACTCTAAATTTAGAGTTAAGAAGCCTTCATATTGTTAACATCCAGTTATATTAGATGAAATTTCATGTAATATGTTATTTTACTCAATTTCTCATTATGTCCATTAATTTCAACATTAACCCAAATAATGTTGCATTAATTACTTCCACTTAAATAAAATAGAAATTTATTGTTGAATTACTTTTATTACTCACATTAATGTCCTCATAAATCATTCACTTATACTTATTCACATTCGGTTACTAATCATGCACAATTAATTCCACATTAATCATTTATGAGCATTTATGTGAATCCAATTACTTCTTATCCATATTTGAGTTACTAGATGTATAGTAGTGAAACAAGGCAAAACATATTACATAATGATGAATTGATTTTCATATCAATCTGCAATTAGGTGATTAGGTACCATTTATGTGCATTAATCTAAGTTACCAACTATGACACCTAATGTCACAAAAGTATCATGAAAGTCATCAAGGATGTATATATTAAGGTTAGACAACTTCAACCTTGTTTGGTCAATTCTAAAGATCCTAGCACCATAACCTCAAATTCATGAAATTAGGATTTCTAGAGTTAGGATAGACAAATCTAAATATGCACTAATACTCCACCCCTTAAAAAGGATCATGTTCCCAAAATTAGCATATCCATGATCTATCAAGGTAACACTTCTCCATCCCTTAAAAGGTTTGACCTTAAGTAAAAAAAACTACAGGTACAAGGGTGAGTCTAATTGAACCATGTATAGAATCTATCTCCTCATCACTTACTTTTCAACATCTCCATGTATCAAAGTCTAGGTTCCAGGGGTAATCTAACCCATCATGTGGTTCTACTTTGGGTATCTCAACTTACCACCTCCTACACAATTCTTGTCACATAATTCTACACTTAAGCCAATTTTCATAGCTTCAAAACATAAACATGGGTCACACTTATACCTTAGAGAAAAAGCACTTGATGTCCAATATGAAGAGGGTCACCCTACTCATGATTTTCATTAAATTATATATATTTATCTCACTTATATCATGTCCAATATAAGAAGATTCTAGGGTAAAGTATCCTACCTATAGAGTTCCTACATATATATATGCTAAGGATCCTTATAAGGAACTTATGACACGGTAAAAACCTAAGGGAGATAAAGATTGAAATAGATAGATAACTGACTGCCTTGGTTTTGATACCATACTTGTAAAGAGTAGGACTCAAAGGGGATCCACTCAACTTACTTTGAAGAAATATCAGAAAACCATCCAATGCCAAATTTGATAATATTATTTAAGCAAAGTATGATATACTATAATTTAATTATGTATTTTGTCATTCATCATATGTGGAAACTTGCCACGCTAAATGAGATTACTCAACATAAAACATGTTATTAGCAACTAAACATGCACATAACTAGAAATGAGGGTAAATTAAAACCAATTTCAACATTATCATCATGTTTAGAAATATATACATAAAGGTCCAAAAAATAGTTTATCAACACATACCATTATAGAGGTATTTTACATAAATGTTCAGTGGCCATATGTCAAAACCTGTATATATATATATATGCATGCCATATAAAAACACATGCATATTGCAAAAACCACGAGTCAATATAAATATTATCTACAAAACATCCCCTTCCCGAACCTGAGAGTACAAGAATGACTCTAGACTCTACAACAACTATCACACCTTTCGCTTCTATTTCTCGCCAAGCTACTCTTCTTCAACACCATGATCTTGACTATGTCACTGACGACCACCTAAAAATATGTGGTCACCTATGAGGTGAGACCAACGTCCCAGCAAGAGATATAACTCTCAACCAACGGTTATTGATTACAATAGATATATTACTAAGCATGTTAAACATATTAAGCAGTTTTAACAAGTTAAACTGATAAGCATGGCAGCAAGTATTATTAACATGATATTATATATATATATATATATATATATATATATATATATATATATGAGAATAGATAAATATACCATTGAATCACAGTCGATTTCTCTTACCGCATTCTATAACAACTAACAATACAAGAGACAAGTCAAGGGTAATCATCTTGTATGAAGAGTGTTTAACCCTAAGCAGATATACTACATGGTTGAATTACATGTTTTATTAAGCCCTAAGGAGTTTGAGGTATACCACTCAGACTCCAACTGACCACTGCTAAGTCAAAATCAGTGCCATACAAGATCTAGGAGAGTCAGACTCCTACAATCTCATCTACCCTCTGTCAGTATGAGTTAGCCATAGTGATATATAAGTCCAGCTATAAAATATCATAGTTCATCCTTGGTATATAGGTCACGACACTAGTAAGAAGGGTACACAAAACCCTATCATCTGAGGTACAACTACACCTTTACTCGACCACATAAGATTTATCGATATCTGAGATACAATGGTAGTTTTTCTCCTGTGGATATTTGACCACAACCATCCTAAAAACCTTGGGATCAGGGAGACAAGGACACATAGTCTCTTACACCCCACATACTCAGTAATATGTGCTCTGAGTTTCCCTTAAGAATACTCATTTCACCATCCAACAATGTTATGACTTTGGAATGGATCTATGGCACATGGCACTACATGATTAGGATTTTACTTGATTAGTTAATGCCAATTGTGAGTATATTTTAATAGCATCAATCAAGTTATGCAGAAACCCTAAAAGAGTTCTACAAGATTATGGGTAGATTGCAACTTCTGAAGATATAAAATGTATGGAACATAACTATTAACACATCATCACATGGTACTATTTCATTTCCATACATGAGTTCATACTCATCATCATACAATCACAGGATACAAGTCCTTATTACATCATGTAGAGGATAACACCTCAATTAGGATACAAACCCATGTCTAAGGTCATTAAGACATTCACATCATTCCCTGCAAGAACATATTATCTTTTCATGCTTCATCAAGGATCATCACACGATCACCATACATGGGACACATAAGTTGATACAACATTACATCTAAGAGTTGTGATGTTCTTATGACAGCAAATTAAGGTTACAATAATAGAGAGAGAGAAAACATTCCATCATCATACTAGTTACACAAGAAAGGTAAGCATGATCATCACCTACTTGCATTAGGGTTAGGGTTAGCAAGATGATTTAAATTAACATTAAAATAATCACCTTATACAAACCCTAGGTTTATATTCATTTGAGAGAAGAGGTAAGACTATCCGATCATGTGTAACCTAGGTTTTGGAAAGCGCAAAGTGGGAGGCGTGCGGATTTCTCTTCTTGAAGCGTGAAGCAAGAAGCGGGTTTTAAAGCGGACTAAAGTGGACGCTTTTTGAAAAAGCGGTCCACATTGTTTTTGAAAAAAATAGAAAAACATAGAATAACTTGCAGATCACTTTCTCCCTCTGGGCTGGATTTGGATGAGTGTTATACTTCCACTTGGTATTATTTTGACATAGCCAAACTTTAATCACCCCCCGTCCATACTAGTTATGATAGAAATTAAATAATCAATAGATTAATTTCTGATTAGAGTAAGTACATTTTAGAGTCATATTGTCATAGAATCATAATTCGTACAATAAAATTTTTAAAACAAGGTAGGGTAAGTGTCGATTTATGATACATGGTAGTAGTGACTACTAAATTTACAATAGATAGATTTATCGAAATATCACTAGTTGTAGTAATTAATTATGTGACAACAACATATTATATTCATTGTGAAATCATGCAATCATATAGAAGTGCCATAATGGTATGCATCCATTCATCTAAAATGATGAAATTGTGCAACAGCTAATAGCAAAAATAATTGTATATACATGTGACAGGATGATGTGCTTTCATATAGGTAGTTATATGATGAGATTGTGGAACATCAAAAAAGTCATGCAAATTCAAACATAGCTGGAACATAATGTATTGCTAATATTATATCATGAAAAATTAAAACATCACAACAACAAAGTAAAACATCAATAAATTCATGCAACTATTACTAATATTATATCACAAACTCTACAAATGACAAGATGATAATACATAGTTCTTATATAGATGTATATAGCGTACAAACAGATGTAAATAGTTAGAGATATTTATCAAACTTGTTATTACACCTATACAATACATCATTTTTATTTTTTTAAATTCAGCAGGTGATTGGGCAAGTTTTGAGAATAATTATTGTGAAGTGCCCTGAAGCGGCCGCTTAAGCGGACCCAAAAAAGCGGCCTAAAGCGGAAAAAAGTAGACAAAAGCGGCCGCTTCAGTGCAAAATGCTTCAAGGCCCGCTTCACTAAAAATTACAACGGAGTATATGCTTGGGCGCTTAAGCGGGCACTTCACCCGCTTTTTTATTCACTGTGTGTAACCAAGCACCGACGAATTAGGGTACTAAAAAATCCATGAAAGATAAACCCTAATTCTTAGCATCACCATAATTATGAAAGCATAAGGTTAAAACACAAATCAATGACCATGTAGTCAGGAATTCTCATCGACCACCAAGATAAGGAAAACATAGCGAAGTGACTGCTACGGTTGTTCAGTGACCACCCAGATAAAAGAAACTCTTCAATGGATAGGGTTCCAAAAATGGTGACCAACATGAATCAGAAACTTCTTCGATTTCTAGGGTTAGAGGTCCTTAGAGACCACACAAGGAATTAACGTCATGTTGTTAGCAACCAATCAAGGTGAAATTTTCATCAACCACATAAGAAAAATCATGGCGACCACTATGTAATCAAAACTTGGTGCCCATCAAGAGAGAGAAAACTTGGAAACCATGGAGAGACCAAAATCTCATTAAGCACAAGGATCCAAATAGGTTGGTCATCATCAAAAATTTGAAAGATCATCAAGTTGCATCACTATAGAGAATATCAACTCAAAACCCTAATTAACTACCATCATGAGAGAGAGAGAGCGAGCGAAACTACCATTTCCACAATCATGCATGGACCAAGACTTCCATCATTAAAGAAGGTTTAGTGCACAAGGATTAGGGTTCATCCAATATAAATTACCTAATCAAGATCACCTTGTAAACACAAACCTTAGGTAAATGATATTATCTTTCTACTTTGACCACGTTTTAAGGGTAAGATTAAGTGCATACAAGATGAGAGTACAAAATAATCAGGGAGAAAGTTATATAAGTCACCTCAAAGAAGATTGAGAAACTCCGAATAGAAAGGTAACTCGAAGAATAAGGGTAGGAAACCCTATCTTGATCACTCAAATCGAACAAGCTAGCTCCACCACCAAGAAGGAAGAAACCCTAGGTCAAGGAAGTAAGAAAGAGATGTTCTTCAAGCTCTAACTCAAGCACCACCATGGAATACCATGGGTTTGGCCAAGAAGAGAAATAAGGGGTTATAATAGCAAGGGAAACGTAGGTAAAGAGGGAGATTTCACTACCAAGACCAACAACAAGGTAGCATCAAATGATCTTAGGAAGGAAAGATTCAACCCCAGATCAACATGCAAGGGAAATCAGCCAAGTTCTTCTTCAACCTTGGTTCCTCCTACACCAATAAGGGGAGACAAGATCCAAGCAAAAAAGGAAGAAGAGAGAGGAAGCTAGGTGTGTAAAGAGGTTATTTGCATGCAAAGAGAGAGGCTTATATAGCATAGGGTTGGAGAGGGAGAAAGGGGGTTAGGTGTCAAGACAAGCTTGCCATGTGTCCAAAAGATCTCGTCCATGCTAGAAGCACATGCATGCATGTAACTAGGGCGTCCAAAACAAGAAAACCAAATGACCAACTTGGTCAAGAACAAGCAGACAATTGCTAAGGCCAGATGTTGGCGACCAAAGAGATCATAAAAAGAAACCAGTCACTAACCCTAGGAAATCTTGGTGACCAAGATGAGAGGGGAACCTCATTGACCGCCAACCCTAGGTAGCACAAAGAAACATCATTGACTGCCAAAACTAAGGCTAAGGAAAAGTTGGCAATCTCCAAAACTAGGGATCATCGATCAACACTCTTTAAGGTCAACCATCAACTTCGGGCATCGATGTAAACCCTAATCTCAACATGAGATGTCACCACATCAAACCAAAATGCAACAAGGCACCCCAAAGCATAAACACATAAAACATGATGTCAAAACATGTGAGGCACAACAAGCATGTGACAAAATGCAAGAAACCCTAGATATGGGTAAATTGCAATTAGGTCCATAACAAGCACATAAAAACATAACTACCTCAAACAGTGTCCAAACTGGACCAAAATTGAAATGTAAGCTTGTTACATGATATAAAAGTCAGTCATATTTGATTAAGTTTTTAAGAATATAATTATGATAAGAAAGCATGTTCAGCCAAAAATCAAGGTCAGGGGTCTTACAACCATAGACCCCTAATTAGGATTTTGCTCCTAAAATCCTACACGAATAAAGACGGATACTTCCTATGCATATCATACTCTAACTCCCACATGACTTCCTCCACACCATGGTGATGCCACAAAAACTTCACTAAGACTATATCCTTCTTCTTCAATTTCTTTACTCTTCAATCCAAGATAAACATAGGACCCTCAACATATAACACATTGTTACGACCATGCCTCCCGGTAACCCCCAATTAAGGGAGACCGAAAGGATAGAGCCGTTAACCAATAACCCGGATCAAAGGTTCGACAAATAATCATTAACAATTATTAAATTATACCAACTATACTGAAATATGGAGAAAAGTAAAAGCTTTTGCATACCTTTTAAAACTGGGATTTCAAAACTTCTATCCACACAGATACTAATCTATATAATCCTCCTTTGCACTTTAATTCTCATTTAATACCACATATGCCACTTTATTGTTTGTTCTTTTCATTGTACCTAAAACGCCGACAAATAAAACGTCGGTCAGTCAAAGCTGGTATGTGGGGGAAACAATAATCATGTAAATATGTTAACAACGTAATCATTCAATTAATCATTAAACAACCAAGATTACGGTTTAAGCCATACTACTCAATCCTTACCTATCCCCTAACTCTGTGCTATCCCTTGTATGCTACCTCTTTTTAGGTAGCTTCTTACCCCCATGGACCTACCTTACAGGTAGCCAATACCTAGGGTAATAGAGTCGCATGGCACTACCCGCAGGTAGCCCACCATCTAACTCATGATGACTTGATGGTCCTACCTCATTGGTAGCCATTTACTAAGTCATCTAATGACCAGATGGACCTACTCCATTGGTAGCCATTTACTAGGTCAATTATTAAGCCACAGAGGGGACCAGGATCTGAGCTAGTAGGCACATGTCTTATGTGATAGTCATAGCCACATTATAGTTTGCATGAATTAAAATCATCCAACAATTAATTCATGACATCGATGAAAACTTCGGTAAATCTCGGAAAACTAACTCGAGATATTCATAAGCGTAACCACATACCGGTATTGCAGATTCAGATACAGAATTAATCATAACATAAAAATCCCAATCAAGCAACCAATCATGCACAAAATCCTGAAATAAATATACCAATTTCCTTTTATTAATATTTATTCAATATCATCATAATTGTTAGGATTTCTATTCCAATTTTAGGGTTTCCTTGGGAATTAGGGTTTTGTCTCCATTCTTAGTTATCATGAACCCTAATTCATCAAATCTACTTAAAACCTTTAAATTCTCTCCTTTTAATATTCTTAACAGTCTTAGGATCATCATTTAGTATTTTAGTTCCCTAATCTGAAATATCATGGTTTTCCTCTTCTTTTACCCCAATTAGGGTTCCCATATGAATTATTCTTCATTTATGGATTACAACCCTAAATCTACCAATTTTGTATACCAAACGAATGAAAACTCTATATTATTAATCAACAGGTTAATATCTTTCAAATTAACCTATTAGTCTTCAAAGATGTATCCTTTATATTCAATTTAGGGTTTCTAAGGTTTCCTACAAAAACCTAATCATCTTAATTACCTTTATTAAGGATTCTCGAATCCAAACTATGTTCAAGAATCATTATATTACAATTGTATTCTTGCAATATCGTGCTATGGCCACTAAAACTCATATTTACTCAAATCGGGGTTTTTAGTCCATTAAACCATGTTCATGGTCCTAAAACCAACATACTAATCATCTTTTATGATTTTATCATTCCTTTTATTCATAACAGGTTAAGATCAATAAAAAACATATAAAAGATTCATCATGTTCATTTTTACATCATTCTAGGGGTTTTCTATCAATTAATGCATCAAAAGATGTAAAACCCTATACTTTTTGAGTTTCAAGCAGAATTAGGCTTCATACATAATTTCTTTGTGTTCCTCTTGCTCTGAGGGTCAATTTTCATATAAGATTTGTTTTAATCCGAGTTACCAATCTTTATTTATGAAATTTGCAAGGAAAAGTACCTCTCGGCCAATCAGATGGCGCCACGTCACTTCATGCATGCAATCACGGCTTGCCTTTGAGTTTATAACTGAATTACGGTCTTTCCCCCCATCTAAGTGGCCGGCTCTTCATACCCGGGAGGGGTAAATCCATCCAATGACCATCTTCCCTTCATCTACCTCGCGACAACCTAACGGTGCCGACCTGTAGCGCGTCGGAGGGCCATCCTCCTCTAGGCTCAGGGGTGGCCGCCTATGGCCGCCCTAGTTCCGATACACCCTGGAGCCCTCGAGGCACATCCAACCGTAGCCAAAGACGGCAGTTCTAGAGCCTGGTCTTCCCGCAGTTACTGCTACGATGAGCTGCAGTTTTGCAGACATATGGCAGGGGTCGTCGAAGGCTAGGGCGGGGGTTGGATAGCTGATCTTCCTTGGATCGTCTTTGATGCTTCTCTGGGAGCCAGGACCTCCGGAGGACACTATTCCGAGCAGGTTTTCCATGCAAGGTCAGGTTCTCCACGCAAGGGCATGTCTTCTACAACGGCAGACCTTCCAGCGACTATGGTTCCTCATACGGAAATGTTAGGGCCTACTCAGACGCCAAGTTTGGAGTCTGGGATAGAGGTGAGGGTTGCACTAGAGTCGAAGGCATCTCCTTTTCCTGACTGGTGATGACGGTAGGGTTTAAGGTGTTGTGGTCATGTATCCAACACCTCCTTTATATAGGGTGCAAACCAAAACTCCTAGGGTTAGAAGGAGTGGATCGGCAGGGTCAGGGTGCCCCGGTTGTTTCTTTCTTTTTAGGAAACAACACACGTAGAAAGAAAAACTGAACTCCCACTATTATAACGTTGGGCAAGCCACTAAAGGTATTTTCTATTCTTTTCTCAAGGAGGAACTCGTCATATATCTGGAATATCTCAGGGAAGGTATATAACTAAGATTCACGTATTGAGTTATTGCTCAATATATTCTTGAAATCTATGTTGTCGATTCATCCCCCTTTTTGGTATATGCTTTAGTCTAATTGTCCTCCTTCTTTGGAAAAATGAAAAGAAAACCCATTGGTATGTCTTATACATACACAACTTTCCCCTTTTGTCATCTCATTAAAACAATATCGTTACTTCTTGGAATATTCTTTTCCTCTATATTCCAAGAATTATCTTTTATTTCCTTTCTTTTCTTTTATACCCATTATTGGATTAATATAATAATAGGAACCACAGAATTCCTATCGAAAGGATAATCGAAAAATAAATTCATCCATTGAAGCTAAGCATACAACTTTTTCAATTAAATCCAAAGACATAAAACCATCATATTTCAAATATGAAAACACTTGCAAAATTGGGGGTTGTAACATCCTTCCCCTCTTATAAGAATTTTTCCCTCAAAATTCCATCAAACAAATAAACAATTCAAGATAAGACTTTTCCATGTCCATCATTGGCCCCTATGTAGTTTTGCCCTATCCATGGCGCTTCCAAAGAACCTTTATCATCACATATTCTTTTCTCTGAGTTCTTTCACCTCGACATCTATAGGCCTCACAGGTGACTCAGGTCATTTCAGCCTCCCTTGGGGCCCACTAGGTTCATTTCTCAGCACATGGTTAGGGTACCTCACATAGTGCTCTAAATCAAAAACCTGGAACTCATCACACATTACTTCCTCCTGAGGGGTAAAGTCAACCATAATCTTCTCCACCAATCCATCTCAAATGGACCCATGTATCGGGGACCCAGCTTCCTTAGCTTTAGCTCAGAGGGGTCAGATTTTTCATGTCACATATTTCCCACAGTGAACTGCATGTTAGACTACTTTGCATCCGCTCACGACTGTTGTCGTCTCTAGGCTCCTTTCAGCCATTGCACGATCAAAGCAACTTCATCTACACACAATGTGGTCCTTTCACCAACATCACCTTACTGAAGTGGTGACCGACACAGCCTCCCTTACAGAGCTTCTTTAAATCCCAATACTGGCTATGGTGGTTATCTTCACATCTTTCATAGAAAAAGAACTGTCTCTAGCCATCACCCTGAACGATCACATATGCTCTCATCAGACCCTTTAGTCTGGATCATACTAACCATTGGTTATGGGTGATGAACTATACTAACATCAAATTCTTCATGTACCTACTTCCACCTTTTGGAAGGGAACCTTTAGGTCAAACTCAAGAACCTTTGGACTCACTTCATGGTTTAGTTGAACCATCTCTCTCATGGGTAGTTCAACCAGATTTGTCCCTTAACAGAACTCTTTCTTTCTCATGTCATCTAGGTAAGGCAATCTACCATAACCCATATTGCATCTCGACCTTCCTTGGTCTAGGGGAGACCTATCACAACATCCCTAGTGATGAACTCCCATTCCCTCTCATGGACTCTTTTGTCCTCTATATCGATACACTGGGTTACTGGGGTTCGTCCTTTACCTCCTGGCTTGCATGGCCATATACCACACGCAATTTCATCTTAAGCATCCAAAGTGCTATTGCCATTTACTGTTTTGGTAGAACCACGGTGTATGGTGATCTTCAATCATGATTTCCTGTATGTCATGATTCCTCAAGATCGATTCCTCTGAAACCCTAAACCACTCTAGTCGGGGTTTCATCACCTTCTTTTTCAAAGAAGTGCATCTGAGGTTCTACCACCATCCTTTTATTGCATCAAGGACTAGACTGGATAACCAAACATCCATTAACTAATCTCATTACATTAGTGTTAGCCACACATATCTCCTTTTCCAAACTTAGGGTTAGCCAAACAACCTCTTCTAGCCAAACTAGGCAGCTATAACTCAACCAGAGCATCCATTACCACCTCACATCCTTAGGTATAAGGTAACATACACCTCTATGTATTCCACTTATCATCCCATCTCAACTCTAGGTATGTATTCATCAAGTACACTCTCTGATCTCATCAACATGGTGATCAAACTCAACCTTGTAAGACTCACCTCTTGGTTTTGAATTCAACCTAGTATAACTCATCACTCATGCTAAAAACATCCTTATAAGATGACTACCTTATTTCTCTTTAGCGTTTGCTAACCATCCATGTATCATTCACTTTACCAGGGTATGTTATCTTCTCCTTCCTCATACCTCATAGCAACGTTCCAACTCACATCATCTTTTATCCTTGGTGTATGGCATGCGTACTGTCCTATCTCTCACTCCCATAATAAGAGGAAATAAGCATTTCACTGCAGTCTAAATACAGAGTTCTTCCTGTTCCAAGAGTAGAGATGGTACATCCCACCTTGCCAGTACACCTTTAAATCTAAGTTGAAATGTGTTGTTTATGCTTCTATATTACAATCATCTTGATATTCAAGTTACCTCCATGGAAAACTGGTTTTGAACCTACTTGGGTCACCTCACAATCCTTGGTCATCTCCTCTAGGTCTATAGGGTGCCGACACTTTTGGGGTCATCCCTCTTCCCTCGTGCATCAAGAGAGTGCCCTACTCATCTGCCTTTTGGATCCCATGAGTTCATGAAGGTGATCAATCTCCTAACCCATGGCCCTCAGACAATGATAGTTGTTACCTCCCGACCCTATGGTCATGTGCAACTGGGGAATTAGGTAACTCCTACTTTCATCGGTCTTATCCCTACCTGACCCTAGGATAGAATTAGGATTCTCCATTTATAGTACACGTCCAACTTAGAACCTTACCCAAGCCTTCATCATCTCTCTCTCTCTGCATTCATGGGCTGACTTTCCTCCTTTCATAGGGGTCATGGTGACCTGTCCACCTTGGTCAGGCCCCTTACCGGTTACCTCCATGGTAACACATCCGTATGCACTTAGAGATGGATATTTATGGGTCTACATGTTCATTCTCCTACCATGTACTTTTCACTTAGCTTCTCAAGATCCTTTGAGACCTCTTTAGGTTACCTTAAACCAACAAAACTGATATACACCCTACCAAAGGGGTCCCTCTCCCAGGACGGGAGGAAAACTATTTCTTGACAACAAGGTCACAAAAGATCTTAGGTCTAGGGTTTACATCCACATGAGCCTACTTAACCCTAGCAAGCTATTAAGGCACAAGCAGATCACCTACTGAACCATGCTAAGTCATACTTGTCCTCTTTCCTCGATGCTGGATCGAGATCATACTTTCCTTTATCATCAACCTAGTTATGAGGGGTTCATCAAACATACCTTAAACTTAAGGGGCTTCCCTTTTCCTCTATACATGAGGAGTACCATACTCGCTTCTATAGGAACTCAACTCTCATCATGAGCATTAGGTACACCACTTCCTCTCTTAGGCCTAGGGACCCTAGATTCACTTGTAGGTGTCCAACTGCATACTCTATCTTTTAACCACAAACCAAACATGTAACAGGTATGACATACCCTTTCTGTCATCCTTTTTCCTTGATCAACACTTTTAAGTTGAGTCATCCTCAAGGACAATCAACAAGGTACAAGGCCTCATAACCTTATACTATACCTCTTCGGGTCTAAGGAACTCTCCTTCTCATCTATACCATAGGTATAGAGGTACCAGCAAACTCATCCTCTCTCTAGGGTTTGGTTCTTCTCATGGTAACCAAGACATCAGCAAACCCTAGGGATCAAGCATGTGGCGACCACTATCATCCACTTAGGTCACATCATCCTCGACTCCTCACTGTTCCTCATATCTCGGGGTCTAAGTTTATGACCTTCTTGCTTGGTGTCTCGCTCTCTCTCTAACCCTACAACCAACCTCAAAATTAGAGGTCCTTTCTTCATGAAGGGTCGACCTCAAAAGCATGCCCCTACCTGGATGAAGCCTATGTTCAACTTATGTTTTGCTCAAGGTTATCCATAGTTCTTTATGCTTATTTCATAAGCCATCCTTCATACTCTCCTGGTCAGGGTTTCAACCCTTTGCTCATACTACTAACGTACCCTGGGTGCATGCTATGTCCTACTCGCATAATCCCATAGGGTTTCTAAGGTCCTTCACTAACATCATCATCTAAGGAGCTATCCTTTACCCTAACATTCACGACCCTTCCCAGGGTTGGGTTGCCAAAGGTGCTAGGTCACCCATGGATCATATGGCATCCCAAAGGCATGTCCTGGTCCAACTCATCTCTCTCTAACCTTCACTTAGGGTTAGGGTTAGCATCATCCTCAGAGGATGTTCCAGGTCTCTACTTGCAATGGAGATCTCTATCTCCAAGACTGACTTATCCTCCTGACAAGAAGGTCTAGCCTCAGGTCTCTTCTGAGGACATGACAACTTATGTCATACAACCTAAGCATGCATCTATTCTTTAATTTTCGCTTAATCTATTAAGCTTATGTCCATGACATCTTATTTACATGCTTTTCATTAATTTGGTGGAGGATTCCTTAAACCTTATTAACCTTACCCATACCTCAAGAGGGTGAGGAGAAGAAAGAAAACCCTAATCCTTTAGGTCCTTAATAGACTTTTGTGATGAGAAGGGATGAATAAGATGAGAAAGTCCTAAAGGTATCTTATTTTGATTCATACCCTAAGACTTTGGCCAGGAAGTCACACGGATCCGGGAGTCCTCGTATTCTGACTAGTGGTGCGGAGGAAAATATTGCCAGCCCCCGGTCGTGATCCTTTTCTAGACACCTCCATCTTTCGGATAATCCTCTAATAACTCCCTTGGGTTCTATGGAGTTTGTAAAATTTAATAATTATTAATGGTTAAATGAGGAACCTAAGCTCTGATACCAATTGTTATGACCCCGCCTCCTGGTAACCCCCAATTAAGGGAGACCAAAAGGACAGAGCCGTTAACCAATAACCCGGATCAAAGGTTCGATGAATAATCATTAACAATTATTAAATTCTACCAACTATACTAAAATATGGAGAAAAGTAAAAGCTTTTGCATACCTTTTAAAACTGGGATTTCAAAACTTCTATCCACACATATATTAATCTATCTAATCCTCCTTTGCACTTTAATTCTCATTTAGTACCACATATGCCACTTTACTGTTTGTTCTTTTCATTGTACCTAAAACACCGACAAACAAAACGTCGATCAGCCGAAGCTGGTATGTGGGGGAAACAATAATCATGTAAATATGTTAACAACGTAATCATTCAATTTATCATTCAACAACCAAGATTACGGTTTAAGCCATACTACTCAATCCTTACGTATCCTCTAACTCTGTGCTATCCCTTGTATGCTACCTCTCTTTAGGTAGCTTCTTACCCGCATGGACCTACCTTACAGGTAGCCAATACCTAGGGTAATAGAGTCGCATGGCACTACCCGTAGGTAGCCCACCATCTAACTCATGATGACTTGATGATCCTACCCCATTGGTGGCCATTTACTAAGTCGTCTAATGACCTGATGGACCTACTCCATTGGTAGCCATTTACTACGTCAATTATTAAGCCACCGAGGGGACCAGGATCTGAGCTAGTAGGCACATGTCTTATGTGATAGTCATAGCCACATTATAGTTTGCATGAATTAAAATCATCCAACAATTAATTCATGACATCGATTAAAACTTCGGTAAATCTCGAAAAAATAACTCGAGATATTCATAAGCGTAACCACATACCTGTATTGCAGATTTAGATAGAGAATTAATTAGAACATAGAAATCCCAATCAAGCAACCAGTCATGCACAAAATCTTGAAATAAATATACCAATTTCCTTTTATTAATATTTATTCAATATCATCATCATTGTTAGGATTTCTATTCCAATTTTAGGGTTTCCTTGGGAATTAGGGTTTTGTCTCCATTCTTAGTTATCATGTACCCTAATTCATCAAATCTACTTAAAACATTTAAATTCTCTCCTTTTAATATTCTTAACAGTCTTAGGATCATCATTTAGTATTTTACTTCCCTAATCTGAAATATCATTGTTTTCCTCTTCTTTTACCCCAATTAGGGTTCCCATATGAATTATTCTTCATTTATGGATTACAACCCTAAATCTACCAATTTTGTATACTAAACGGATGAAAATTCTATATTATTAATCAACAGGTTAATATCTTTCAAATTAACCTATTAGTTTTCAAAGATGTATCCTTTATATTCAATTTAGGGTTTCTAAGGTTTCCTACAAAAACATAATCATCTTAATTACCTTTATTAAGGATTTTCTAATCCAAACTATGTTCAAGAATCATTATATTACAATTGTATTCTTGCAATATCGTGTTATGGCCACTAAAACTCATATTTACTCAAATCAGGGTTTTTAGTCCATTAAACCATGTTCATGTTCCTAAAACCAACATACTAATCATCTTTTATGATTTTATCATTCTTTTTATTCATAACAGGTTAAGATCGATCAAAAACATATAAAAGATTCACCATGTTTGTTTTTACATCATTCTAGGGGTTTCTATCTATTAATGCATCAAAAGATGTAAAACCCTATACTTTTTTAGTTTCAAGTAGAATTAGGCTTCATACATAATTTCTTTGTGTTCCTCTCGCTCTGAGGATCAATTTTCATATAAGATTTGTTTTAATTCGAGTTACTAATCTTTATTTATGAAATTTGCAAGGAAAAGTACCTCTCGGCCAATCAGATAGCGCCACGTCACTTCATGCATGCAATCACGGCTTGCCTTTGAGTTTATAACTGAATTACGGTCTTGCCCCCCATCTAAGTGGCCGGCTCTTCATACCCGGGAGGGGTAAATCCGTCCAACGACCATTTGCCCTTCATCTACCTCGCGACAACCTAACGACGCCGACCTGTAGCACGTCGGAGGGTCGTCCTCCTCTCCTCTAGGCTCGGGGGTGGCCGCCTATGGCCGCCCTAGTTCCGATACACCCTGGAGCCCTCGAGGCACATCCAACCATAGCCAAAGATGATGGTTCTAGAGCCTAGTCTTCCCACAGTTACTACTGTGGTGAGCTGCAGTTCTGCAGACATATGGCAGGGGTCGCCGAAGGCTAGGGCGGGGGTTGGATAGCTGATCTTCCTTGGATCATCGTTGGTGCTTCTCTGGGAGCCAGGACCTCCGGAGTACACTGTTCCGAGTAGGTTTTCCATGCAAGGTCAGGTTCTCCACGTAAGGGCATGTCTTCTACAACGGCAAACCTTCCAGCGACTATGGTTCCTCGTACGGAAACATTAGGGCCTACTCAGATGCCAAGTTTGGAGTCTGGGATAGAGGTGAGGGTTGCACTAGAGTCGAAGGCATCTCCTTTGCCTGACTGGTGATGACAGTAGGGTTTAAGGTGTTGTGGTCATGTATCCAACACCTCCTTTATATAGGGTGCAAACCAAAACTCCTAGGGTTAGAAGGAGTGGATCGGCAGGGTCAGGGTGCCCTGGTTGTTTCTTTCTTTTTAGGAAACAACATACGTAGAAAGAAAAACTTAACTCCCACTATTATAACGTTGGGCAAGCCACTAAAGGTATTTTCTATTCTTTTCTCAAGGAGGAACTCGTCATATATCCGGAATATCTCAGGGAAGGTATATAACTAAGATTCACATATTGAGTTATTGCTCAATATACTCTTGAAATCTATGTTGTCGACTCATCCCCCTTTTGGTATATGATTTAGTCTAATTGTCCTCCTTCTTTGGCAAAACAAAAAGAAAACCCATTGGTATGTCTTATACATACACAACTTTCCCCTTTTGTCATCTCATTAAAACAATATCGTTACTTCTTGGAATATTCTTTTCCTCCATATTCCAAGAATTATCTTTTATTTCCTTTCTTTTCTTTTATACCCATTATTGGATTAATATAATAATAGGAACCACAGAATTCCTATCGAAAGGATAATCACAAAATAAATTCATCCATTGAAGCTAAGCATACAACTTTTTCAATTAAGTCCAAAGACACAAAATCATCATATTTCAAATATGAAAACACTTGCAAAATTGGGGGTTGTAACACACATCCTCTTCCAACTTAATATCCACTAGATGCAACTTTAGTTATGTATCAGGGTGACACTTCCTCAAAATGGAGAAATGAGAGTCATTGTGCAACTTATGCAACTCTGGCAGTAGCTCTAACTTGTACGCCATCTTTCCAACACGTGCCAAAATAGGGTATGGTCCCATAAACCTAGGAGCCAACTAACCCTTCTTACCAAACCTCAACACACCTTTATAAGGATAAACCTTAAGATACACTCAATCTCCAACTTGGAATTCAAACGGCCTATGGCGGTTATCAACATAAGACTTCTATCTATCCTGAGTTGTCTTCAACCATTGTTGTATCTCTTTGATCTTTTCTATAGTTGATGAATGCACATTCATTCCATTTTTAGTTGCATCATTAGTCTAATTTCGCATTAGTATAGCTTAGTTTTCATTAGAATATCTTTGTTTTGATTTATGTTAATTTGTAGGAATTTAATACTTTTCTTGAGCACTTTCAGAAGGCAAATCAATACATAAGAATTGTATCTGACACGCAAATTGGCATTAAAATCAATGAGAAATCAAGAGGTCTATAGCCTTGTTGACCTCCCTGCTCGACACACTCAATGCTCGACAGCAGTATCGACCTCCTTGGTTGACATCCACAAAGAATGACACTCAAACTCACCAATGATAAAGGTCGACATATAATCCATCGATAACAGATGTCAACACCTCTATTGACCCCCTATTCGACATCATCATTGACAAAGCAACTGACAAGAAATCAATTCATCAATATATTGTTGTCGACACTCTCGTTGAAAACCACAACTTAAACTGACAGTCTTGTCAACCCTCAAGGTCGATAGTCCCATCAAACTCTAAGACTGATGATAGAAGTCCAAGCATCGACACATGTCAGTCAATAGTCCCATCAACCAATGAACCCATCAATTGAAATGGATGGAAAGTGATCGACGCCAATAGGGAATGCAAGAGGTCGATAGCCTCGACCCTATAAATAGGCCCCCAGTGTAGTTGTACAACTAACCTCAAATTTTTTGGAGATAGAACACGATGAGAGGTTGCCGATGAGATTAGAGCAAGGATGAGACCTATCGACCAAGCTAGCTCTATCGACCTATCTGGATGACGCCTATCAACCTCAATCATAAATAAATAGATCTCCTTTATCTACAACTCCAGACCATTGATCTCTCTCTTCGGGCAATCGATCTCTTCCCCAGACTATTGTTCCTCCACCTACTTCTGCTGCAAGTCAGGGTTAATACATGAAGGAGAAAGAAGGAAGGAAGTCCATTGTCACACACCATGTAGAGACACTTCTGTTACCATCATGATAGTGATGACATCCTCCTCCTCTTCTAGTGATATTAATCTCTCCATGTCAAGGGAGTAATCTTTTCACTTGGGCGTAGGGGCTAGCCCCACTACCCATTTCTTGCAATTTCATTCATGTTCCAATTCTTGTATGAACTCATATAATTCATAACCAATCATTTATTGCATGTTTTGTGGATTGATCACCCACTTTACATGATTTATTATAATCCTTTACTATGAGAACTTCAATGTTTAAGATTTGAATACCAATTAGCTTTGGTTGACACCCTGACGGAAAGTCTCTAGAGTAGCTGATAGAGGATCTATAAGTAACAAAACATCAAGCATATAAGGATATCTACTCATGTAAGTTTCTAACGTGGAAGGGGAAACTTGCATAACTCCAATTATATATTCATACATGTTTGGATTTGAATGATTGTGCAGATTCAGGTAGTGGCGGTGAAACACAGTTCCACCCTAGTGTTTCCATCCATTGATAACTAGAACCTTAATCTAGCTCTCTTTTTTGTCGCAATCTTAGGTTAAACAAAGAGATCTTGACTTTTGTGATAAATACTAATTCTTTCTATGTTACTTTGATTAGATAGTTCTTAAAAATGTTGTCCCTTGGGATCTGATCCTTAACTATACTACGATAAGATATGTCCGCTTATGGGTGGTGTTACTGCACCTTGGTTTTGGTCAACTATAGGAATTATATTCCTAGGGAATTTGCAGTGTGATAATATTCCATGTCAGTAGTTTGTTGTACAAACTCAGGAACCAAAAGTTGATACTCACATGTCTCATACCAACAAAGGGATGACTGACAACGCCTCCCATACAAGCCTTCATGTGGTGCCATATATATACTCCTCTGATAACTATTGTTGTAGGCAAACTATATCAAACTCAGACACACATCTCATCTGATAAGAAACTGCAAAATACATGCCCTGATCAAATCTTCCAATGTTTGAATGGTCCTCTCTAACTGGCCATATGTCTATGGGTGAAAAGTTGTACTAAACCTTAGCAATGTCCTCATATTTGTATGCATACGCTCCCGAAATTGACTCGTGAATTGTGGACCTATGTCAGATACTATGGTAATTGGAATATGATGCAATTGAACTATATCATAAACATATATCTATGTCATCTTCTTTGTCCTATACGTCACCTTGACTGGAAGGAAGTGAGCTGACTTGGTCAACCTATCAACTATCATCCATATGGAATCATGACCTTTGGCTATCCTAGGAAGAACAACCACAAAGTTCATAGTGATATGATCCTATTTCCACTATGGTATCTACAAAGGTTCCAACGTTCCTACATGTTTCTGATGTTTAGCCTTGACCTACTGACAAAGTAGACATCTAGCAACGAACTCTGCCACATCACACTTCAAACCAGGCCACCAATATAGATCCTTCAAATTATGGTACATCTTGGTACTACCAGCATGCATCACGTACATTAAGGAATGAGCCTCCTCTAGTACCATCTTCCTCATACCGTCAACATCTAGAACCATCGTCCTATTATGAAAACAAATTGTCCCATCCTTTGTCTCGTGAAATCCATCATACTTCTTACTGCCAAACTTTGCCCTGATATTTTGTATCATGGTACCATTCCACGGCGCATCTCTGATATGTTGCATCAAGGTAAGCTTCACTTGTAATTGTGCTAATAATCATGTCAATAGAGAAACCTCCAACTATACATTCATCTGGCGAAGAGACACCAATATGTCTCGCTTATGGCACACCAAAGCATGTAATTGTTCCTTGTCTGTAGATGATGATGAAGATGACTTCCTGGTCAATGCATCAGCCACCATGTTCATCATCCCTGGATGGTAGTCTATCATGCAATCATAGCCTTGATCAACTCTATCCATCTCCTCTGCCACATGTTCAATTCCTACTTCAAGAAGGTATATTGAAGGTTCTTGTGGTCAGTGAAGATCTGACACTTCTCTCCATATAGAAAGTGCTTCCAGATCTTCAAGGCATGCACCATAGTTGTGAGCTCCAGATCATGGGTCGAGTAGTTCTCCTTGTGTTTCTTAAGTTGTAATGAATCAAAAGAAATCATGTTCTTGTCCTATATTAACATGCATCCCAAGCCATTCTTCGATGCATCATAGAAGATGATGTAGCATTTCCCTTAATCTGGCAGAACTAAGACTGAAGCATTGATCAACTTTTCCTTCAACAACTAGAAAGAATGATGGCACTTGTCATCCTAGACAAAAGGAACACCTTTCCTGGTCAACTTGGTTGGGGGTAATGATACAACACTAAAATTCTTTATGAATCTCTTGTAGTAACCAGCTAAACCTAGAAAACTTTAGACTTTTGTCAGTGTCTTAGGTTGTTCCCATTTCAGCACTGACTCAACCTTCTTAGGGTCCATGCAAATGCCCTTAGCATATATGACATGTCCAAAAAAAGGCACTTCAGTCAGCCAGAACTAGCACTTACTGAACTTGACATACAACATGTGCTACCTCAACAACGCCATAGCCTGGTAAAGGTGTTGCTCATATTGTTGACTATCCTTGGAGTATATTAGGATATCATCGATAAATACCACTACAAACTGATCCAGATACGGTTTGAACACCCTATTCATTAGATCCATGAAAGTTATCGACGCGCTAGTCATCCCAAACGGCAGAATCACAAAGTTGTAGTGACCATACCTAGTCCAAAAAGCATACTTGGGTATGTCATCTGCCTTGACCCTAAACTGGTGGTAACATGACCTCAAATTTATCTTCAAGAATACCATGGCACCTCTCATCTGATTAAATATATCATCAATCCTTGGCAACATGTATTTGTTCTTTATTGTCACCTTGTTCAACTGTCATTAATCTTTACACAACCTCATAGATCCATCCTTATCCTTAACAAACAATATGGGAGCACCCTAAGGGGAAGTGCTTGGTCTGATGAAACCCTTCTCTAATAGCTCCTGTAACTATTTATTGAACACATGCATCTTTTATGGTGTCAATTTGTAAGGTGACTGTGCTATGAGTTGCATTCAAGGAACAAGATTGATCTCAAAATCAATCTCTCTATGAGAGGGAACACCAGGAGACTCCTTAGGAAATACATCCTCAAACTCTCACACTACAGGCACCTCCTGGATACTAGGACTCCTCACTTTTGTATGCACAACATGTGCCAAGAAAGCCTCACATCATTGTCTCATCATCCTCTTTGTGGTCATAGATGACACCAAGCATGTAGGAATAATCTTCCTATCTCCTTGGAAGATTCACAAAACATATCCATCATGAAATGTCACCACCTTGGAACAATAGTCCAAGAAAACCCTGTACTTATCCAACACATCCATCCCTATGATCACATCAAATCCATTCATGTCAAGTGGCATAAGTTCCACTTGAATGTTGTATCAAGAACGCAAGATGGACACACCTCCCACAACTCAACGGAACCAACTAAAGGGGTTTCTATACAAAGACTATCAGATCTACTACACCAGAAAGATAACAACTACTTATCACCTCTCTGGTGATAAAAGAGTGTGTTGCACCCAGGTCAACCAAGACAGATACAAAAGAAGAAGTAGAGAAATCAGAATGAAAAAGTTCCATTTAACATGTCATGACTCGTAGATTGACCACTCCCTCCAGATGACTCATAGCATAGAATCCATATATCTCCTATTGTCATCTACGTCCCCTTCTAGTTGGTCCAGAAGACCCCACATGTGACACCTAACCACGTCCTCTACTACCACCACTGATGAAATGATATTGTTGTGACCCTCACTAACTCTTCCTCAGTTGTTGTGTCACTTCTTCATCCTTTATAGGGAAATCCCAACTGATATGCTCTACTTTTCCACACTTGTGAGAAGTCCTTGAATCATATTGTGGCCTAGATGGCCTTATCACTAACACACACACTGCATTGCATGCTCCTACTGGCAGAAAACTATAACCTCTGCCCTTACTCGGGACCACTGTAACGACACTCTTGATCTCGGCTCAGAAAAGGTAGATCTCTATTGTGACTATAGTGAAGAAAACCTTGGCTTCTTAAATCCTCCATATGACTGTTCTTAAAACTGGGTTGTCCTCTTCTTAGTGTTTTCTTCTCGCTTCTCGATAGAAGACCTCTTGATCCTTTTTACTGACTCCATAAAGGAAGAGAACCTCTCTCTATTCTCCAAAGCAGATGTTGTCATAGACAGCTCCATACTCAGGCCCTTGTCAAACCTCTAGATCCTCTCCTTGTCCTTCTCTACCATTTGAGGATAGAACCTCAAAATCTCCATAAACTTCACTTCATACTCATTAATCCACATTGAACCTTGTAAAATTTTCTCAAACTGGACTATCTTCTCATCCATATATGTCTCTGGGAAGTAACAACTTATAAACTCTTGTTGAAATTCTTCCCAACCTATCACAACTCCAAGTCTATTCTCTTCCTCTATGGCCCACCATTGGACAACACTGCCCTTCACCAGATAAACAATGTGTTCACCTTGTCCTCATCCAGAATATTGAGGATCTTGAAATCCTTCTCAAGCTCCATCAACCACATATCTACATCCACCGGTCTACTGTACCCACATACTCGATTGCCCTGACACATCTCAGCCTCTCAAATGTCTTCCCAGATGCTTGGGATTCCACATTAGGGACGATAACCCTGGCATGAGGTGTGGGCATTCGATCCACTATATATGTAATCGTCATCATCAGTTGTCCAAACATGGACTCAAAGGAAGGATTTGCCATGGTTGTAGGGTCAAACTAAGGCATCGTGGGCTGCTCCAACCCCGTCTCAGGCACTCTCTCATCACGTACATGCCTCCTAGCTCCACCACTTGACAACATGACTACTCTCAACATGTTCTTCACTTTCTCCAAATATATATGCATAAGCATAAGCTATAATCAGATATGCTTGATTACATAAGAATAGACACAAGCCCTAGTCCTATGTCCATATAGACTCAGCAAACCTAAAGCTCTAATACAAACTTAAGTTGTGTCAACCCTCCACGCTAAATGAGATTACTAAAAAACACGATCAACAACTAGGCATCCACATAACTAGACATGAGGGCAAATTAAAACCGATATCCACATTACCATCTTGTTCAAAAACATATACATAAAGGTACAACAACCAATATATCAACACAAACCATAATAGGTATTTTGCATAAATGTCCAGTGACCATCTATCACAACATGTATATAAAAGATCATGTTTCACATATACATGCCATATACAAACACAGACATACTACCAAAACCATGTGTTGATATGCATATCATCTACAAAACATCCCCTTCCCATACCTGAGAGTACAGGGATCACTCTTCAATTTTACAACTATTATCCCACCTTCTGCTTCTACTGCTCTCTAAGGTGCACTTCTTCAATAGCATGATCCTGACCATGTCGTTGACAACCACCTAAATACATGTGGTGACCCACGAGGTGAGACCAATGTCCCAGCAAGAGATACAACTCTCAACCAACAATTATTGACTACATCAGATATATTACTAAGTAGGTTAACCAGATTAATGAGTTTTAACAAGTTAAACTGATCAGCATGGCAGCAGGTATTATTAACATGATATTTGTACATATGAGAACAGATAAATCTACCATTTAATCACAGTTGATTTCTCTTACCACATTCTATAATAACTAACAATACAAGAGACAAGGCAAGGGTAAACATCCAATGTGAAATGTGTTTAACCCTAAGAAGATATATTACAAGATTGAATTATGTATTTTATTAAGCCTTGAGGGGTTTTAGGTAAACCACTCAGACTCCGACTGACCACTGCTAAGTCAAAATTAGTGCCATACAAGATCTAGGAGAACTAGACTCCTATGATCTCATCCACCCTAGATCAGTATGAGTTAGCCCCAATGACATATAAGTCTACCTGCAAAATAGCCTAGTCCATCCTTGGTATATAGGTCATGACATTAGTAACTAGGGTACACAAAACCATATCATATGAGGTACAAATGCAACTATCCTCAACCACATAAGATTTACTAATATCTGAGATACGACCACAATTGTTATCCTTTCGAGGTATGACCACAGACATCATCAAAATTGTGGGATCAAGATGACAAGGACACATAGTCTCTTACACCCCAGATACCCAACAATACGCACTCTGAGTTTCTCTTGGGAATACTCATTTCAATATCCATCAATGTTCTGACACTTGAATGGATCTATGGCATAGGGGACTACATGATTAGGTTTTTACTTGATTAGTTAATGCCAATTTGGTATACTTTAACTGCATCAATCAAGTTATGTACAAACCCTAAAAGAGTTCTACAAGATTATGGGTAAATTGAAACTTTAGAAGATATAACATGTATGAAACATAACTCTTAACTCATCATCGCATGGTACTATTTCACTACCATACATGAGTCCTTACTCATCATCATACTATCACAAGATACAAGTCCTTATTATATCATGTAGAGGGTAACACCTCAATTAGGGTACAAACCCATGTCCAAGGTCATTAAGACCATCACATAATTCCATTCAAGAACATCATTATATTTTCATGCATCATCAAGGCTCATCACACCATCACCATACATGGGACACATAAGTTGATACAACATTACATTTAAGAGCTATGATATTCTTAAGACATCAAATTAAATTTACAATAATAGAGAGAGAGAGAGAGAAACCATTCCATCATCATACTAGTCATACAAGAAATCTAAGCATGAGCATCACCTACTTGCATTAGGGTTGGGATTAGCAAGATGATTTGAACAACATTACCAATCATCACTTTATACAAACCCTAGGTTTGTACATTCAAGGGAAAAGGTAAGAAGATCATGTGTAACCAAGCACCAAAAAATTAGGGTTACTAAAACAGCCATGAGATATACACCCTAATTCTTAGAATCACCATAATCATGAAAGCATAAGGTCAAAGCACAACCAATGACCATATAATTAGGATTTCTCATCAACCACCTAGATCAAGAAAACATAGTGACCATTTAGGTTGGAGACACGCTATCAACCACTAGGGTTACGTGCCTTGGAAAACACTAGGGTTCAAAGCCACAACAACCACATAGGTTAGGAATTTTCATCGATCGATGGGATCAGATATGTCATCGATCGCCAAAGTTAGGGTTTTTCAATGACCACCCAGATAAAACAAACTCTTCGACTGCTAGGGTTCCAAACATGGCAACTGACATGAATAAGAAACTTCTTCAATCTCTAGAGTTAGAGGTCCTTAGAAAGCATACAAGGAATCAACACCCTGCAGACCACTAGGATATAAAACCTCATCAACCTCATAAACAAAAACTTGGCGACCAATCAAGGTGTAAATCTCATCGACCACATAAGAAAAACCTTGGCGACCACTATGTAATCAAGACTTGGCAACCCATCAAGAGAGAGAAAACTTGGTAACCATGGAGACACCAAATATCATTGACCATAAGGATCCAAATAGGTTGGTCATCATCAAAAATATGAAATATCATCAATTTGCATCACTATAGAGAAGATCAACTCAAAACCCTAACTAACTACCAACATGAGAGGAAAGAAACTACCATTTCCACAATCATGCATGGACAAAAACTTCCATCACCAAAGAAGGTTTAGTTCACAAGGATTAGGGTTCATCTGAGATAAGTTACATACTCAAGATCACCATGTAAACACAAACCATAGGTAAATGATATTATCATTCTACTTATGACCACATTTTTAGGGTAAGATTAAGTTCATACAAGATGAGAGTAAGAAATAATCATGGAAAAGGTTATTAACTCGCCTCAAAGAAGATAGAGAAACTCTGAATAGAAAGGTAGCTTATAGAAGAAAGGTAGGAAACCCTAGCTTGAGCACTCTACTTGGCCAACCTAGCTCCACCACCAAGAAGGAAGCAAACCCTATCTCAAGGAAGCAAGAAAGAGATGTTCTTCAAGATCTGACTCAAGAACCACCATGGAATACCATGGGTTCGGCCAAGAAGAGAAAGAAGGAGGTAGAACAACAAGGAAAATGTTGGTAAAGAGGGAGATCTCACTTACCAAGACCAAGAGCAAGGTAGCATTAAACGATCTCAGGAAGGGTAGATCCATCCCTTGATCAACATGAAAGGGAGATTGACCAAGTTCTTCTTCAACCTTGGCTCCTCCTTCTCCACCAACAAGGGGGGAAGAACTCCAAGCAACAAAGGAAGAAGAATTAGGAAGCTATGTGTATAAAGAGGTTACCACATGCAAAGAGAGAGGCTTATATAACATAGGGTTGGAGAGAGAGAAAGGGGGTTAGGTATCAAGCCAAGCTTGCCATGTGTCCAAAAGATCTCATCCATGTAAGAACCGCACACATGCATGCAACTAGGGCAACCAAAACAAGAAAACCAAATGACCAAATTGGTCCAAAAAAAGCAAACAACTACTAAGGCCAGATGTTGGCGACCGAAGAGATTAGAAAAAGCAAACAGTCACTAACCCTAGGAAAGCTTGGTGACCGAGATGAGAGGGGAACCTCATCGACTGCCAAACCTAGGTAGCACAAAGGAAAATCATTGAACTCCAAAATTAAGGCCAAGTAAAACTTGGTGATTGCTAAAACTAGGGCTTATCGGTCAACACTCATTAAGGTCAACCATCAACTTAGGGCATCCATGCAAACCCTAATCTCAACATCAGATGTCACCACATCAAACCAATATGTGACAAGGTGACTCAAAGGATAACCACATAAAACATGATGTCAAAACATGAGGCACAACAAGGTTGTGAAAAATTGCAAGACAAACCCTAGATATGGGTAAATTTCAATTGGGCCCATAACAAGCACATAAAACAATTACTAGCTCAAACAGTGCCCAAACTAGACCAAACTTGAAACATAAGCTGGTTAAAAGATATCAAATCACATCATAAGGTTTGATTAAGTTTTTAAGCATCTAATTATGAGAAGCAGGCACGTTCAATCAAAAAGCAAGATCAGGGATCTTACACAAAGTGTAGCAACAAAAGATAAAAGTCTAACTATTACAATATTTATGTCTAACATTATTCTTCACCACACATGGTGTACATAAAAGCAAACTAATATTTAACATAGGACCAACAAAGGGTAAACCAACCACTTCAATATACCTCCAAAGAAAGATAAGCTGCACCAAGATGTGTCATGGTCAACTATGGTCAACATCTCCTTGCTCTCCACCTAAGGGGTTGGAAGCACACCCCACAAGAGAAGACAAAGTGGATGTTGTCGGAATAAAATTTGGTATGTGCATATAATAGTGATAAGACAACATTAGGAAAAAGGAACAACATATAGTATAACAAGGCTTCCCAAACAAAAGAGAGAAATAAACATCCAAGTGGATATCAAAAGAAATCTACATATAGTAAGACAAAAAGATTATATAAATAAAAAATAAAGTTTACAATAAAAAAAGTATCCCTATATTATCTCAAATTAGAGAACAACAAATAAATAAATCTTTTGCATGCAAATTAAATATTAGAATATAGCCATCTAAAAGAGGGACCAGAAAACTTCCACATTTTGTTCCTACAAAGGAGATGAGAGCACCACAATACTATATCATGGTATATATATTAGGTGAGAGCACCTTAGACTTAGGTGAGAGCACCAAAAGATCATATATTAGAAAAGTTGTAGAATGGGGTTGGAACCCATAATGTACCACTACTAATAGATAATAATAAAATCAACAATAAAACATATATATACATATTAGAGAGGCAGGATAGGTTCACTCCAAGAAAAAAACCCAATTTAGGGTTTCCATTATGACATGGAACAATAAGATGAACTGATGTAATAATGGTCGCAAACTGAATAAGTATCAACAAGATTAACAAAAATATTTTTAATTTGCATTCTCAACATGCTATTAGATAACCTAGTTGGGTCAGATAGGTATAACCAAAAGGCATATTAAAACATGCCACAGTTAAGTCGAGAGAGAGAGAGAGAAAGAAGTAAATTGTCTAATATGATTTAGAAAGGAGTGCAACATACCACCAAGAGAGATAATTAGAAATCATTATCCTAAATGACTCAAAGGAAAATGCAACATACCTCAAAGATGAGTGTCAACAAGTCAGGGTCAACCCTAGACCAAACCAAGGCCACAACTACCTATTAAGAATTTAGGTAAATCAGGGCTTCTACACCTATAAATAAAATCCTAAAAATGAACCTTTTTATCATTATTGATTTAGGTTATGAAAATTACATAATAGGATATATTATAATTTTTTGATTTCAAAACATATTTTTATTAAATTATGACTTATAATTCATTAGATATAAATTTCACAAAATTAAAGATAATTAAAAACCCCTATAAAACCCACACATTTTGTATATTAGAATTAGGTCAAAAAATATAACAAATAGTAGGTCTCATTTTTCTAATCTAAAAGGATATCTTGATTTATTTTTATGATCTTTCTATGAATTGTTGTCAATTTTACAAGTTATAATGATTTATTGAGATTTAAAATTAAAAAAACTCAATGCAAAAGACCAAATAGCCCCTACATTACACATCAAAACCTTGATACATGACCCGACATACATGTAAAAGAAGTCACTTAAGTAAACATGAGTCAATATCATCACATTTGAGGCAAAAAAAACCATAAACCCCATTATAAGCATGAAACATTGTAGACAACACTAGAGTGTATCTGTAAATGTCAATTAGTAATCTTCTTCCCTTCACGTGTTGAACCTACATGTAATCACAAAGCCGACCCAACCTTGTTGAGTGATTCTTCACTGAAAATTAAGGCACATCATTGCACAAATAAACCATCATCAAACTTGAGGGCTTATTCCAATCATACATGACCCTCTAAGTGATTCTAGTGGTGGTTGTAGTCACCAAAAGCACCACCCACCAAAGTTACAATAGACACATACAATGATGAACCAGTAAAAAGAAATGAACTTGGGAAGAATCATCGTCTAGAGATTTATGTAACAACACGGTGGGGTCAACAATGTGTGAAGCAGGCAACATGATCCCTGGGAGACTCAAAAATGTACGTTATCGGACATGTATGGCTGAAAAAAATCTAAAAGAGAGAAACACACGGTACCTAGAATTGAGTGAAATTAAAGGTATAAGAAGCTTTCTAGCTCTCAAGCGAAGCAACCCAAGCACCCATCGGAGTATATGGTGGTATGGTCTATGCTATCGGACTCGATGTCGCTTCCAAGGTTGGGGATGATGATTTTTGGATGCTCCAGATCAAACAAATTATGGGGGTAGTTTATGGTGGACAAGGTCATGTTTACAAATGATTATATAGGGTTGCAAAGCCCTGGCATGTCCAAGTCTCTCAACAAAGATGGAAAATAGGGGAACACAACGCTCCTTTGTCGACTAGGGTTTTGAAGAGAGGAAACCTAGTCAAACTAGAGTCAAAATGATCGCCTATATGCTAGGATCGTAGATCATTTATTAGATAAAGGGGGGAAGATGAGAGTGCAAGGGAATGAGGGAGGAAAAGGAATGTCACAAGCACTGTGCGGAGTACAAGGTGTTTGGGACTCAAGGTCGAAGGCAAGATGATCATTGTTGCATCAAATTGTAGACATGTAAAGGTCGTCAGATTGTAACTTATCAGTGAAAAGCAGAGAGTACAACGTGACCAGGAACTATGAGCAAATGTCAGAAATAAGTGTGCCATCAAAAGTGGTTATATATATCCATATAAAACCAATATCCACTTAAAATTCAAATTGTATATTTAGGAAGTATCTTCTCCAACTAAATTAGGCTAATAAACATTATCCAAATAAGTTAAAACTTTGTACCCAAACTAAGTAGGATCCAAAGAACACAATTATGTACTTATATTTAGGTTTTGAAATTGTCTTGTATGATTTTGAGTAGAATTAGTATTTAGCACTATTATCTTTATAATTATTATTACATATTAACATTATTCTCAATAGTCCAAATTTAGAGCTCAGAAGCCTTCATATTGTCACTGTCATGGTTATATTAGATGAACTTGCATGTAATATGTTATTTTACTCAATTTTGCATTAAGTTCATTCATTTCAACATTAACCCAAATAATGTCACATTATTTACTTTGACTTACATTAAACATCCATTTATTGTCTAATTATTTTTATTACTCATATCAATGTCATTATAAATCATTCACTTATACTTATTCACATCTAGATAATAATTGTGCACACTAAATCCCACATTATCCATTTATGCATATTTATGTGAATCTAATTACTTCTTATCCATATTTGAGTTATTAGATGTATATTAGTAAAACAATATAAAACATATTACATATTGATGAAATTTTTTTCTATGCCAGAGATAAATAAATATGATAATTACATGAATTCCTTACCTTAAGCACAGGAAACAGACTAGTTTGCCAAGCCTTTTTAGATGGAAAAACTTATTGATGAATTGATTTTCATATCAAGCCATAGTTAGGTGATTAGGTACCATATATGTGTATTAATGTATGATATCCGATTATGACACCTAATGTATCATGGAAGTCATCAAGGATGTATATATTAAGGTTAGTCAAATTCAACCTTGTTTGGTCAATTCTAAATATCCAAGAACCCTAACCTCATATTTATGGAATTAGGGTTTCTAGAGTCAATATGCCTGAATCTCGGTATGTTATAGGACTCCACCCCTTAAAAATGATTTTGTCCCCAAAATCAACATATCCATGATCTATAAAGGTACCATCCCTCCACCCCTTAAAAGGTTTGACTTAATAAGTCAAATAAAATAGAGGTACAAGGGTGAGTCTAACCAAATCATGTGTAGAATCAACCACCTCATCACTTACTTTTCAACATCACCATACATCAAAGTCTAGGTTCCAAGGGTGATCTAATGCATCATGTGGTTCTACTTTGGGTATCTTAACTTACCACATGCTCCTACAGTTTATCAACTATTTTATGTATTTTTAGTCTATATTTTTGTGCATGCAATGTTTATTGTTTTAAGTTGAAATTGTGGTTAATTGTTCTGCCAAGGCATTTTATTCTCCATGCTTGTTCTCTAAATTTAACACACCTCATTTTTATTCACATAATTCTTTTGAACTTACCTATATTTTGTAGCCCCTCTCTGTGGGAATATCCCTTTTGTACCTTTAACCCAAATATAATTTTGAAACTATAAAATATATGTACATGCTCATCCTTTTCTGACCTAAACCTTGTTTCTTATGTTCTAGGTGATGTTTCCTTCCACCCAAGTGTAGGTATATTATAATACAAGGATACATGAAGATCCTATACATGGTGTTGGATCTAAGGATAGCTTGGAATAGCTAGGTTCTTCTCTACAGATGGTCTCTTGTACAATTAGAACATTTCTATATGTGTAAAAACACTTAGTTATGAACAATTGAACACATAATATCTTATAACATTGTAATAGTTATGTTCGTTCTTCTTATTCATTATCTTTCTCTGTGATATATACCATTTGAGAACTAAAAAAATGCATCCTCCCCTTCATACTTTGTGGTATGTTTGGAATTAGCTAGACTTATTCCTCGGCATGGTAAGCAGTGGATCTCTTATCAGGTCCCAGTGTTTATAGATACTAATATATTAGCATATTAGTGCTATGTCTATTTACATTCTACTTAGAATACCTAATGGTATATCGTAACATGTTACACATACATTTACATATTAGTGAAAAAGAATTAGTTAATAATAGTCTAAATTTTCAGTGGTTTGGACATTGTATGCTAAAAATTCATAATACTAGGTAATACTTTAGACTTCTACGTAGTAATAGGTAATCATGGTAGTTAATTAGATTCTTGGTCATTTATAAATAGTAGTGTATGGTTATATTATATAATAAGTCCAAAACTACAATAGATTCATTGTTATATAAATGCCATATTGGTTAGTAACCAAAATACCTAGTATCGGATATGGTTACCGTAATGACCTAGGTTAATTGGTTGAGCTACGAATTAGTTGAGCTACTTGCTACCAATCATACTAGTATTTGTATATCTATATATTAAATTCTACATTTTTTATCTTAGTGACAAGAAATGCATATATATTAGAAGAGAGGCTAGGTATGAATCAAACAATTGATTATAAAAAAAAATCAAAATAGTTAGACGTGGTTGATCTACTCTCTTAAAAATTTGTCACATGAAGGCTGAATCCTTGTGTATATAGGTATTGCAATATTTAGAAATGCAAAATGAAATGTGAAAGCATGCTTTAATATACTAGCATGTTTTGAACCAAATGGTAAAATAAGGAAAAAAACTATAAAAATTTTACTTTTATAAACATGTATGTGGATGGGTGTTAATGTGAATAGATCCACATTACATAGTTCTATGATTTGAGAAGTAAAATTCTAATGGATTTTAAAGATACATTGGAAGAATTTAGTAGAAATTATTAAGTCACTAACCAATTGTACATGCACATTATTACAATGGAATTTTAGAAAGGAAGACCCTACTTCGAGAATAAATTTGTATTTTAAAATACAAATTAGATGAGACTTCATTAGAATCACATGATAAATTTCTATACTTATAAATACACTCTATTTCTTAGATGAATGAAGACTTTCAAATGGAAAGATATAACTCCTAGAAAGAGAATGCAGAACATTGGGGATGAGTATGTGCATTTGATTTGATTGACGACCTAAAATAATGAATTTCTAATAGGATGAGGTGACATGGTGGACCAAAGTATATTATTAGAGTTAGCTATTAGTCATGTATTGGGCATGTACATCTTCCCTATTTCTATTTGGGTATTTATGGACTGAAGCCCTAATCTGTAATATGTGGCATAACCATTTATACAACTCCCTTTTATAATATTTTTAACCCTTATTGGATAATAGTTATCATTCTTTCATTTTCTATAGTTGAACACTAAAATTGTCATCTCCCCAATTACCATGATATGAGACCTTTATGTTTTCTTAAGTAAGATCGTGTAGTAATTCATTAGTTTAATGTAATATATGCATTTTTAAGTGTGGTTGTGATATATTCCAGTACTAAAAAGGGTAAGTGACTAGATTTGATGTAATCATGCCCCACCTATACATATGCAGATGTGATTATTTCTGACAATGTTTTAGTAGAGCAGGTGTGAACCATTTCCTACTCGACTCTACATTTTAATAGTCGATGTATTATTTCCTAGCAAAATTTTACGCATGCTAGTTTATCACATTTAATGCATATGGATGACTTGTGTATGCATGTTTATGTAGATATTTGTCGAATATTATTATAGAAAATCTCATTTATTTGTTTGTTTAAAATGAATACCTCAATGTTTTGATATTCTTTCTCTTATTCATAATTGTTTATAGACTTCCTTTGACTGGGAGCACCCTAAATTTTGTACTTGAATGTATAAACAATTGCTCTGACTTAACATTGGATGAGGATTACTGGAACTTTTGGTTTTGGAAAATATATTAGATAAATGGCTTTTAGAACTGATTTGTGGTAATATAAAATCATATTATTCCTTTTGTTTAAGATATTCTACATATAAAAGGAGACCAACATAGTCAACTTACATCACTTAACCATATTTTACCAAGTCTATCTAATATTTTGCCTTTTAATGGGAAGATGCAGAGTCTGTCAGGGTTATAATGGGTAGTTGATAAATTGTCTAATATTTTTTGAATAGAAACAAAGAAATAAGATTTTATATTAATTTTTAATCATAATATAGTGTGTACTTTTCTTTTTATGACCCATCTATCTACAAGGATTGTATCTATGAGGCTAAAAATAAATCAAAAAGTGTATCACATTTTTACTAGTGATTTTTCAAAGATTATTATTGAAGGGGAAGACAAAACCACCATGCATGAGGAAATTATATACATCATTGATGAAGAAATTGTTTTACGAAATCCAAATGTACATTTAACCTGAGTATGAGGTTGCCATGTGAATTGAGTTACATAGGTTTAATTTTTGAAAATGGTCTGAACTGGATCTTCTAAGAAATGTTTTATGTGTTGCTTTTGTCAATTTTATGGACTTTGTAACGTCAAACTAACTTTGGATTTACATTAGAGTTGAAACATGTTAGAATTTTTGTTTACTTATAATTTATCTAGGGTGATTATCAAATAAGATATTCATATTAATACTAGGATTGAGGTGATGATTTGTTTCAAAATATTGACCTTAGGTGATATTTTTTCCAAATGAGGGATAATCTTGAAATGTTATCTATTCTAAGGATTTTATCTCATAGTACTTTTCTTCCACAAAATTTAACTTTTGAGTAATTACCTATTTCCTATAGAAGGCCTAACATGTAATACAAATGATATTGTGTGAATTTTAGTGGTTCTGAATCCAAGCACAATGTTTTCTTAGACCATAGAGGATGTACCAACCCCTTGATAGATGCATCTATAGTTCCCTTTTGATATCTAAAGATACTCATGACATATTTTTGTAGAATTGTATTGAGGACATCAGTATGGTAGAGAGAGGATTCTTAGGTAATAATAGGATGGAAATAAAAGCAATTCATTTAGGAGTGTAAGACATCATGCCAAGATAAGAGACATGATTTACAAGAGACTCTAGAACATATTTCCCTTCTATAATCATGTTTTGAGTTGATGATGTGAGGGTAAAGAAGAAAGCATCCAACAAATGCATTTAAATTGGAAGTTTTTTAATTCACAATCAATGATATGGCTTATACGGGTAAAGTCTGTCTTTCAAAGAAATATTAGAAGCCCCTACCCAATAAGATACCATTGTGGTTAGCAACATTTGGAAGTGACAAAATAAAGAAGAAGAGAGTATCATATGCAAAATGAATCTGAATGGGGTAGTCGGAATAAGGGAATTTGATTTCTTCTAACAAGTATCCTATCTTTCTAGTTGTAGCGTCCTCTTAGGCATTTTGTGATGAGGACAAGGAGTTGGCTTCAAAGTAGGTATTATACTATTTGTTATACTAAACTAAAGGGGGAAGTTAATGAGAAATAACTTGGCCATAGATTATCATGCTAGAATCAAAGTGATCGTAGTGTTAGGAAACTCACCCCATAAGAAAACATACAGGCAAAAACCTACATTACTTGGTTAAAATCCTTTACAAAACCCAACTTGTGGATGCATCATAATGTATGGATGACTGCATTTTCTATAAAAAAGTAACTTAGAATATGTGGTCTTTAACAAAGGTCAATTGGTCATGTGAGATGAATGAGTTGGCCAGGTAAGATGAATGGAGTGGGGGCTTATATATGTGATTAGGGTCTTTGTACTTATTTTTGTATTAGAAAACCTATCAACCTAAAATGTGTAGCTATATGGGATTCACAACACTACAAATGAGGGAAACTATGTGTATTTTGTTCACATGTGAGAGTTCCTTACATGAATAAGGTGTTGGGTTTTAGGGGAGACAGAGAAGGCAGCGGAAACCAAATTTTCTTCTCCCCTAACCCAATATAAAGGAATTGCGTCAACATCTATACAGTAGGAAGGATGGTTTGTAGAGATATACCTTGTCCCGAGGCTTGCTCGGCGACGTTACCTCACGGCTTGCGCGGTCTTCACCTCCAGTCTTGGACGGTGTCTGTGCAACTCCTGGTCTCACCGGGACTGTCGGGATTGACAGTTGTCCTCTGAGCGGCAGAAATCTCCCGCCTCTATAGTAATCCACACGGACCACCTGGAACTCTGATCGCCTTGTCATACAAGGCACTGAAAGGATTCATACCATCCTGTCGACATACTAGTCACCGACACACTCTCCTGCAACCAGTTGCTTTTCTGCATTTGTCTTTCCCTTGTTGTGCCTCCCTTATCGGGTAGCACTTTCTCGGGCTCTCCTGGTTACCACAACCAGATAGAACGACAACTTTGCAGAGCAACTGGTGTTCTGAGTTGTTGTACTTTGAGAAGCCCCCAATACCCCTATATATATAGGAGGGTCATGGGACAGGGTTCTCTACCTCGGGCAATGCAGGATTAAAGCAGGAGTAGAAGGATTCGAGATTTTCCACAAAACAACCAACTGCGTCAGCTGAACTGATCGTTTCAATTATGAAATGGTTGGTTGGGGACCTGAGTCGATCGATTCACACCTGAACTGATCGGTTGGGACACCTGAGCCAATCGGTTCAAGCATGAGCTGATCGGTTCGTGGTCTTGATCAGTTCTTGATTGACTTTTCCTCTTTTGTTTCGAATTGATCCAAATACCAATCCTTGTTCCAATCAAATTGGACAAGTGAAAGGAAGAGAAATTTCTCACCAACCTGACTTTCCCAACTTGCTCGTTTGGACTCGTTGAGCTGATCGGTTCAACCCTTGAACCAGTCAGTTCAGCCTGTCCTGAGTCGATCGGTTCATCTCATGAGCCGATCGGTTCATCATATGAGCCGATCGGTTGGGAGTGCAGACTGTGCAAAATCAGTCAATTGTAGTTTCAATCAATTGGATACTCTAATAAATCGGTCCAACACCTTGAACACTATGATATTGAGCTATCAATTGATTGAGTGTTTAATTGAACAACTAAACTCCTTTAGTTATCAATCTAAACATCATTTGTGGATAAACTCCTCTTCTAGGTTAAATCCTATGTGTGTGACCTTGCAGGCCCATTTCACGTTGGCAGTGAAAGTCCATAACACTTATGACTTCACAAGCATAGAGAGGTGCCTAGTCACACATTAGTGCTACCCAAGTGAAATAGAAAGTTGGAGAACAACTTTCAATCCTACAATCCATGAATGGTGTTAAAGTGAATGTATAATTCCTTTGTCACTGATATCTCGAATGAACTCAAGGCATGGAACAGTCAACCTGTCAACATTCATTCACTTTCTTGATCTCAGAGTAGATTGGAGGAGATATGTATGACATCAATATCACATACTTCCTCACACATGCGTGCGCACACCTATCTCAATCCTACTCATCAAGTGGCCATGGATATCAAACTCCCTCAGGAGGGACAAATCCCATATCTATCACTCACCCCTCAAAAGCCCCATGTGTCAAAGCCACCCAATCATCACCTCTATAACAACCCATGTTTTAGGATTGCGTTTGATGATGTCAAAGTGTACCCAATGACATGTGTTGAGTGTAGTGATTTCAGGTCAAAGAATCACACTCACCACCATCATTGTGAGAACTGACTGTGACTACCATGTCATGGTTCCATGTGTCAAACTCACAGTGGGTCTGTCTGGTACACTTGTTCTCTAACAAGTACCTATGTGTTTGGTTTGATATCTCCATATCATAACTAATGAGATTTTATCATCAACCAACACCACAATCTAGTCTTGTGTGTCATTGTCGTCTATCTACCTTCCACAATGACATCCGACTAGGGACATAATAAGAATGTAGAAACTCTTAGCATTCGTATGATCTCATCGTTCAGATCCTAAACCTGAAAGCATACGTCATTGAGTACTGTCATTCTCTAGACATTCAATATGTTCTATCATTATCGCATATGACTGAACCAGAAAGAATTGGAAGCTTGCCTTTGATGTTTATCAAATCAATCTTAATGTATCCCACCAATAATCTCATGATTGGCTCTCAGGGCATACATACCAACAGACTCCCACTTGTACTATGAGCCAATCACCCTTGAATCATATTCATAGTGATCTTCAAACATGTCACACATGTTACTATGCTCTAGTGCTTACGCAGTGAGTTATGGCAACACCTTGCCAGAGTTGGTATTAGCTTCATGTCTCTCATCTCTTCGATGTACGTCACACGTATAAGATGGAGTTTCCGTAATATGTGATCTAGTATTCCTTTGCTAACCTTTAGCCACATTGCATGACCAAGTATTCCTTACTTGTCATCAAAGATCGGAATATCTATGAGTTCATATCATGAACTTCTAGATCCATATAGTATCCACTAATGTTCTCTAACATATGGATACTCGGCTTTTCCTTTTAAACGGTTTTATTGGAACGTTTCCATTTATCAACAAACATTCACTTTTATATATCCTATATATATTTTGTGATTAATTTTCTATCCTTTTCGGAAGTTCGCATCAGTGTAACCCTTTACAGTGAATCCTTCCTTATTTCCATAGAACTAGTACTTCTCAAGTACTTATCAAGTTCTTATGGTATTCCAGTAACCCTTACTGGAGCTAGACAGACATCCACTCGTCATGTCCCACATATGAGTTATCAGGATGAGCACATCATATTGTCATGTCCTACATATAAGGTGATGAATGCATTTTATTATTGCTATGTCCTATACATGCAAGATAATGGGATGATTACATACATGATAGATCCATATCTATTCTTAGTGTTCCCATTCTTCATAAGAATTGGACACTTGGCCTTGGTATACTAACTCCATGTAACATGGACAAGTTTTCTCCCACAGAATCTGTGCACACTGAACCCTTCAGTATAGATTGCCAATGTATGCTCTCTCTTTTCAGGTCAAGAGGTTTTTGAGAACTATCTCTATAGATCTCTATTCCTATCATATAGGAAATGTCTCTATCTTCTTTAAAGACAATATCCACTTTGGATTTCCATTCTATAACATTTCATTTCACATCAACATGTGGAATGTGAATATTCTCCCACGAAATCACAGATCCCTTCTTTATCTTTGACATATCAGTCAAACCCTTTGACTATATCATCAAAGTAAAGATCCAGCTCTAAGTTGCGTGTATTTAATCAATCACATTGATTAGTCCATTGTAACTTATAGACTTCATTTGCATTAATGGATTCATAAAACCTTATCGGTTGTGTCACGTACACATCCTTGTTTTATTCCTCATAGGAATGCAGTTTTAGTATATGTATGCCAAATCTCTTAGTCATTAAGTTGCAATCAACAAGCATCATCCTTCTCAAAATGTTATCCATGTGTCTTAACGCTTAAGACTCATTCACACTTATGGGTTTCATCCCAATGGGTGCTACCATCAAGGTCATACCTTATGGTTCACATGGAAGTCATTTAGGATGTAATGGTCATAAACCATAACTCAAAATCTGGTTCCTAAATATCATCTAGATTGTTGACTGATCATATGACCAACTCATCATATAGATATTTGAGGTGTATCTGTTAAGGAATTTGAGAATTCACAACACTTTGTGATTCTTAATATCCTTTATTAGTGTAGGGTATTCTTTATTTAAGAAGAACTTAGTTATTTGATAATCATCCTCTAACTTCTTAGAGTATGATTCCTTTTGATTTAGACATCACCATGCCTTAATCACGAGCTCACTATGATACACTATCATAATCACTCATAAGGATCTCAAACATTTGGTTCAAGTATTTCATTCATTGATCTCATCAAGAATTAACACTTTACCAAATTCGTACTTCATCTATGATATTCTTGAACACTTCAAGATATTCATATTGGTATTTCTCTAAACAGCGTTTGAAGTATTAGCATTTGCTCCAATAGGTATGTAAATACATCACATGTATTATACCTAATAGGATAATCATTATCCCACTACCATTAATGAAGATTGATGTCTAAGAGGTTCATGTCTCTTACTGGTTCTCTAACCAAAAGAGTCTAGATCATATGGAAACTAGAAATGAATTTCTCATTATTTATGCTAATTTGATTGTTTGAGTTATCAATAACTTTTAGGTATCATTTTATCTTATGCTTATCAAGTAACACAAGATAAACAAGGCATTGACACAAAGATCGTATCTTTGAAACATCAACTATATTGATAGCCATCTTGTCACTACAAGATGCAACAATAAAGTGTTTTTATTGGCAAATTGAAATAGCAGTTCTCAACTCTATTTCGTGTCTTTTAGGCTGAAATAAACTGAAAGGTACTCCTATCTGTGGCAGAAACACTTGCTCCAATGATGAGTATTTCTTTCTTGGTCCTCTCATAAAGGCCATCACTTCTTTGTGGATCTTGTATATCATATATAACAGATCCATATCTTGGTATCATATGCCACAGATAAAGAAGTGTTTATTTCATGATACCTATGGTGGAGATATCTATCCCCTCCTTTCGTCTTCTTTTGTTCTTCCAGATATAGAGGGCATTTCCCTCATTCACCCTCCCATGTGCCTTGAGGCTGAAGACGACTTGGGCTACTGGCTAGCATCAGATGCCTTCTTAGCTTTGCCCTTGCCCTTGCCCTTGCCCTTACACTTGCCTTTCTTTCTGTTGATCAACATCACAGACTTAGGCTTGTCCTTCTTCATTTGTGCCTTGAGGCTAAAGACGGCTTGGATTGCTGGCTAGCATCAGAACACTTCTTTGCTTTGCCCTTGTCCTTGCCTTTAAGACTTACCCCTCATCAATTAAAGATTAGGGTTTTTCCTTTCTTCATCTTTGCCTCTACTATCATCAACATGTCCAACAACTTTGTCAATGCTTGTCAAAGTTGTTCATGTCATAGTTCATCATGAATTGTATGATTCTCGCAACATTTGTAGCATCATACCAATAGCCAACTCTTGGCTCAGAGGGAATCCTTCTTAGTCAGGTTTTTCCACATACCCAATCACATTGAGTGTGTGAATACCTTACTGGATCTCCTTCTGTCATGACATACTAGGACAGTGTCTTGGAGACATCATATGTCTCATGTTGTCTCTACAACTCATAGTTCAAAGAACACAACAGCAAGCACTCCACATCAATGTCATCCTCGGTATGCTTCCATAAGCATATTTTCAGACATTGGTGTGGTGGGATTGAGTTCATCTGGTTCTGGTATAGCTAGGACTCAGAGCTTTCGCTCTTTGATTGAGAACACTTCTCAACATCCTAACCAGTCATGGAATTATTCCCATTTAATTTGTTGGTCTTAAGGACCGATCGCAAATAAAGTGATTATTGTTGATTAACCATTTATTGTACAAAAAGGAAATATATACAATTTAGTCCAAAAACTCCTTTTTTACTTATTTGATTGATTTGAAAAAGTTTTATGATATAATTAGGATTTTAATTAATTATCACTCCCATTATTTTTGTTTAAATTGATAGCCCTCACCATCAATTCGGAAGATTGTGGCGTACAATCTTCTAGTGGGTCAAGATCCTGAAATCCTCTGAGTCGTGACTAGCTAGGGATGTCACCCACAACTTAGATCTTCCAGGTAGGCAACTTTTGCCAATTGCATCATGTGCAACTCTTGAAAGATGTCATATGCAACTCCTTACCATGATCACCCCCATGCCTCAAGGTGTTAGATCCTAACTAGGTCACCTTATTAAGTTCGACCCAAAGCCAACACGATGAATATGCACACTGCTAGGGCAGACCCACATATCCATCCTTCATGCTTCCACGAGATAGATGGTGCACCACGCTAGGCCGTGCCCACACTTGGCCGATCAAGCTTTTCACATGTGTCGCATTTGGAAGGAATCTACAACTTTAATATTTAATGAGGGATTTGGTTTTATAGGTACATATACATATCCAATCACTACAATATATAGTGTGTATCATATACATTCTATATCCCATAGAAAACGTGTGAAATGATAAAAGTGATGATTATGGCCATCCTAATGTGATTCCTCAAGCCAAGAGGAATCACGGTCATCTAGGTCCACATCACATGCAACCTATATAAGATGAACTTTGTGCTTTGTCATTCTAGGTTTGATCAACTCATCTCCATGATTGATCGGCTCGCCATCAGGCCGGTCGGTTGGGTGCCACCAGTCGATCGACTGGTGCCTCTAGTCGATCCGTTCACTAGTCATCCTGCATCTCCTCAGGTCGCCACCCGCTCGTCTCGCTCCTCGAGCCAGTCGTCTGGATCACCAACTGATCAGTTCACACCTTGAACTGATCGTCTCAGTTGTCATCAGATTGTCCTTCGTTCTTTGACATAATAGGAAATATAAAAGATTTATCATATTTACATTTGAATAGAGAAACCCTGAGTTACATTCGGAGGGAGCAAAGGTAGGAAATAAATCTCAAGTTATCTCGAGTTACATCAAGAAAAGGAGTTAGGAAATCGGTGTGCAGACCAAGATGCAAGCAACCACATTCAACCAAGCACACATACATAGGGTTTATTGGCCATAACCACACTATACATCCACCACAAAACTCATTTAAGGGCAACGTGTATCGAGTGAATTCATATTACATATCATATATGAATATTGGGATTTTTGGATTTAGGATTGGACATGCACAAAGCCAATTTTATTCGCATCATATGCAATAAATAAAGGTGACAAACGAAAATTGATCATATCGATAATCCTAAAGTATAGAGCAGTTGACGTGGCTCTGGTACTACTGTTGGGTTTTAGGGGAGACAAAGAAGGCAGCAGAAACATAATATTCTTCTCCCTGAACCCAGTATAAAGGAATCGTGTCAACGTCTATACAGTAGGAAGGATGGTTTGTAAAGACATACCTTGTCCCAAGGCTTGCTCGGAGACGTTACCTCATGGCTTGTGCGGTCTTCACCTCCAGTCTTGGATGGTGTCTGTACAGCTCCTGGTCTCACCGGGACTGTTGGGATTGACAGTTGTCCTCCGAGCGGCAGAAATCTCCCGCCTCTGTAGTAGTCCACACTGACCACCTGGAACTCTGATCGCCTTATCACACAAGAAACTGGAAGGATTCATACCCTCCTGTTGGCGTACTAGTCACCGACACATTCTCCTACAACCAGTCGTTTTTCTAAAGTTGTCTTTCCCTTATTGTGCCTCCCTTATCGGGTAGCACTTGCTCGGGCTCTCCTAGTTACCACAACCAGAGAAAATGACAACTTTGCATAGCAACTAGTGTTCTGAGTTGTTGTACTTTGAGAAGCCCCCAATACCCCTATATATAGGAGGGTCATGGGATAGGGTTCTCTACCCCAGGCAATGAGGGATTAAAGCAGGAGTAGAAGGGTTCGAGATTTTCCACAAAACAACCAACTGCATCAGCTGAACTGATCGTTTCAATCATGAAACAGTCGGTTGGGGATCTGAGCCGATCGGTTCACACCTAAACTGATAGGTTGGGACACCTGAGCCGATCATTTCAAGCATGAGCCAATCGGTTCGTGGTCCTGATCAGTTCCCGATTGACTTTTCCTCTTTTGTTACGAATTGATCCAAATACCAATCCTTGTTCCAATCAAATTGGACAAGTGAAACAAAGAGAAATTTCTCACCAACCTGACTTTCTCAACTTGCTCATTTGGACCAGCTGAGCCGATCGGTTTAACCCTTGAACCGGTCAGTTCAGCCTATCCTGAGCCGATCGGTTCATCTCATGAGCCGATCGGTTCACCAAGATGAGTCGATCGGTTCATCATATGAGCCGATCGGTTGGGAGTGCAGACTGTGCAAAATCAGTCAATTGCAGTTTCAATCAATCGGATACTCTAATCAATCGGTCCAACACCTTGAACACTATGATATTGAGCTATCAATTGATTGAGTGTTTAATTGAACTACTAAACTCCTTTAGTTAGCAATCTAAACATCATTTGTGGATAAACTCCTCTTCCAGGTTAAATCCTATGTGTGTGACCCTACAGGCCCATTTCATGTTGGCAGTGAAAGTCCATAACACTTATGACTTCACAAGCAAAGAGTGGTGCCTAGTCACACATCAGTGCTACCCAAGTGAAATAGAAAGTTGGAGAACAACTTTCAATCCTACAATATGTGAAGTCTTGAGTGCGGTGGAGTGGATCTTCATTTGGCAACTACAAATTGGATAAACAAAATATATTAATGTTAAAGCATTAAGTATGCTATGAAAAGGTAAGTAAATAGTTTAACAATACTATAAAAGTCACTTGGCTAGAAACATCATATAAGAAAGAAGATGAAACAAGGCAAGAAGAACTAACGACATTCTTTATTCAAAGCATATTTTAGGTGTATTTCCATTATACTCAACAACATATTATGGCCATTGACCAGCTTTCCATTGGAAGGGTCTATAAGGGTGCTCAAGATTAGTTGCCCTTTTATCTACATGGCCTACCTTGTCTTGAAATCTCAAGTAAGATTCCCAACCTTGTGCCCTTACCCCGAGAATACAGGTAGGTACACTAGTTTGTATAATGGACAAGTTCAATTATGTTCAAGGTTTGTTCAACATATTTCAAGAAAAACAAACATACTAATAATAGGGAACAAGTAGCTCAAACAAGTAATTAACTAGCCAAGCATTCATATGAGCATACATACAAACAAGACAATACCATAGTAGGGTCAAGAGAGTAAGTGTACCTGGATTAGAGCACATGATTAACCATTGATTAGAAAATCATAAGTAGCAACTTGACTAGATTGTGGTAATTAAATCATCATGGAGATCCTGACATTACAAGTGAGTACAATTGGGTTAATAACGTCAATATTAGGTCTCATTAATTATGATCATGGTGGTTGGATGTGTCGCCTAAGTCTAAGTATCATATCATCTATCACTGATTTCAATATCTCAACTAGATTATGCATAGGCATTATCAAGCAACATTATACGTCATGGGTTAATTAGCACTTAGAGTGACACATCACAACTAGGTCATTGATTATTATTATAGTTCCAAGATCTTAAATAGAGCAATCATATGATTTGAGCAAGCGTAGTCAACACAAGCATCAACATTGGTATAACTAGTCATATTGAATTACAATCATGCATGTTGTCATCATTAGAGTATATATATATGGGGTCTACTTGAGTTAGGAGTCATTAACATCACTAACATACTAATTTGAGATCATTATATAACATGGATGATCCTTCAAGCAAGACTTGCACAAGATTAGAGATCTAGATATCACATGCACCCTAGATCACATATCAAGCCAAGATTAGGGTATTTAGGCACATAAGTGCACAAGAAAGTTCTACAAGACATATAGGGATACAAGGGATTTAAGGTTACTAATTTAGGAGTTCACGTGATCATCTTAGACATAAAAAGTCCCACATGCGAGCTAGGGTTTAGATTCAACATCAAAGTATCCATGTCAAGCATGCTTTAAGGTTCAAGGTACATCATCAAGTCAAATTAGAATGCTAGTATGGACAAGTTCGAATCTTAGTTCAACATGCATAAAAAGTTACTAATTTAGGTCAAGCATGAGGATTAGAAGCACATACTATTAAGGCTAGTCATAAAAGGTGTAACATGTAGCATAAAAGCCCCTTTTTGGTCGTTTTATCAACATAAGATCATTTTAGGGTACAAAAGCTAGCAAAGTGCCAATATTGATGAAAAAGGATGTGCAAGTTAATGATATAAGGTCAACATCAAAGTTTGAGACATAACATATCAAGGTAATGCATACAACATCTTAAAAGAACCTCAAAAACATGTATTTAGAATATCAGTAAAATTCCGAGTAGAAATAGGTCTTGGAACTAGTTCCATTGCAAAGATCTCGATCTCTAGGTACAAATTCATATATAGCATGTCTAGAAAGGCCCAAGGAATTTTTTTATTAAGGTTTTAGGACTAAAAACCTTTTGAGTCGGGAAAAGTGGACCCTTGGATCAAGATCCAAGGTTCGGTGTGGGGGCTGGATCCACCTGACTTAGGCATTCGGCCACCAGGGTTGGCTTGCAGGTGATTGCCTGGTGAGGCTATTGCTCCATGGCATTTCCCAGCATTCAGCGCGCGCCTGGATGGGAGTTGGCCATGTTTGCCCTGGTCTAGTGAAAGAGGGGGGGGGGAGAAACCTCAGTTCAAGCTGGCCTACACAACACATTGGATGGGAATCCAATGCATGTTGGGCGTTGTTCTCTCTGAATCTGACCCCATGAGCTGGGGCAAAGACTAGCTGCAGCGCACCTGGACGGTGCAGGGACAAGCGGGTTATATGGCACCATCGCACCCGGTGAGGTGCCACTCAGCATCCTTGTGTCCATGTGAAGCTAGAGGGAGGAAGATCGAGGCAAGAAAAACAACAGAACGGGAAGACCCAATCGAAATGGCCGGCGGCACCGCCACAAACCAGAGAAGAGAAGAAAGGGAATTAGGGCTCTAGGGCACCCGAGATGCCAAGAAAAGAGAGGGGAAGGAAAGGAGGGAGGTGTGGTGGACTGGTTGCATGTTTTAAAGGGGCGAAAAGGTGTGTGGGGTGTTTGGGCCACCTACGTCGGCCATCTCCTCCTGTGTCAGGGAAGTAGGTGAAGGGGAAGAAGCCTGGCTAGGGCTAAGGAGGGATCTTTAACAATTTGGTGACTTGTGATTGGTTCGAGAAGTCAAGGATGGACCGCCAAGTGGAAGGGAAGGCTAGAAGGTCGGGCAAGAGGGTGTGCCCATTAAATTGGGCCGCATGGGTCAAATTGGGCCCAAAAGAGATGTATATTCGATTTAAATCGTTTTGAACCAAGGGAAAAGGAGGTAAACTTGGAAGGCCCATAACTTGGGCTATGAATGTCTGATTGAGGTGATTTTTGTACCATTAGATTCATAATTGAATTACCTACAATATGACATAAATTCCAAAGCAAGGATAGTTTATTGAAATTGTTAAATTATGATTACAAGTCGATGATGCATACTAAGCATGACACTTAGTTTAAAAAACCATATTGGAGTCAAATATATGCACAAAGTGATAGTTAACCAAAATCAATTCATCAATTTTTCATAAAGTGAGTTAAAGTCGCCAAGGTGTGGGTGAGGGAGGTTGTTGAGTCTAATAGGGTATCTTACGAGTGAAGTGTACATAAATTGAAAGAGAGAAAACCCCAGGTCATCACAATGACCATATGCTCAAATAGGCTCTAAAAACATTTTTGTATATTATGTACTAAATGGAAATTACTAGTGACATTAGTTCTCCATCTTCTTTATTTTTAAACTAATTTCATATTAATATGGAATAAAGAATACCATGCTAAAATGTTGTAATGATTGGGACACAAGATAGGCATCATTTGTCACAGAATTTAATTAAATAGAGACATCAACATGCCAAATGCCAAAATAATTTTTTGCAAAAGGGTGAATACCACTGTTCAACATATCAAGTATGTCTTCCAATGTAGTGGCACCCGAGTAGTAAAGTTGATGTTGTATGACCAAGAAGTCACGAGTTTGAAATCCCTTGGAAATGGGAAACATATCAAGTATGTCTCAAAACTCCAAAGTTTATCACCAAAATGAAAAGAATTAAGTAATACAATTGTTCAAGTTCAACAAGGTTCAACACCCACATGGGTAGATACATAAAGTAAGTATTATACAACTAGAGCTATTCATGATTAGTTGTATAGTGCAACTATCCTTTTTTACATGCTATTGTTATGCAAGTCCAACAACAATATAATCAGTTCTTATAAATTACCTTCACCCAAGGGGTTGGTACATGACCCCAAAAAAGTAAATAAACATTAGGAAACATCATCAAAAGTTGGTATGTGCATATCAATCAATTAAAATGAACAATATTTAGAGGATATTACAATTGGAAACAAATAAGTTTACAAGGCCCCAATGAAAGAGAGAAGTGATGAATGCATATTCATCCATCTTTTTTTTAATATTTTTCTTAGTCATTTTCATTAGATTTTCTCTTTTTCAGTAATTTCTGGACAAAATTGTAATTTACTCATTTCTTTATTTACTTTTGAAATACTTATCCATTTTCTCAAATTTGTAGGGATTTTCTCCAAAGTTATTCTAACTCACTGAGTCAGTGAGACGGCCGTCTCGCTGAGCCCAAACGGTCGGCTCACACCCTGAAGACCCCTCATTTCAAAGTCAAATGACCACCTTGGCCTTGGCACAATATGCCAACTCTGCATGTCAAACGGTCATCTCACTTTAACGAGACGGTCTTCTCATGGAGCTAGATGAGCATCTGAGCAAGATAGATAGCTAGGTGGACTTGACCTACCCTTGTATCAAAAAGTGAGCACTGCCACTTGAGTAGGGTTCCAACCCTTTATATTCATACCTGATGGTATGAAAAGTTCACCTCAGTCTACCCAACTGACCATTTTAGGGTTTTGCTTTGAGACCAAGACACAAAAGTAAGGGCGCCACCATTCACTTATCTAGGGTTCGGTCGCTACTCCAAATTCACACCATGTCACCATCGAGACAGGTGTCTCACATATCCCAGGAATCATCTGGGATGTTACTTTGAGCCTAAGATTTAATCCAAATAGGCATCGCTACAACCCTTCTTAGGGTTTTGATCCAAACCTTCTAGGCTTGCACCCTTTCATCACCATATGACAGTCTCGCTTAGTAAGACAGCCATTTTGTGGTGCACTGACAGTACATTTTAGTAGCTGCCACTTATCAATTTTCTTTCCCCCTCTCAGGGTTTCCATCCCTCCTTCCCCTATAAAGGGAGGGGGACTCCACTAAGAAAAGGGTCCCAAATTGTGTACTTGTTCTGTAGTGAAACTCTGTTAATTTCATTCTAGTGTAATTTCTACATTCAAAGCAATAAAATTCATTCGTTTCTTCTACATTTGGATTCTTCTATTCTCGTTTTTTCTTCTCGCATTTTCATCTTAGAGCAGGAGAGAAAGACGCTAAGCCATTTAATCATCACCACCTTGGGCTCTCAGAGATTCTAGATTTTTGGTCTATGGTTAACCTACTTTTTCTCCTTATTTCTCCCTTACTCACCATGAGTAGCAAGTAGTCTTCTTATTGAGGTAAGGGGAATATCCCCTTGACCATCGTGTTGATTCAGATTTAGTCTATATGATTTTTTCTATATGGATGGCTTTTGGTTTAGACAACCTCCGATTTAAACAAAATGATCTCTCATTTTCATCGTGAGTTAATTTTGGTGGATGCAACCATGGAACCTGGAATTTAGAACAACTAAACCATTTGCATGGGGATTTGGATGTGATCGTGGAAAAATCCCCATTGAGATGATGAACTATGAAGTGTGAACGTCAGGACCAATGGGTTCACGTGGAGTTTGACTTTTGTGTTTTGTTTACAAATAATTTGCATACCCATTTCTCATCTTTTAATTATCGTGTATTCTTGATTTGGTCTTCATTTTTGTTGAGGTGGTGAAAATCCCTAAGCCTCGATGTTTTCCCCATCTAATTTCAACCGTTCTTCCAACATTTTTTCAAATGGCCTTCTTTTTAAATTCTTGCAATATTGTTCTCTTAATTAGATAATCTTTTATTCTGTGCTAACCATCTTCTTCCTTTATTTTTCTTGATTACTTTAATCTTTCCATTTGTTGTTAGTGTAATCTTTTATTCTTCTTGCACTTTAGTTTCTTGCATTAGTTTAATCAACCCCCTTCAAAATCGGAATTTACATTCTGTCAATCTTTCAAAAATACCACAAAAAAAGAAATAATTTCATAACAATTGGGATTAAAAGAAAACAAAATTTAAAAATATTGTCATGTGGGATCGACCCTTCTATACTAAACTTAATTGGAAAGTAAAAGAGGATTAAACCCTAGGATAATTATTCTAGTGAATTGGTGTGCAAATCATGCATATCAACTTTGGCGTTGTTGTCGGGGATAACAGATCGCTTTCTCAAACCCCAAAAAAATTTGAAAACTTTTTTTTTATTTTTTATGCCTTTGAGTAACATTTTGGAAGTGGTATCTCCTATTTCTACTGAGTTTCCATTTTAGTAGTACGTTTTTTTTGCACTCGAATATATATATCTATAATTGTGCATGTGATGCCCATCAGACAATTCTACGCAGCCATGTTTTTATCCCAAGCCAGGGAGAAGCTTCCATTGCTTAAATCGAAAAAACAAACTTAGGATGGATGAACAGGAATTTGCCCATAGGATTGAGTAGGCATTTGCCATTCAAAGAGAACTTATGATGGATGAATGCACGGCCCAAGAAGCCAATTTGTGCACAACCTATATCATTGAGCAAGAGGTCGTAGAAGCCTCTTAGAGGGAGGCTGAGAGACAAAAACAATTAAAAGATTTCTCCACTCCAAAAACTGGATATGCAAAGCACCCAATTGTGCCACTCGCGATTACTGTCCCCCAATTTGAGATCCACACTCAGTGGATCACAATGCTCCAATCCAACCTTTTTCTGGGAACAATGAAAAAAGTTGTCAAGATCACATCCAACGATTCACGACCTTAGTTCCTTTACCAAGATCCCAGGTGTCTTTGAAGATGCCATTAGACTTAGGCTTTTCAAATACTCTCTCTCAGGGCCATCCAACAGTTGGTATAATGTCATGGAGAGTGAAAACCCCATCACCACTTGGGAAGTGCTTCAAACAAAACTTTTGAATAAATACTTCCCTCCTTCCCTTATCTATGAGATCAGGGGACAAATCCTTCTCTTTTCTATGGTCCCTAGAGAAACTTTAAGAGAAGATTGGGAGAGATTTAGGGAACCCCTCTATCGTTTCCCCCATCATGGCATATCACAATATCAACTCATTGAGATATTTTACCGTGGTGTTGATGATGACACCAACAAGTTTCTTAATTCCTCATCTGGAGGAAATTTCATGTTTCAAAACCTAGGCAGCGCATGAGAGGTGGTTAAACAAGCCTCTGAGACCCAAGATAGATGAGGAGCCGGTGGGATCCCCAAGGTTTCTAAGGCCGAGGTAAACCCAGACATCCATACCATTGTTGAAGCCCTTAAATTGATTTCCTTGAAACATGACCGCTTGGAATCTTCTTTCAATGTCTATGAAAGACAATCTCAACAAGTGAGGGTTGTAGAATCTCTATGTGGGATTTGCCAAGGGTATGATCATGCTACCCTCTAATGTCAATATCTCTACAACACTTCTATGCATACTGATGTTGGTCAACAAGTGGAGGATCTTAACTCAATCCATAGCATCCCTATCTAAGGTTACTACAACCCCAACCAAGCCAGAAATCATCCTGGATTTCAATATGGAAACCCGTCGGGAGCTGAAAACTCATCTCAACTTCTCCCTCCACAAAGACCCCCACAACCCCAAGCCAATTACCATCCACCACTAGGCTTTCCTTACAATAACAATCAAAGGAATTTTGGGAACCAAGGGAACTATAGGGACATTATCCCAAATAGTGAACCTTATAAAGGATAATGATGCACGGATTTTGAGTCACTTTTACAGGCCGATTTGATATGTGTTTTGTACACTTATTTGTCATTTCTTTGTTTATATTTGCATAAATCACTATTGTTGGCTTGTACACTCTATTTTCATCAAGTCATGCTTGTTTCATCATATTTATATGACTTTATACATTCTATAGACTTACATTTGATTTTCTGCATTTTTCAGGTATATTATGCATAGTGCAGAGTCAGTGCCACTGACCCCTGAAGTCGGTGCCACTGATGTGGCATCAGTGACCAGGAAGAAATCGACCAAAGGAGTCGGTAGCACCGACCACTAAGTCGGTGTGACAAAGTGGTTTTCTGGCTTAATTCCGAGGATGGAATTTCTTTTAAGGTGTGTAGGATGTGATGGAGTGGACTTTTGGAGTCCTTAATCATCCAATGACATTAGTGAAATCATAAGGTTGAATAATATTGAGAGTTTCAAGGTTTTGACAAAGTAGGTGTTGATGTGATGTTCATATCATGGTTAAGATACCTCTCTTCTTTATGCCTTTTTGAGGTATTTATTTGATAGGTCCATGAATGATTTTTATGCACCAAAATGTAATAGAATGTATCTTGAGGGGTAGCAAAGCTATGGTTAAAATTTGGTGGAAATTGGAGCATCCTAGAGAGAGTTATTTAAGTGTGAAATTTGTGAAATAATGTGCCTTTTTGGTGTTTATTAAACCTAAGTTTGGTTTTGTCACGCCCATGGATCTTAGACTGGGTTGTGTGGACATTTCCAGGCCTTAGATCGTTTATCCAGTGGACATTGTGCTTGTGAAGGGATGTCACAGATTTGTTTAAGTGGGCAACCGCGCTTAACCGTTGGATAGCATCTGACGGATGTCAGCTTGTCTCCTACCTTGCGGTTAGAGCAGGGTAGTGGGGCAGCTGACCCCACGCCCACCCCGGCCACCACTCTTTGAGATAGTGGGGCGATGGGCAAATTTGACTGACCAGTTGTATTCTATTCACCACAGGAAACTCATGACCCTTTTTCTTTTAGTTGTTGGTTGAGTGAGCACGGAGGACGATCCCCCCATCTTCGCGGCCTCTCCATTGCAATGTGCAGGTGAGAAACACAGGTTGTAATAGGGGTCAAAATTGAGGAGAAGCAAAGATGAGGCTATAGGAGAAGGATGCAGGAATTTCCAGTGGTCGTGTTCTTCTTCATGGATGAAAACCACCAGTTAGCTGGCGATGAAGACCAACTTCTGAGGTTGTGCGAGGAGCTCCCTCACTTCAATAAGAGGACGAGGAGGAGTTGTTGAAGTATAAAGGGAGATTTTGGGATCTTTTTTAGTGACGGAGAGCCCCTGTAGTGGAGAAGCCCAAAATCATCCGAGCTGCTCCACCACGGATGAGATCTAGAGTCAGACCACCTCGAGACTGGAGGAGACGCTTTCGTGACTCCAAGGCCTATCCTAAAGTTTCTTCCAATATGAGAAGGAAGTATGGAGGCCTGGACGATGCATGATGGCTCACCGGAAGATCCACCCTCCTTGGCGGCGGCCTCTGGCAGCGGCTGTAGGAACCAGAGCTCGACAATCATTGTGGAGGTACCCAGCGGCCGTGGAGATCTCTCCAAGGTTGACGAAGCTGAGGGAAGCTTTAATGGTGGATTAGGAGGACCTGGTGGCGAGATACTGCTCGGCGGAGAGCTTCCACATGGCAGCGGCTACATCGCGAGAAACAGAGTCCCACTGGGACTCCGCGATCGCGTGAGGAAGGGAATTAGTTTGGTCTAGGCTGAAAGTGCGATCTAAGCACACAGATGATGAGAGGAAAACTGGGTCTACAGCCCTAAACTAGGCCCAGACCAAGGAAATGGATGTGCCTCTCAAGGCCATGTGTCGGCAGGGCATGGCCTAAAAAGGTAAAATTGCCCAGTAATTTCAGTAAATACCCAATTCTTCAATAATTCGTAGTAATAGCCCGGTTATCAGAAAAATACAAGTAAGGTATCGAAATTCTCAGAAAAATGAGTAGAACACATTAGAATAATAATATCAGCCTTTTGAAGCTTAAAACTCTATGATATCATGTAAGATGTGTAATATTTGTTTGATGGATAATAAATATCAAATGATGTTCTAAAATTATGGAAAAATGTCAGTAAGTCTATAATCAAGTTATAATGCATGTTATGCCAGATATGGTCATGTTGATGCAAAAAAGTATGTAATTTTCTTTATATGGCTAATTAGGGCTAACAACCCTAAATAAAATGTAATAAATATGTACATGCTCAATAAATGTTGAAATTTATAGAATAAGTTCATATCAGTAACTGGAAGATAATATGTAGATCTGAGATCGGTTTTGTACACGAAATTCATGTTATATGAGATTGACCCTTAATACATGGTATGAAACCCTGATTTAGGTTAATGCATGTAACCTAAGGCTAATAGGTTCACATAATGATGGAAAATGTGATTATCAAGTTAATGAGTAAATAATCTGGAAAATGACATCAGTATGATAATTCTAAGACTAGAATGCAAGTAATAATGGAAATATACTAAAGAGATAAGGGAAACCCTAATGAACACGATTAGGGTTAAGATGAGATGTATGATGATGAGAATCTGATGATAGTATATGATCTTGTCTTAATCAGGTTTAATAAAGTTATAGATGACATGAGGATATGATGATTAGGTTTGTCTTGATCAAGGTATGCCATTACCTCTTACTTGGCTTATTATACAATATGCTTATGTTATATGGTAGTAAAGACTTGGCATATGGTATTGATTGAAATAATTGTTCTGGTATGATATGTTGCATGATTTTCCATACTTATTGCTATGAACACATGAAACATAATATATATGTTCCATTATATCTAAGCACTTCAACTCTTTGGTAGTAAAGTGTTGGAAATAAGTACTTCAACTCTTTGGTAGTAAAGTACTTGGAAATGATCCAACTCTTTGGTAGTAGATCATAAAGGCCTTAATGCATTCAACTCTCAGGTAGTAAATGCATGAATGATATAATGGAAAATGGCTTAAAATATGTGTTCTCTTTTGTTAATGAATATCTTTGTGCAAGTACACGCTTTTCTTATATTTCTTTAATGCTGCCAAGTATTAGTTTTATCTTATTGCCAAGATATGATGAGAGTTATATAAAAGACAGATAGGCGTACTCAGTACAATATTCTTGAATATTGTGCTGACGTGTACCGCATGAAATCTTTTGTTTAGGTTGTGGTTATGCTTTTGAAGATCTAGGATAGTTGAGAGTATGTGTGGCGAGCTGATGTACAGGTGGACCTGTTGTCTTAAGATCATGTAGTTTAGTAGTAGTGCATGTATGTGTTATAGTTTGTTGTTCAATATGTAATATCAAATGTTGTAATAATTCATGTTGTAATTATATGTTGAATGGTGAACATGTGTGTATGGTTTTATTATTGTTCATGTACATGTGCTACTGATTGTGTTTCCTTCTGACTTCCTCTGATTTTCTTCTTCTTAGCCTAGTGTGGGGTGTTTAAAGTGGGATTCTCACTGAGGTGAGGGTTTCAATTTGGACGTCACACATCACATTAAGTTTTAGAAAATCCAGAGACGTCACAGTCGGTATCACCGAGACAAAGCTTTACCGACGGAGGCGATCACCCAGACAAGTCGATGGCATCGACCACACAGGTCGGTGCCACCAAGTTAGCTTCAGTGAGATAGGGAGGAAACTCACCTCATCTTGGTTCCACTGACATACCAATCGATGGCACCAACTCATCCAGAGACCGACAAAGGCCCGATACATCCGGTGCCACCGACTCTGTCGGATTTCAGTAATCTAAATCGGTCGCCCGATCCAACAATCCACATTATGTGGTACCTTAAGTGACCTAGGACAAAAAGGGGAGGTCGGCCAGACCTAAAAGTGGACATCACATTGCACCACGGGGGACGAGAGAAGAGAGGGAGAGAAGCATGGAGTCGAAGGACGACAACTGGACGATTCGAACACCTTTGACGGGCGTTTCTACCGCCGAAAGGCTACAACATCGCCTTTCCAAGGGTTACACTAATTCTTTCATGTTTCCTACAATTTTCTTCTCTCCTTCCATGTATTTTCAACTAAAAACCATGCGGGGCTAAACCCCTTGATTCCTTAGGACCTAGGAGTAGCTCGGGGCAACCACTGTATCGACTTTTACATGATTTAATGCAATTTTCCCTCCTAATTCATGGATATTTATGTGTGTGAATGAATGTTCTTTTGTTGATTGATCACCTTCATTGGAAATCTTAGGCGAATAATTAATCTGGAAGGAGAATTAAACGCATGAAAACCATGCATAAATACTATCTTACGCATTCTTTGGTAAAGGTAATGCACGGGTAGTGGGAAGATACCTAGATATTGAACGTAAAGCACCTGATCTAAGATATAAATTGCCACAGACATGGAATTGGCTTAGAATTAGGTAGTGGATTGTACCGTGAAAGCGGGAAATTCTCGCTACGGGCTTTCTATTCAGGAAGAGGGTAAATTATATAAAAGTTAGTAAAAGAAGATACAGCGGGGATCTGTGGTGAAACTGACGTTCCTGAGGAATTCCACCTCTCGTGACTAAAACAAACCATTTTTAATTTTAATTTTCTCTTGTTTTGCTTTAAAAATTGATTCTCTCAAATTTTCAGCCGGCTTAGCTGATCGTACTATAGTTAGTAGTAGTCACTGAGACTACATTTCCCTGTGTTCGACTCGGGCCTCACAAGGTCTGTATTACACGACGTGTACACTTGCGTTTAGACGTACGTAAAATACATGTCAAGTTTTTGGCACCGTTGTCGGGGAGACGGCGATGTCTCATCACTACAAGTGTTGCAGTCAGCCATTCTAGGCCGCTTTTTAATTTGTGTGCACTTTAATATTGAAAAAAAAGTATATATTCATTTCATATTCATTTATCGCATTATCTCTTAGGGTACCTTGGCTAACTATTTTCAATCTTTCAGGTACTAGTGTATGGTGGCAACGAGGACCACTGACTACGGAGAAGCTACACCTGCATTTCCAGGGGCTGGCGAAGCCTCAATTCAAATAAATTCATTAGAAAGCATACCATTGTCACCCAGGTAACAAGAAATGGGAGACGGTAACCCTGGAGCAGATAAGACCATCTGGGAAAGGATAAAAGCATCTTCCTCAGTGGCACAGACAGGGCCAATTAAGAAGCAGCATGTGAATGTGGCTCAGTACAAGATTGATCCAGGTTTGATTGCACTCGTCAAGTCACAAGCATTCTATGGGAACGCTCATGAAGACCCAGTGGCACATATTAGTAATTTTGTGGAAATCAGTGATATGGTCAAAGTTGACAGGTTTCCTCAAACCAACATCTATCTAAAGTCGTTTCCATCATCACTGGCTGACAAAGCAAAGGAATGGTTGCACAACCTGCCTAAAGAGTCGATAGAGACATGGGACGACATGGTGGAGGCATTCTTTGAAAAATATTTTCCTCCAGAGAAGACAAATGAGCTAATCAAGAATATCCATAACTTCAAACAGCATGCATCTGAATCGTATTCCGAGGTGTGGGTGCATTTTCAAATAATGCTAAGGAAGGTTCCACATCACGGGATAGATTTGGAAAATCAAGTAAAGATGTTCTATTTTGGGTTGTGAAAAAGTGAACGGACTACTCTAGAAAGTGCAGGTTCGGGATTCTTCCTCAATAACCCACCATCAACATGTCATGAGATTTTGAAGAACATGGCGAGAAATCAGGCTTGGGGAAATGAGAGAGACAATCCAAAGTAGATCAAAAGCATAGAGGAGTTCAAGGCTATTTCTTCCTTGAATGAAAAGTTGGACCTTATTGCAAAGAAGTTGCTTGAGAAGGACGATCATTTTTCTGAAGATGAAGAGCAGGTGAAATACATGCGTCAGCAAGGATACCGCAATAATGACTACACATGGAGGAAGGACCCCAAGTTCTCATGGAAGGATCCAAACAACTTCTTGCATGATACAGATCAGCAGAATCTGTAGAGGCCAGTGCAGCAGTAGCGTCCAGTGGTAGAAGAGAGCACTAATGACATCTTGAAAAAGATTGTGAAGCAGAATGAAATGTTACTCAATAATGTTCAGCGGGACCTCCAGAACCATAGTGCGCAGATGAGAACTTTTGAGACGTCATTATCTCAGCTTGTAGTGGATGTTGTTGCATTAAAGAATCCTTCTCAGCATGGGTTCCCAGGAAATACTGACACTCCAATGGGGAATCAGCAGGTCAAAGCCATACTATTGAGAAGTGGGAAGAAGACATTGACCCCACAATATGAGGAGAATGAGGCGATCAATCCTATTGACAGTAATGATTCTGTGCCAGAGCAAACGCAAGCAGAACCTGAGATAGGGAACATAGGGCAGGAGCAAAGGAAAGATGTTGAGCCTAAAAAGCAGACGTCATATGTACCACCACATCAGAGAACGCAGGCGGTACCAGCTCCATATCCCAATAGCTTGAAGGAGACAAAGTAGGACCAACAATTTAAGAAGTTTTTGGACAACTTTAGGAAGCTTTCTATGAATATACCATTGATTGAGGCAATTGAACAAATACCTTCATATGGCAAGTTTCTAAAGGATATGATTAATAGGAAGAGAAAAATTCCAGAGTTTGATGTAGTTGTCTTAAGAGAGAAAGTTAGTGCCTTCATCTTAGGTACACTTCCACCAAAGAGGCAAGATCCCAGATGTTTCAATATTACATGCTATATCGGGAAGACAAGGTTTGGTGAGGCACTTTGTGATTCAGGGGCAAGCATTAACTTGATGCCCCTATCTACTTTCAAAAGGCTTGGTCTCAAAACATCAAGGAAGAGCAGCATGACGATACAATTGGCAGACAACTTGGTAGTTACACTGTATGGCATTTGCGAGGATGTGCTTGTTAAGGTGGACCGGTTTGTTTTTCCTACAGATTTTGTAGTAATGGAGATGCAAGCTGAACATGGCAACAAACTCCTGCTAGTATGGCCCTTCTAAGCTACAGCCGACATGATTTTAGAGATGGGAAGAGGCCGCTTGACTATGGGGATTAAAGATGACAGGTTCGAGATAACCATGCTGGGAAATTCCAAATCATCTGATTCTCAAGAGCAATGCAATATGGTACAACACATGAAAAATAATATTTTCTTGTTCTTGGGAAAACCATTCCTAGACATGGCACATGTTATGACAAAGGTAGACTAGGATACACTTGTTGAAGATATTATGGAGAACACCAAGGTGCTCTCACTTACCAAGGCGCTAGGATACCCGAATGATAGAGAAGAGGAAGTGAGGCTGTCTACCGTGGATGAATATGCAGAGGAAATCATATTACAGGTCCACCCACAGCTTCCTCTAGAGGTTTGTCTCATAAACATAAGTGATGATTGTGTTATGGACCAGTCAAGGGAGAAGTGTGTGCAACTACTTAAGGTGCTGCCATGCCATTACAGTAAGCATTTTGAGGACTTAGGGCCATTACCACCGCCTTTAGTGTCATCACTCCTAACCCCGCCTGAGTTAGAACTCAAGCCATTGTCACCTCATCTGAAGTATCTTTTTCTAGCAGTAGAGGAGAAGCTACCAGTCATCATTTCAGCATCATTGAGTATTTTGGAAGAAGAACAATTGATCACAGTGTTGAAGAATGACAGAGGTGCTTTTGGTTGGTCTGTGGCTGATATCAAGGGGATTTCTCCCACCTTATGCCAACATAAGATTCATCTAGAAGAGGGCAAAAAGCCAGTCAGTCAACCTCAACATCGCTTAAATCCAATTATGATGGAGGTGGTAAAGAAGGAGGTAATCAAGCTACTATCGGAAGGTATTATTTATGTTATTTCTGACTCTATGTGGGTAAGTCTGACATAGGTAGTACCTAAGAAGGGGGGAATCACAGTCACTACCAATGCATCTAACAAGCAAATCACCACTAGATTAGTGACAGGATGGCGTGTTTGCATCGATTACCGCCGGTTGAACGATGTGACCCTTAAAGACCATTTCCCATTACCGTTCATAGATCAGATTTTGGAGCAACTTTCCAGTCGCTCCCACTTTTGTTTTCTTGATGGATATTTGGGTTACAATCAGATTTCAATAGATCCTAAGGATCAGAAGAAGTCTACCTTCACTTGTCCTTATGACACCTTCGCTTATTGTTGTATGCCTTTCGGGTTGTGCAACGCACCCGTGACTTTTTAGAGGTGTATGTTGGCAATTTTCTCAGATATGGTAGAGCGATGTCTTGAAGTTTTCATGGATGATTTTTGGTTTATGGGACGTCGTTTGAAGATTGCTTGCAAAATTTGGACAGAGTGTTGCAGAAATGTGAAGACACCCATTTAGTGCTTAATTGGGAGAAATGTCACATGATGGTTAGCGAGGGCATTGTTTTAGGCCACAAAGTGTCTAGCAAAGGATTGGAGGTAGATTCGGTTAAAATATAGGTAATCTCAAAACTCCCTCCACCGCTATCGGTGAAGGTAGTTAGGAGCTTTCTAGGCCATGCCGGGTTTTATCGTCGATTTATTAAAGATTTTTCTAAAATCGCTAAGCCTTTGTCTGAGCTTTTCGAAAAGGATGTTGAGTTCAATTTTGATGAGAGGTGTTTAAAAGCTTTTGAGAATTTGAAAGAGAAACTCATATCTGCACCAATTGTACAGGCTCCAGATTGGAGCCAACCGTTTGAGTTGATGTGTGACGCATCAGATTACGTGGTAGGGGTTGTGTTAGGGCAACGTCTCAACAAGGTCCCTACGGTCATTTATTATGCATCTAAAACTCTTAACGACGCATAATTAAATTACACCACCACATAAAAGGAACTCTTGATTGTTGTTTTTGCTTTTAAAAAGTTTAGGCAATACCTTGTAGGAGCTAAAGTGGTGGTGTGGACGGATCATGCAGCCATTAAGTACTTGCTACAGAAAAAGGACGCCAAGCCTAGACTTATCCGTTGGATCCTTTTATTGCAGGAGTTTGATATTGAGGTGAAAGATAAGGCGGGGATTGAGAATGTGGTGGTTGACCACCTATCTAGGTTAGAGAGGGTAGATAAGAAAGACCTTGACATACCCATCCTAGAAACCTTTCCCGATGAACAATTATTTGCTCTTAATCATAAAGACCCTTGGTTTGCACATATTGTGAATTATCTTGTTTGCAAAGAGTTGCCTAATGATTAGGGGTATCAGGAAAAGAAGAAATTTTTCCATTCACTGCGTTATTATTTTTGGGATGATCCTATCTTGTTGAGACAATGCAGGGATGGTATTTTGAGAAGATGTCTGCCAGAGAGCGAGTACGAGAGTGTGTTGAAACACTGTCACACACTACCTACAGAAGGGCACCATGCTAGTTCTAGGACAGCTGCAAAAGTTCTAAAAAGTGGTTTGTATTGGCCAACGTTGTTCAAAGACGCCTACAATTTTGTGTGGAGGTGCAATGCGTGCCAACGGTCCGATAACATATCCAAGCAGCAAGAGATGCCCCTAAATGTGTTCCAAGAGGTAGAGGTTTTTGATTTGTTGGAATATATTTTATGGTGCCCTTTGTGTCCTCTAATTCCTACCTTTATATATTGTTGGTTGTTGACTATGTGTTGAAGTGGGTGGAAGCAATTCCAACCTGCACCAATGATGTTGTAGTTGTATGAAAATTTGTCAAAGATCACATTTTTTGTAGGTTTGGAGTGCCTAGGATGATCATTAGTGATGGGGGAACTCATTTCACTAATTTCAAGTTTGGAGCACTTTTCAGCAAGTATGGAGTGACGCATCAGGTGGGTACACCCTATCACCCACAAACTCAAGGACAAGTGGAGATATCAAATAGAGAGAATAAGAAGATCCTTGAGAAGACGGTGTCATCAAGTAGGAAAAATTGGAGTGAGTTATTGGTTGACGCACTTTGGGCCTATAGGACAGCCTACAAGACACCCATAGGAACCACACCCTTTAGGTTAGTTTATAGTCGGGTGTTTCATCTTCTGATGTCATTAGAACACAAGGCTCATTGGGTGTTGAGAATTCTAAATTTTGATCTTGATGAAGCTATGAAGATGAGAAGGTTGGAATTGAATGAACTTGATGAACTAAGATGGAATGCCTATGAAAATGCTAGATTGTACAAAGAAAGGACAAAGCAAATTCATGATAGGCATATCAAGAGGAGAGTGTTCTATCCGGGAGAGAGTGTCTTGCTTTTCAATTCCAGGATGAAATTACACCCTGGGAAACCCATGTCTAGATGGAGTGGACCCTTTATCATAGAGGAGGTGTTCCCACATGGGCTGTGAGAATTAAAGAGGGGGGAAGAACCTTCTTAGTGAATGGACAGAGATTGAAACACTACTTTGAGGAAGATTTCACTAGAAAAGTGGATGAGGTGAAACTCATCGCTCCCATTTGATCTTGAGCTTTAGAGTTATCTAGACTAGGACATTAAACGAGGGTGCTTGTTGGGAGGCAACCCAACCATTAGGATGTTTGTTTCATGCATTTTTCTTTAAGTCATTTCATAGTACTTAGTTTTTGTAAAAATGATACCCTAACTCGATTGTTCAGTGTGCAGGTTGTGGCTGAGTCAGTGCCACCGACTACCAAGTCAGTGCCACCGAGTCATGGTCAGTGGGACGGGCATATCGGCTGATATGAGTCGATGCCACTGACTTCACAATCGGTGCTACCAAATTTTCTGAAGAAAGTGCAGAACTCGGGCGTGTTTAACTGATAAACCGAGTTGGTACCACCGACTCTGCTTGGGTCCCATGCGTGTGTTGATCCTCATCGATAATCATGTCAGTACCACTGACCTCGATGTTGGTGCCACCGACGTCTAGACACACCGATCCATGGGTAACCTTGATCTATGGCCCAGATGCATCCACGAGGATTATCTAAAGTTGCAATCATGCCCAAAAGTTGGTGCCACCGACACCCAGTCAGTGCCACCGACTCGTCAGCAATCTGGAAAAATGAAGATCATGCACTGACAGTCATCGATGCACTGAGTATGTGGATTCGGTCCCGGAAGTCAGTGCCACCGACTCTGTCGCAGCAGGTCGGTTTCGGCCCTATAAGATGGGGGTGTGGTTTGATTATTCTTCACAACTTGAGGAACCAAGACTACCCTGAGCACGAGCGGCTACCCCGAGCATCCAGAAGCTACATTGAGCTCTTTCTTTCTCAATCTTCTTCACCACTTGCTCAGTTATCATGGCCAGACGAGGAGGACCCCCTGGCACTCTAATCCCATGACCACGCATCAGCCACCCCACGACGGAGGTGTGGAAGGTCTATGAATAACTTGCAAAGCGTCCATTTACACCCACGCGATATGGCAACCATCAACTGCTGGAGGACATGGGCTTCCTGACAATATGGCATACGTCCTCGAGAAACAAGAATGGGATAGAGGATCTGTCAACCCAATCTTTGGTGGGTGGCCGGCGTATAATGAAATCATCATTGAGTTCATGGCATATCTGGAGATGGTGATCATCCCTGATCAAGCATGTCTGTCAAGCAGCAAGGGGAGAGAGGGGAGGGTAGATTTTTCCTCTACAACACCAACTATTCTCTCACTCTTCGGGCCTTCAATGATATTTATAGGTGGCCACACGAGCCATGTCGTCAGCCAGAGAATGTCGATCTGGATGACATCTGGAAGGACTTTGTGACAATGCCGGAGGGCAAAAGGATTAACTTTCACCACAATTCGTTGGCAGATTTTGAGAATCCCTTTGTTCGGGTGCTCCATCGGATGCTAACAAACACGGTATTTGCCAAGTCAACCCAGGAACAAGCAAAGGTACAAGTATTGGACTTGTACTTCTTATATCAACTCATGGAGGGAAATCCGTTCAACTGGGGAGCGTTCTTTCTCCATCATGTCATGCAAGTGCGGCGCAATGTTAAGCAAGCTACACCTATTCTGTTTGGGGGACTTATCACCCCCATTGCCATTCATTTGGTCCTTGAATTGTCTATTCCGGAGCTGCTAAATTCCAGGTTGCGCATCGACTGCCTCCACTTCAAGCAAGCCGGCCTCATCACTGTGGATGCCGGTGGCATCTACGCCACATGCTCAGTTGATGATACCTTCTACCAGCATTGACTCCCTAATCCCATATTCAACATCAGGGGTGTTGGACACTATAGATGGCTGGCTCTGGGCAATGATGACAATGTTGGACAACAACAAGCTCAGGCTGAGGAGGAAGACACGGGTAGCAACGACGTGGAGGAAGTGGAGGCCACCATTCCTATATGTCATAGAGTGGCTCCAAGGAAGTGTCCTCACCATTATCCTACCTCATCATCTTCTGCACCGCCGCCCTCTCAAGAAGGACAGAATGCCTATTCTATGGAAGGTATGTATAGCATGTTGCAGGACATCCAGACGTAGCAACAGCAGCAAACCCAATCTCTGGCTGGCATTCAGGACATTCAAGGCAGGTTGTATACAAACCAGTAGGCGATCTATGAAAATGAATGCCTTCTCTTAGCCAACCAAGAGAATATACATCAGCATATGCAGTGGATGGAAGCTTATCAGTAGCCTTTCTTTGATAACTACTGGAGCCAGGGGCATCCATAGAAGTTACCCGATGCCGCCGGATATGCCACCATCTGACCTGACTTTCCAGGGAATGTTTCCTCCCCAGGATCCCACACAGCCACCGCCACCACCATTCTGAGTCAGGTATCACTGTTCCACCTCTTGAGTTAGGATATTGACTATGCAGCCATAGTCATATTCAAGCTTGGGGGGTGCTAGAATAGCTTCTATCTTAACTTTTATTTTTTGTTATCTTAGTTTTTGTTTTAGTTATTTTGCTTCATTTTGAAAGAATGAAAAAAGTTAGTTTTTGTTTTGTTAGTTTTTCTGTTATGTAGGATCCAGATTCTATCTAGTGTAATATGTGGAGAAGTAAATGCATGGTTTATGTGAAGATATCAATCTCTGGGGTGGGTGCAATTTTGTGAAGTAAATTTAAAATGTGTGAGTTGATCTTGTGAGTACGAGAGTTGCATAACTGAGGAAGTGCCTGAGTAAGTCAGCTTTAGGACATTAAAGCATAAATTACCATCTACTTTGTCTAAGAAAGTGATTGACAAGGATTGTTGAGCATGAACTGATCAAACACTAATGTGACCTTAAATTCAAATTCAAGAAAGAAATCTCATGATTACCCTATACACAGGTCATTAGAGAGGGACATATGATTTTCTCTTAAGGTTCTATCTCTTAGTCGTGTGATCTCATCCACCGCATACATCTGCTTTACACACCACCATAAGAAGATTGAGTACATATTATCATTCTTTCTTTTTTATTGCATTTACATTGTATAATAGACCTTGTATAATAGTTGTTTATTTTTGCTTGCATTAGTGAAATATATATATATATATATATATATATATAGATATAGATATATATATATATATGTACATGCACAACAAAAATGTTGGTACATGTCATTTAGTTGCATAACATCTTTGTTCATATAGTTACAACTGCATTACATAAAGCATATAGTATCATCATGTGCTAAGAATTCTTCTAAAACATAAGAAGGTAGTGACTTTGCCCATACGCTTAAAATAAAGAAGAAAAATAGTGTCATGATATAAAAAAAAATGTAGTGTAAGTAGAAGCCAGTAATAGCATGTTGAAAGGGGGCTTGAAAAAAAAGTCAAAAAGAAAAAAAAGGGATTGAGTAGAGTTTCATAAAGTGAGGGAGAAAGGGCATAGTCTTACCTATATCATAAGGAAGAATTAGTACATGATGTATTTTTGTAGATATTTTGTCTTATCGTGAGATGAAATAATAGTTGCATGCATCATTTCACCATAGTGATTAGGCATTAGGAGCATTTTATAAAATTCTCATCATCATAGGCTTATCATAATTTTGATTGCATGAATGATTTTATGTGCCCGTGATTCTTCCACAGCCACCCATTCCAACTACCCGTTGCTCTTATTGGTAGGCCACTCAATTGATTTTCTCCTCATTCATTATCTATCAGGAGAACTACTTCCATCTAGATGGTAGGTAGAGAAAAAGGGCAACGTAGATAGGAGATCACACGATGCACCAAGTATGAACCGAATGAGTTTATCATATTAACTTCTTTAATTGATAGTGTTTCATTGATTGGGGGACAGATATCTTGGACAAAGATTTTTGGGCGCCTATAGGGCAGTTAGTGTTCAGTGGTCAGTGAAGGTCGTAATGAGGACCAAAAGGTGGAGATTTTTAGATGTAACTTATGCATGATGTCATTTTGCTGACTTGTCTCAATCAGATCCAAAGGTATTGTTGCTCGAGGATGAGCAAGATTCAGCTTAGGAGAGTTTGATGCATGAGTTTTGAGTCGCTTTTACAGGTCGATTTTATATGTGTTTTGTACACTTATTTGTCATTTCTTTATTTATATTTACATAAATCATTATTGTTGGCATGTACACTCTATTTGCATCAAGTCATGCTTGTTTCATCATATTTATATGATTTTATACATTCTACAGACTTATACTCAATTTTCTACATTTTTTAGGTAAATTATGCATAGTGCAGTGTCGGTGCCACCAACCCCTGAAGTCGGTGCCACCGACGTGGCATCAGTGACCAGGCAGAAATCGACCAAAGGAGTCGGTAGCACCAACCACTAAGTCGGTACCACTGAGACAAAGCTTTAGCGATGGAGGCAGTCACCCAGACGAGTCGATGGCATCGACCACATAGGTCGGTGCCACCAAGTTAGCTTCAGTGAGAAAGGGAGGAAACTTGCCTCAGCTCGGTGCCACTGACATTCCATTTGATGGCACCAACTCAGTCAGAGATCGACAAAGGCTCGATACAATCGGTGCCACCGACTACCAAGTCGGTGCCACTGACTCTGTCATATTTCAGTAATCTAAATTGGTTGTCCAATCCAACGGTCCACGTTATGTGGTACGGTAAGTGACCTAGGACAAAAAGGGGAGGTCGGCCAGACCTAAAAGGGGACATCATGTTGCACCACGGGGGACGAGAGAAGAGAGGGAGAGAAGCACGGATCCAAAGGACGACAATTGGATGATTCGAGCACCTTTGACGGGCGTTTCTACCGCCAAAAGGTTGCAGAATGCACGTTTCTCGAGGATGATCATCTGGAAAATCACCTTTTCAGGGGTTACACGAATTCTTTCATGTTTCCTTTGTTTCTCTTCTCTCCTTCCATGTATTTTCAACTGAAAACCATGCGGGGCTAAACCCCTTGATTCCTTAGGACCCGGGAGTAGCCCGTGGGAACCACTGTATCGACTTTTACATGATTTAATGCAATTTTCCCTCCTAATTCATGGATATTTATGCATGTGAATGAATGTTCTTTTGTTGATTGATAACCTTCATTGGAAATCTTAGGCGAATAATTAATCTGGAAGGAGAATTAAAAACCTGAAACCCACACATAAACACTATCTTACGCATTCTTTGGTAAAGGTAATGCACGGGTAGTGGGAAGATACCTAGAGATTGAACGTAAAGCACCTGATCTAAGATAAAAATTACCATAGACATGGAATTGGCTTAGAATTAGGTAGTGGATTGTATTTTGAAAGCGGGAAATTCTCACTACGGGCTTTCTATTCAGGAAGAGGGTAAATTATATAAAAGTCAGTAAAAGAAGATACAGTGGGGATCTGTGGTGAAACTGGCGTTCCTGAGAAATTCCACCTCTCGTGACTAAAACAAACCATTTTTATTTTAATTTTCTCTTGTTTTGCTTTGAAAACCGATTCTCTCAAATTTTATACTCACTTAGCTGATCGTACTGTAGTTAGTAGTAGTCACTAAGACTACGTCTCCCTGTGTTTGACTTGAGCCTCAAAAGGTATGAATTACACGACGCGTACACTTGCGTTTAGATGCACGTAAAATATGTGACAGACAACAATACCAAAACCACCACCTCACCTATCTGGGTGCTCTATGGTCTTCCCTCTTAGGCTTGACCACCTTTGACCTTCACTCCAAGGCTTGGTCATCTTAAATCTTACATCCATATATGGTATGTAGGTTCGGGCAAGTCATATATATATTTACATGGTGATAATCATAGTCACATTATAGATTGTAGAAAATAAAGTCATTCAAGTAGTTATTTTCATGCAATCGATGAAACCTCAGGAATCGCCATGAAACTAAAGTAAGTAATCATAAAATAACCACATACCTAATTTGGAGATCTCAAAGAAATAAGAAAAGTTTAATCCAATCAGGTAATCCAATCAAACCAATCATACAAGCACAACTTCATCCTGAAAAGCATGTATGACCTAATTACTACACACTCATCATAAACTCATTTTATTGACTTGGGAATCCCTTCTAGGGTTTCTAGGTTGAATTAGGGTTTCCTTAGGGTTTCTTAGATCTATTTATCAAACTTTACCTTTTTAGGTCAACAAACCCCAAAACAGCTTTTCTATATACAAAACCCTAATGACTCAATTATCCACATAAAAGCCCCTTTATTACCAAATTAGGCTTAGGATCATTCTAACTTTATCTTATAAATAAGTTTTTTAAATATAACTCATCAAAAGTCATAATCACCTAGATTAGGGTTTCTAAGCCCATTAATGCACTTTATACATATGAAACCCTAAATTAGCCAATTAAGCACATAGATCATCTTTTAAGATCCAAAACATCCCTTTTGATTAACAACAATTTAATATCCACTTAAATCATCCATAGCACTTTACTCAATCTTATTAACATCACAATTAGGGTTTCTTATTCATAAAAGCATTAAAGGTGACAACTTTATATATTTCTTGAATTGTGAATAGAATCAGGCTCCAATAATATTTTTATTGCAATCTACGTATTTTTCTTATCAACTTTCATATATAATTTATCTTCATCTAATATTCCTATAATTACTTGTAATTTTATCAAGTTAATCATTTATTAACCAATGGGAGCATGCCACCTGGGCGGAGCATCCCGAGTCCCACCCAAGCCACCTCAACTGGGCCAGCCAATCGGCCCTTGCCATCTCGACATGGCTTGCCCCTGTGGAGGCACACTTGGCTAAGCCAAAAATAGAAGGAAAATACATAACTACCCTTACCTACATAGAAGAAGAGTCTGGGAACTATGGTAGTTTCACCACAAGCTTTCTTCAACCTCCACTCATGCTCCCTTATGTGAACTAGTGGTCAACCTACTAGTTGACTTCATGATCCAGTCCTCCCCTTCAGCACGGAAGAAGTCGTTCACCTTTGCCCCGTTCTGACAAACTCAATGGCACCTTCCTCGCCTTCAACAGTGGTCGAAGTCGACGAGACCGCAAGGGTAAATCTCGGTGAGGAAGCAAGTCTTGGGCGACTTTGCTGTCATGGTTAGGAAGGCAATTGAATATGGGGAAGGGAAACAATGATTGCGTAGAACCTTGCGGAGACTTACCAATCTTACAGACGGGTCTATGGTCCCCCTTTTATAACCTTGGGCTATGGCTGGTGCTCCTGGTTCTGAGCATATTGCGAAAATCCTCTAGGATTCCCAAAACCACCACAATCCTAGGATCACATTCTTTGTTTAGTGCTCCTGAAGATGTTGGGATGAATACCAACTCCTTTCGTTATCTCTATCGTGAGCAATTCACTTTGGAAATTGGCCTGAACTGGTTACTGGTCCTTTTTCGATTAAGGTAGGGATTAGTCCTACACCGTTGGATCTCAAATCCAATGGTCCACATTGCACACTTACTTATAAATCGAAAATCCAATTCAATTAGCATTGTGACATTTAATGTATTCTAATGATTATTCTTTCACTTTAAGAAACTTACAAAATCCATAACTCTCTCCTTGTTTATCCTTTTTCATACAAATTTAGGGGAAACCTTTTATTGTCTTTATCTACATGTGTACCAAATTTGAGTCCCAAACTCAAAAGGATAAAGGTATTTTCTTCACATGCAAGTTAACACTTATTAAAGCATAGTTTATACATATTTCCTCTCTTTTTCACTTTTTTTGGACTCCTTCTACTAAAGGAAACCGTGTGGATCCGAAATCCACTCTATTATGAGCAAACACTTAACCTTCTAGAGAATTCCACATAATTCTCATCATTATCTTAATTTCTTTTCCTTTTTATGCATTATTAGATTTCCTTCAACTTTTCTTTCTCTTTTATCACATTGGACTCACTAACTCAATAAGGTCCACAAAATAAAATATTTAAAGGGAATATTATCAAAGAAAATCATTCATTACACATAAATCATATAATTTTCATAACCATACATTATATTGGAGAAATTGCATTTCAAACCATATAAGTCCAAATTCGGGGTTGTAACACCTGAAAAGAAGAAGGACCCTGATTCTTTTAGGATCGGGTTCTACCTAGGTGACAATGCTTGCAGGAAGTGTCTTGTAGATTTGGGTGCTAGTATCTATATCATGCCCTATAGTCTTTGCAAGAGGTTAGGATTTGTTGACATGCCTCCTACCGCCATTGCCATCCAATTGGTTGGCTCATCCATGACATACAACATGGGTATCATTGAATATATACCTATAAGGGTTGGGAAAGATGCTTATGTCCCATGTGACTTTGTAATCATGGACAAAAAGGAATACCTAAGGTACCCAATCATCTTTGGCCACCCCTTTTTGGCCACTGCTCGTTCTTTAATTGATGTTGAGGCTAGAACAATTTTCTTGCACCTAGGAAAACAAATCCTAAAGTTTTAGGTTTTGAAAGCAGGCATGGACCAAGCCTCCAAGAAGAGGTCTATCTTCTTGATTGTATTGAGAAAATGCAACAATTATGACAAGAATGGGAATTAGTTGAGGATCCCCTCCAAAATACCATTATGACCCTATTGATTGTGGGTTTGAAGATAAGCAATTGGAACACTTTAGACACCATATCGACACCTTTGAGGAGATCCATGATGAAGAGTTTGAGGATCTAAAAATTGTCTCTATTGTAGATGCAGAACATGAACCTCCCAAGGCACCCGACATGTAACCCCTCCCTGAAGGTCTTAAGTATGTCTTCCTTGATGAGCAAAAAACTTTATCTTGTTATCATTAACTCTGATCTCACCCATGAACAGGAAACCAAGCTAATGAATGAGATTAGGAAAAGGAAATATGCCTTAGGATACAAAATGGATGATTTGATATGAATAGATCAAGACATTTTCATGCACAAAATTCCTATGGTAGAAGAGTACAAACCTTCTAGAGATCCTCAAAGGAAACTGAATCCTAACATGAAGGAGGTTTTGCGTCTAGAGGTTATCAAGATTTTGATTTTAGGAATCATCTACCCCATCGTTGAATCTCCCTGGGATAGTCTTGTTTAGGTCATTCCCAAGAAAGGGGGTACCACTGTCGTGAAAGATGATAATGATGAGCTTATTCCCACTCGCATTGTCACTAGGTGGAGGATGTGTATTGACTATAGAAAAACGAATATGGCCACTAGGAAAGATCATTTCCCCCTTTCCTTTCTAGATCAAGTACTAGAGCGCCTCACACATCAACAGTATTTCTGTTATCTGGATGGTTATTCAAGTTTCTATCAGATCCCCATTCATCCGGATGACCAAGAGAAAATGACCTTTATTTTCCCGTTTGGCACTTATGCATTCAGGAAAATGTCATTTGGGTTGTGCAATGCTCCAACCACTTTTCAGTGGTGCATGTCTGCTATCTTTGTTAAACTGGTCGAGACCATTATGGAGGTAGTTATGGATGATTTCTTTGTCTATGGAGATATCTATGACTCTTGCCTCCATCATTTATATCTTGTTTTGGAAAAATGTGAGGAAGCACACTTGATCCTCAATTGGGAAAAGTATCACTTTATGGTGATTGAAGGGATTATTTTAGGCCATAGGGTGAGCAACTGTGGCATTGAAGTGGCCAAGATTGAGGTCATCTCAAAATTCCACCCCCTTCTTATGTCAAGGATGTTAGTGCCTTCCTTGGTCACATGGGTTTTTATAGGTGTTTCATCTGTGACTTTTTTAAGATCACCAAGCCCTTGACTAACCTCCTCCAAAAAGACACTCCTTTTGTGTTTGATAAAGCTTGCATGGCCAATTTTCTTTGCTTGAAGGATGCCCTCACTACTACTCCCATTATTAGGGCCCCTGACTGGTCCTTACCTTTTGAGTTGATGTGTGATGCGAGTGATTATGTTGTTGGTGCTATTCTTGGACAACGTGTTGATAAAAAGCACCATGTAATCTTCTATGCATCCAAAACTTGAAGATGCCCAGCGGAATTACACAACTATTGAAAAGGAAATGCTAGCTATGAGCTTATGCCTTTGACAAATTTTGCTCATATTTGATAGGGTCCAAAGTCATGTTTATACGGACCATGCGGTCATTAGATACTTGATGACTAAAAAGGATTCCAAACCTCATCTTCTTCATTGGGTCCTTTTACTTCAGGAATTCGACCTAGAAATCCTAGACAAAAAGGGTTGTGAGAATGTCGTTGATGACCATCTCAGACGCCTTGATTTTTTTATGATGGAATCCCCATAAATGGCTCCCTTCTTGATGATAAATTGTTGAAAATAGAATCTCAATATCCTTGGTTTGCTAATTTTGTAAATCTTATAGTCACATGTGTGTTGGACCCTGAATACAAGGGACATTCTAAGGCTAAATTCTTAAATGATGTGAAACAATATTATTGGGTTGACCCATATCTTTTTAGATTGTGTTCTGATGGACTTTACCATAGGTGTGTCAATGAGGAAGAGGCTCATGACATACTTGAGCAGTGCCATTCTGGCCCCACTGGAGAGCACATGATCTCTCACAAAACTATTAGAAAAGTCTTACAATATGGTTTCTTATGGCCTACTCTTTTAAAAGACTCATATCATTTGTCCTTGCATGTGATGAATGTCAAAGGACCAGTAACATATCCAAGTGAGACCAAATGCCCGTGACTTCTTGGAAAAAGATTGAAATCTTCGACGTGTGGGGAGTAGACTATATGGGCCCATTTCATTCCTCTTGCGGGTACAAATATATCTTGGTGGTTGTTGACTACATTTCCAAATGGGTCGAGGCCATCCCCACCAAAACCTGTGATTCCAAACCTATGAAGAAACTCTTCAAAGATATTATTTTTCCTCATTTTTGGGTACCTCACACCGTAGTTTCTGATGGAGGTTCCCATTTTCTAGAAAATAACTTTGAGTCCTTGTTGAAATGGTATGGAATCCATCATAAGTTTGCCACCCCTTACCACCCTCAGACTAGTGGTCAAGTTCATGTGTCAAATAGGCAAATCAAGTTCGTCCTAGAGAAAATGGTAAATATCACTAGGACGGATTGGGCTTTGAAACTCAATGATGCATTATGGGCTTACATGAATGCCTACAAAACCACAATAGGCACCACTCCTTTCAAATTGATTTATGGTAAATCATGCCATATGCCCATAGAATTAGAGCATAAGGCCAATTGGGCCATCAAAACTTTAAATGTTGCAGTGAAATTGCTTTTTATAAATGCAAGAGTTGGATGAGCTCTGGATGATGGCCTATGAAAATGCTAGAATTTACAAAGACAAAACCAAACTATGGCATGATGGTCATATTAGGCGAAAAGACATTAGGGAGGGCAGTCAAGTTTTAATGTAAAATTCTAGGTTGAGACTTCTTCCTAGAAAACTTAAATCTAGATGGTATGAGCCCTACATTGTCAAACACGCCTACCCTCATGGCACTTTTCTTCTTTAGGATAAGGCTTTAAGGGAGTTTAAGGTTAATTGACATAGGCTTAAACGGTACATCAACGTTGAGGATTTTCTATCTTCTAAGGCATGTTAACTCTCCTTACTGGAATATCTTGACCTAGACGAACCCCCACCTCCCCCTCTCGAGCTACAAATGGCTCCATGATCTAACTTTGCAGAGCCTTCAACATAAAACTAGGCGCTTATTGGAAGGCAACCCGATTATTTAATTTTCTCAAAATTTTCTTATATATTTGCTTTAGCTAACCCTTGTTGTTTCAATTTCAGACTAGTCTTCCTTTCTCCAAAAAAAGGAAAAAAAAGAGGTCGGTATTCTAACCTATTGTTTGTTCGAGGATTAGTTGTCGCACCAGGCCAGAGGGCCATTTGGGGATGGTGAGACGGTCATCTCATCCATCAAAGAATTTTTACAAAAAGTTGTGGTCATTTGAAATTTGAAAATTGTTGGGTGTCATCTCCATGGTAGATGGCCGACTGAAATCCACGAGATGGTCGTCTTGACCACCAGGAGATGCATTCAAAGTAGGTACATATTTCAAATCGTTAAAAAAGAAAAATGATGGCCTTGACCCTTGAAACGCTAGACGACCATTTGGAGAGATGGTCGTCTCACTAACCTAGAGGCACTTTCAAACTCATTCAAATTCCCCACCGTTTGACCATTCAATGCCCCCAAATGGTCATCTCAAGAACACCAGATGATGATCTTGTGCACCATAAGGCTTATAAAATGAATGGGTGGGGAGGAGACACTTTGCACTCAAGCCTCTTTCTCCTCCCCGAGACCTAGTTTTATCCAGTGACATCGTTGTAACCTTCAGACGGCTGCTTCATCGGCAATGAAAATCATTTCTCCATCATCCTCTTACATCACTAGGCGATCATCTCATACTAGCCGACCACCTACCACCACCCCCACCACCATCTCACCCCCGAGACATTTGTTGGGTTCTTCCTTCACAAAGCCCTCTTCTTCAGCAACCAGCGGCGATGCCTACTGCCTCGTTGAAGACTATCTTCCCTTACCCCAAAGGCCATCCCACTACCATATGCCTATTTCACTCCGCCTCATCACCATCAACCAAGCACCCTACCGTACCAGTACTATTGATTGTCATTCATGACATTAAATGAGTGGTTGATATACCCCAGACAACCACCTAGTCAACAGTAAAATGCTCGCCTCATTCAAGTCAAGCGGTCGTCTCATCCACACCAAAAGATCATTTGGTCTTAGACAAACGTCCGCTTCACATCCACTACCAACATATTTTCAACATGTCTGAGGGAGGGTCAAGACGCATCTTCCTCGAATGGTCATGTAAGGGCAAGCAGCCTTCCAAATAGACGATTTGGTCATGAGCCACCTTGTCGTTCCACTGTGAGAATGGGGATTTACATTGAGGAGCCAACTAGAGAGTCCTCTCAGGAAGTGGCCTTAGAAATGTGACGTGATATTGACGAGCTCCATTCCATCATGGCGTCTGAGCAAGGATGATCTGCATCCCATAGTGACTCAAACTCCACTGTGCCATGACCGCCCCACATAGCTCCTACCCCAGATAACTATGCACAATCTATCAACGTCGAGTACTACAAAAGGTTCAAGGAGACCACCGTGATTGGTATCTCTCTTCCTCATTGGGCCTGTGGCATCACCCTTGATGCACTTGGCATTCGGGAGGCAGTTGACAACATCCTGAGGAAGAATCATATACTCATCTTTACATATCATGTCACTCTAGTATATAGTGATCTGACATTAGAGTTCATCACCACCTATCGCTAGTACCACAGTTCTTGGGGAAAATCTAGTTGCAAAGCCTGAGTCTTTGGTGAAGATTTTGAGATCTCTTCCAGGAAGCTGATTTCCATGATACTTAATGGAGTTGACCATACTGGCTCACCCAATGCATGGGGCGTCACCACAACATCCATCCCGACAGCTACAATGTGGAGAAATTCTGGGCAGACATCACATGGCTTCCACCCAAGTTACGTGGTAGCATGAAGGCATATAGCATCCACAACCCAGTGGTCTCTTACCTTCATCGCATTCTATCCTGACACATTCTTTAGTAGGGAAGGTACTCAGGGCACTATTACTTTTTCTAAGTTGTATACACTATGGTGCCTTTTGAACAGTGTGCCCTACAACTAGGGATGTGTCATGATTGACCATCTTCACTACCAAGCCACCCACACCACTTCTTCCTCCTATAGTATTGGCCATGTAGTCATGTATATCGTGCTTTTCCTGGGCTACACTCATATCCCCTTCCAGCCACTAGCCCTAAAGCACCACCTGATTGACTTGGCCTATTTGAAGGGGTGCAAGTTCATTCCTTCGGGTACCATTGGAGTCTACTACTTACTTTTCAAAGACTCTCAGGTGGTCCTTGAGCTTCCACACCATACTAGGTTTGCAACCTCCAACCTAGTTTTTGACTTGACAAATCTACCAATGCATGTCACGCGATTTCTTCTGGAGGATCCCCACACATATGATGTCCTCGAGCCCATGACCCATAGGAGGAGTGTCTCCTTGGAGGCACATGGTGACGAGACTGGACCACCATCTCCACCTTCATGACTCCGCACGAGGAGATGCAGGGCCAATGAGGAAGGCCCCGAGGAGCCTTATGGCTTTTGTGAAGTCTGAGACCAGTTGGAGGAGATCCAGCACGAGCGCAACATCAAGGTCATCAAATCAACCACATGTATTTGATGTAGCGCTCCCACAAGTCCTGACATGTGCACCAGGGCCACTATGACACCAACAGACCTCGGTATGAGGAGTATGGGGCCCATCGGGCTTACCCTGACCCCAACTCCCCTTATTGCGGAAACTACTACTACAACCCTCCATCATCTTCACATTTTCCACTGCCATAATGATTCTCTTCCCTCCATATCCAATTTAGGTTTTTCTCAGTACGAGCAAAAGTCTAGGTCTGGGGTGGAGGTGGAGGTGGAGGTGGGTGGTATGATTCTATTCCACCCCCTATCTTTTCCCTTATTTGCTTTGTCGTGCCTTTTTATGTTTTGCATGTATTTGCTTTAGCTTATGGTCTTTATCTAGTCGGTCATCCTTTTCTATTTTAGTTTTGAAGACCTTTATCTAGTCAGCCCATTGAGTATATATCTATCATTGTACCCCTTGAATTGAGTAAAACTTTTTACAAAATTTATTACTAGTTGTCATGTCTGGAACTATTATGTCACCTAGGATCCCTAATAACATCACTCCTCAGAATACTTGGCAAGTCATGAGGAATTGATCAGAACCAAGCATAATATTTCCATATTTTAAAATAAATGAATTATCTTATTATAAAACTTGTACAATGTAAATTATAGGAATATTCTAACTTGAGCAATGACACTCTCTGAAAAAACTATGAATAAATGTAGAAATTAAAGCACAAGAGCATCTTTTCCTTCCCTCTACTTTTTTTCTGAAAAAGAGAAGCAAAGAATCACCACCGGACAAAAATCAAGTTCAGGGTGGCATGCTTCCAAAATGAAATTCCATACCCCACAAAGGGACATACCATCAAAAAGATGCCAAAAATGCACAAGAAGAATAAAAAAATGTGACCAATGTAGCCACAACTCAGCAAATTCCTAATCCCGAGTCGAATAGAGGAAGGATAAAAAAAATCCACTTCCTTATTTATTTTCACACCCCCTCTTGCTTCATGTTCTAGTACAAAAACTTATAAAAAATTGAGAGTGTCAAAGCAACGGTGAGAGGAAGCCTATTTTTCTACAAATTCTCATTTTAGAAGCAAGATGTGATTTTTGTTTTGATAGGGGATGTATAACTTTATGCTATGTGGTTTTAGGATATTGGGTCACTTGGCCTAAATTCGGAGGTGAGGACCATAGTGATGTTACAAAGGTGAGGATGACATTTTTGGGATTGTAAATTGGAATTCATTTATAATTTAATTTTCTCGGGGTGATAAAGATTCAATTCTAGGGTATTTTGATAAATGCATATTCATCCATCTTTTTGCATATTTTTCTTGGTCATTTTCATTAGATTTTCTCTTTTTCAATAATTTTTGTACTAAATTGAAATTTACCCATTTCTTTATTTACTTTTGAAATACTTATCCATTTTCTCAAATTTTGTAGGTATTTTCTCCAAAGTTATTCTGACTCACCGAGCCAGTGAGACACTCGTCTCGCTGATCCCATACGGTCGGCTCACTCCCTGAAGACCCCTCGTTTCAAAGCCAACAACCACCTTGGCCTTGGCTCAATCAGCCAACTATGCACGCCAAATGGTCATCTCTCTTTAGCGAGACAGTCATCTCATGGATCCATACGAGCATGCGAGCAAGCCAGACAGCTAGGTCAACTTGAATTAGCCTCGTATTGAAAAGAAAGTGTCGTCACTTGATTAGGGTTCCAACCCTTTGGATTCGTACACGGCGGCACGAGACGGTTGCCTCAGTCTATCCAAATGACCATTTCAGAGTTTTGCTTCTAGACCAAGAAACAAAAGTAAGTTCGCCGCCCTTCACACATATAGGGTTCAGCCACTGCTCCAAATTCATGCCATGTCACAACCGAGACAGGCGTCTCACAGATCCCAGATGACCGTCTAGGACGTTGCTTCGAGCCCAAGATTTCATCCAAACGGGGCCCGCCACAACCCTTCTTAGGGTTTCGATCTGAACCTTCTAGGTTCGTGCCTAATCATCACCAGATGACTGTCTCACTAAGCAAGATGGACGTTTCACGACACGCTGATAGTACATTTCAGCAGCTGCCACTTATCTATTTTCTTTCCCCCGCTCAGGGTTTCCACCCCTCCTTTTCCTATAAAAGGAGGGGGCTAAGAAAAGGGTCTCAAATTTTTCACTTGTTCTGTAATGAAATTCTGTTAATTTCATTCTTGTGTAATTTCTACATTCAAAGCAATAAAATTAGTTCCTTTCTTCTACATCTGGATTCTTCTATTTTTACTCTTTGTTCTCGCATTTTCTTCTTGGAGCAGGAGATAAAGATGCTAAGTCATTTAATCGTCGCCACCTTAGGCTCTTTAGAGATTCCAAATTTGTGGTCTATGGATTACCTTTGTTTTCTCCTTGTTTCTCCCTTCCTCATCATGAGTAGCGAGTAGTCTTCTTATCGAGGCAAGGGGAATAGTCCCTTGACCATCGTGTTAATTCAGATTTAGTTTATACGATTTTTTCTATATGGATGGCTTTTGGTTTAGAAAACTATCGATTTAAACAAAATGATCTCTCATTTTCATTGTGAGTAAATTTTGGTGGATGCAACCGGGGAACCCAGAATTTAGAACAACTAAACCAGTTGCATAAGGATTTGGATGCGACTGTGAAAAAACCCCATTGGGATGATGAACTATGAAGCGTGAATGCTAGAATCAATGGGCTCACGTGGAGTTTGACCTTTGTGTTTTGTTTACAAATAATTCGCATACCTGATTCTCATCTTTTAATTATCGTGTATTCTTGATTTTGTCTTCATTTTGGCTAAGGTGGTGAAAGCCCCTAAGCCTCGATATTTTCCCCATATGATTTCAACTATTTTTCCTACGTTTGTTCAAATTGCCTTCTTTTTAAATTCTTACAATATTGTTCTCTTTCTTAGATAATCTTTTATTATGTGATAACCATCTTCTTCCTTTATTTTTCTTGCTTAGTTTAATCTTTTCATTTCTTGTTAGTGTAATCTTTTATTCATCTTGCACTTTAGTTTCTTGCATTAGTTTAATCAACCCCCTTCAAAATCAAAATTTAAATTTTGTCAACCTTTCAAAAATACCAGAAAAAAGAAATAATTTCAAAACAATCGGGATTAAAAGAAAGCAAATCTTAAAATATTATCATGTGGGATCGACCCTTCTATATTGGCCTTAACTGGAAAGTAAAAGAGGATTAAACTCTAGGATAATTATTGTAGTGAATTGGTGTGTAAACGACGTGTATCAAGAAGCACCATGATCACCATGTAAGTGATACGATATAAATAAGATTTCAAAGTACAAGTATCGAACAGAGACAAATTAGAATTCAGAGACATGATGTTTCAAAAGAAGAATATAATTCTTAAAGATATTCGAATATAGTTTCCCTATCAAAAATTGAAATATATGATACAAAATCATATTCAATATAATCTAGGACAAAGAAATCATTAATAATAATCATCATGCATAATATAAGCATAGTACTAGTGAAACATAATAATAATAGAGGTATAAACCTAATAGAGTATGTGACAATGCCAAACTCCCCACAATGTAGCACACAACCAAATGTATATAAATATAACATGTAAAATAGAGATTTGAAGACACAACTTGATAGATTATGCCACAATACCAAACTCATTGTAGCATAGAACACAACCACTTGTATATAAATATAACATATTGGACACATAACCTGTGTTTAGGGAACAGAACCTCGATCCCAAACTAATTTCCGTAGAAATTATATAACTCTAACACTAATGAATGAAAAGTATACACCAAGTAGTGGCAAATCGGGTTCAGTCACAGCAATGAACAATTAGGTTTTACATCACAAAAAGGAACCATCATGAAAATTGAGGATTATTAGATAAATATGAAAATTAAGGATTTTCAACAAGGTGCAAGAAATATTGTTCAATTTACAAATTCAATAGTCCAATAATCATAGAAGATCAATTCAAGAGATTGGGATCAATTAGATCAGATAGGTAAAATGGAATTTCAAAGTAGTTATGCTTCAAATAGGTCAAAAGAGAGGATATGGTCATTATCCCAATATGAAATATAGGAGAATGCAACATACCTCTTGAAATCACCCTAGCTTGACTAGTCCAAAGATAGGGTCCATACCTAGAATAAACAATTACACAATTTTTGGATTAATTTGATTACATTTCAAAAACCTTAACCCCTATGAATAGAAGAACGCCTCCATACAAGTTGAGTTCTGGAAGAGAAAAAAATTCTCAAAACAAAACCAAACCCCGAGTGTGTTGATACATGTGTGACCTAAAAATTCTAAGATGGCATGGAAAGGAAATTCACCTCCATGAAGACAATCTCAATAGAGCACTCTTCTAACATAGGGCTCCCTCCTTAAGTTCTCTTTAACATGCTCGACTGTTCTACCAACAATTGTCAGGATCAGTCTTGCATACACTAACAAAGCTCATTACATATGATTTTGAGAGTGTCAAGATTGAATAAAGAGGTTTCCCAAGAAAATGTAAAAAAATGCTTTTGAATCCAATGGAAAAGCACTAAATCCATTGCATACTTGTAATTTAGCTCAATGGCAGGATCGATCAGTTTACACATCAGTTTTCTAATCTCCACTGCAAGGCACAAAAGCTTCTTTCGTTTGAGAGACATACCATCTCATTTTGGACTAAAATGTCATGGTAGCCAAGTGCTCAAGAAGTAGCCCCCGTGTTAGATTCTTGGATCTCAATCTACAAATAACTTATCTCTGAATCTGGCCATCCCACATCACTAACTCCTCTAAGGATCACGTCATATGCATATATTAGTAAGATAGTAACAAACATTATAACAAAACATATCTAGGAGTGGTTTCATAGATTGATTAGCTCATGAACTAGTTTGGACTATACATACGACATTTGATAGCAATCTCAAATTATTGGACCAGGCCATGTGAGACGGTCATATCGAGTTCTCCTTGCAGCGTTTGCCCTCAATAATAAAGAAGTATGTGTCCACAAATCTTTAATATTGTCATATAAAATTGGCATTCTTTAACATCTAGACATGGAGGTACAAGAAAAACGGATAGTTAAAGAAACAAAAATCATGATGAAAACGAGCTTCACAATAGGAGGAATGAACTCCAACTGGCCACGCCAAAGTTTAGGTAACTAATCTGCCACAAGTCTCAATCGTGTTGAATCAATATAATCCACAATAAATAACCAAATAATGTATATGTGAAACAATTTAAAAAAAGAATAGTAAGGACACATACCCACACGAGACACTGAAACTTACATGCAACTCTTGCATGAGTATATAAAACAAGGGCTAGATATTCCCGTCAAAACAAGATGAACGTAGAAAATATGTACAAGCTCTAGCTAAACTACACAAATTGACACGGACGTGCCATTTTGTGTTACGAGGGATTGACCGTTGTGGACAAAAACGGTTGTAGAGGAGAAGCATGAAAAGAAGATAGATATTCAAAATGATGAATATCAGCTAACGTCATCAAATTTGGCTCTGAAATCATCTACCTAAGATGCATGTCGCTTAAGGTTGAATATATTATAAATGTACTTGATAAATAAACACACACACATATATATATGGGCGTTCATTCGTTGCCCGCGCGGGTAGCCTCGATTTTTGCTACCCGGAAGCCAAAAAAGTAACTCTCCTAGCCAAAAAAGTAACTTTGTTGTCAAAAAAAGTAACTATGGTGATCAGACAGTAACTACACGAATAAAAGAGTAATTCTGTACAAAATATACAACAGATATATATATAAGGACGGGTTTTTTTTATTTTGGAGGGGCAAATGATATTATTTTTGGCTAAAATTTTTTGGAGAGCTAGACAAAATAGTCCTCTACAATTGTGAAATTTTTTTTTGAAAAAAATATGATCGGAATGGTGGGCGGGTAGCTACCCGCGCGGGCAATAAAGATAGGCTATATATATATATATATATATATATATATATATATATATAGGGCGTTCATTCGTTGCCCGCGCGGGTAGTCTGGATTTTTGCTATCCGTCAGCCAAAAAAGTAACTCTCCTGGCCAAAAAAAGTAAATCTGCTGTCAAAAAAGTAAATATGGTGAACAGAAAGTAACTACACGAATAAAAGAGTAACTCTGTATAAAATATACAAGAGATATATATATATATGTGTGTGGATTTTTTTTATTTTGGAGGGGCAAATTATATTATTTTTGGCTAAAATTTTTTGGAGAGCTAGAAAAAATAGTCATCTACAATTGTGAAAAAAAGTGGTCGGAAGGGCGGGCGAGTAGCTATCCGCACGGACAATAAAGATGAGCCCATATATATATATATATATATATATATATATATATATATATATATATATATATATATATATATATATATATATATATATATATATATATATATATATATATATATATATATTGGTGCAAGTGTTAGAGAGATCTTCGTATCACACTCTTCCACGTAAAAAATCAGTATGTTGCACAACCTAGTGTTTGTCCATAGATGATAGTGCCCTTATTAAGAAAGTTTCAAACATTCTTGTTAAGAAGGTCGACTAGTCGCTGGGAGAGGTATCGAATCACCAACCATCTAAATTGGGTTGCGGCCCGTCCCCCACCCAGGCCGACTGGTTGACTGGTCGGCCCAATACCGGACTGGGCGGCCGCTTAATCACATATGGGCTTTTAATTATTTTTTTCGTTTTTTTCATGTTTGACTATGTTTTTTGACCATCATTTGATTTGAATATCAATTTCATTCACACTGCACTAGTTTATCATCATATACTTCTATTTATAGTTATAACAATTTAGCAAGTATTAAAAGTCAAAATTTAACAATGGTATGTCACTCTTCTATTTTTAATTATACTTGTTGAACTTGAATACATTAAATCGTCTTCATTACAAATAGTTTGTGGTGTTTTATGACATTATTTACCAAATCTAAATTATTATATGCTTGGATATATGCTTATGTTAGTAAATTTATATAATGTATTGCATATAACTATGTGTACTTAAGTAATATTATGTATATATTTTACCTACGACTGGGCGACCGACTATTCGAGTGGTCGACGACTAGTCGACTGGTCACCCAGTCAGAAAAGGTGATCGATTGGCCGCCTTGACAAGTATGGTTTCAAAGCTAGTTACACTTTAGGCTTTGCGATGAACCATGTCAAGTAATATGTACATATAGAGTAACGGTCTAGCAAGAAACGTCCTAAAGTACGAGCATGGGATCGTTTGGCTAACTACAAATTTAGAGTATATTTTCATATCACGGCCATATAAATGAAAAGACTATTAATTCATTGGTCACTATGATTAACAATTCAATCTTCAATCTGTTCAATTGTCCAATGTATAATTTTTGCATCCACGGGTAGTCCAAAAGTCAACATAGAGCCCTTCAAGGAATTTTAATTTTTGCATCCACGGATAGTCCAAAAGTCAAGACAGAGCCCTTCAAGGAATTTTGTGTTATGGTCGACAGACAAGTTTGATGTTGTCGAAATTAAATAGGAGGGCAAGTATAATAACATGCTTTTAACTTTTACAACTTGTTTATAGACGTCATCATCGCAAAATTTTATTCAACTGACGCTCATGCTCTCACCAAGGATCCTCTCTCAGGAACGGATTGCCACACACACAACCCAAGTGACGTGCACGCACACCCCAAACATATAAAATACGCACACACACACCCACACACCCACCAATATATACATAGTGTGTGGTAGTGTAGCAAAGCGCCGACGTGCGGTGCGCGCGTGTGCGTACACATATATATAGGCTAAAAGAATTGTGTACATGAGTATATGTATCTTATATGTACTCATCTTTATTTCTGATGGTTGCACAATTATAATAAACAATCTAACCTTACGGATGTGATGTATACTCCTTAGATAACATGTGTATCAAAAATCATCTCAATCTGACATTCATATATAATCTAATGAAAGAAGATGTATGTTTTCTAATCAACGGTAAGTTGTAGAAATTGTTAAAATCGTTGGATGATATATTAGTATATCTGATGATTTATATGAGATATTATTGTGATCTTTTAAACACTTCTAATCTATACAATGTTGATTCCATCCATATGGTTGGATTTAATTAATGGACTCCGCATATGCAATTTTAATGGTCGGTACACATAACTTATATATATATATATATATATATATATATATATATATATATATATATATACACACACATAGAGAGAGAGAGAGAGAATGAGTCAGGCTAGAATACACTCGAGTGTACATATCGCACGAATACACTCAAGTGTGTTTGCATATCAAGAGTATTTTTTGCAAAATGTAAACCATTGATCTTCACCGTCATACTATAAATAGGCTACATACAAATTTTGAACCCATTTAGATGAGTGTAAGTCACTCATCCAAGGGCAACAAAATCAACGCGTGAAACTAATTTGAAATGCATAATTTTTGCGGTCTTCATAACATGAGCTATACATATCCAAATGTGCTCAAATTTTGCGTATGAGTTGTTCACAAGATGTTTAATAAGATCAACGGATTAGATTTTCAAAAAAAACTGTATCATGAAAAACTACTTGAGTGTATTCCGCTCCGGATACACTCGAGTGTATTCTAGCCTGACTATATATATATATATATATATATATATATATATATATATAGAGAGAGAGAGAGAGAGAGAGAGAGATCACACGCTACACTCAAGTGGTGTTTGCATATTAAGACTATTTTTTTACAAAATGTAAGCCATTGATCTTCATTATTACAGTATAATTAGGTTACATGTAAATTTTTAACTCATGTGGATGAGTATAAGTCACTCATTTGAGGACAACAAAATCAACGCACAAAACTAATTTGAAATGCATAATTTTTGTAGTCTTCATAACATGACCTGTAAATGTCCAAATGGGCTCAAATTATATATATAAGCTACCCACATGATGTTTAAGAAGATCAACGGATTAGATTAAAAAAATTGCATCATGAAAAACTACTTGAGTGTATTCTGCTCCGAATACACTCGAGTGTACAGATCGCACACTATACTCAAGTGTTGTTTGCATATCAAGACTTTTTTTTTTTGCAAAATGTAAACCAATGATCTTCATTATCATATTATAATTAGGCTACATATAAATTTTGATCCCATTTGGATGTGTAAGGCACTCATCCGAGGACAACAAAATCGACACACGAAACTAATTTGAAATGCATAATATTTGTGGTCTTCATAACGTGAACTATATACGTCCAAATGGGCTCAAATTTTATATATGAGCTATTCACAAGATGTTTAAGAAGATCAACGAATTAGATTTTTGAAAGAAAAAAAAATTGCATCGTGAAAAACTACAAGAGTGTATTCTGCTCTGAATACTTGAGTGTATTCTAGCCTATATATATATATATATATATATATATATATATATATATATATATATATATATATATATATATATATATATATATATATATATATATATATATATATATATATATATATATATATATATATATATATATATATATATATATATATATATATAGAGAGAGAGAGAGAGAGAGAGAGAGATAGAGAAAGAGAGAGAGAGACAATTTAGTTAGAATAAACCCCGATGAATTAGATTGTGACATATATATATATATATATATATATATATATATATATATATATATATATATATATATATATATTAGTGATTAAATATTGAAGTTACACATTTTAATGTTTCTAAGGCGCTAATTTTAGAGCAACCAAATCAATACACATGAAATTTTGAAGTACATCATTTTGTTTGTCTTCATATGAATAACCTAAAAGTGTCTAATTGAGCTCAAATTTTTTGGGAGTTACTCGTGATATTTTTAAAAATCAACGATTTTAAAAGGTAATGAAAATCAACAAGTATTATATGTAAAATGACTACCATGTAGAATGAATATATATATATATATATATATATATATATATATATATATAGTCATGCTAGAATACACTCGGGGTGTATTCAAAGTAGAATACACTCAATTAGTTTTTTATGATGCAATACTTTTTTCAAAAATCTAATCATGTTGATCTTTTAAACATCTTGTGAGTAGCTCATATATAAATTTTGAATCCATTTGGACATTTATAGGTCATGTTATAAATATCACAAAAATAATGCATTTCAAATTAGTTTCATGCGTCAATTTTAGTGGCCTCGGATGAGTGACTTGCACTCATCCAAACAGACCCAAAATTTGTACATAGTCTAATTATAGTATGACAATGAGGATTTATGATTTATATTTTACAAAAAATAGTCTATATATACAAACACAATTTGAGTGTAACATGTAAATTGTACACTCAAAGTGTATTCTAACCTGATTCATATATATACTCATTCATGTGTGTGTACATATATGGTAACGGTCGAGTGAGAAACATGTTGCAGTGAGGCATTTCAATAATTATAAAATTATAATTCTTTTTTATCTCAGAGGAACATCATTTCATTTACCTTCACACACAAAATCGTTGCAATCACATACTGTTTACATGTCCATATGTACAATATACACATTTTACATACAACGGTCAGCTCAAAACTCAATATTGACCATTCAAAATATCCTCTTGTTATACACATACGCAATATATGATGATGAAAAGTTATAGGGAGATGGATGCTAAGGTATATTTTGAATCCCTGGATTATGAAAATTTAATCACTGTACAGAGTCATTCAAATACCTCTCATAGATATATGTGTTTGTGTGTGCGCAATGACAAAAGGCATGTATTCTTTAAACATTGTCTTTAGATATCTTTGTGGAGCCTCCTCTTGAGCAGAGTTCCCGAGTAAAATACTTTTGTTTGTGACTAAAAGTATGCAAGTAATTCACCCGACGTCATATTTCAGAGTCTGCCATGAGCCACACATCACGGTGCTGCTCCCATTATACTAAGAAAGACAGTTTCTATGTTACTCAATCTCAGGAGTATACTGTAGTCATATCAGTTGTTCCGGAAAGAACAATATAATAACAAAAGAAAGACATCCTGCTTAGTTCAGAGCAAATATCATTCCTCAAGAATCACGTATTGAAGAGTTACTAAATTTTTCGTGGTGACACCCTTCACAAAATATATGGGCAAAACAAGCTACAAATATACTCCAGATATTCTGCACATGCAGCGCTTTTTATTAGCATACAACTTTAGACATATTCAAACGACTTGGTTCAAATAACTTGTTAATGTTTTATTCAAAAGAAGAGCAATATGCAAAAGCTGAACCAGACGCGAAAATAGGGAGCACACAACTCACACATTTACAAAGGGCAGATATTCAATCTAAACAGGAGTATATGAATAAGAGGCGTATACATTTTAGCTAACCCCCTGGGAGGTATCTACTGTGCATTCTCTTCTGTCTAAGCTACTCTATTCATCTAAATTGACTCCACTTTGCATTCAGACAAACGGAAGCATCAGCTTTTGCTATTTGCAGCTTATCCACCACCAAATTGTGCAAGTACTGATCTTCTCGTTTTCATCACTTTGCAACCAACGCAGTTTCCAAAAACTCAGCTCTACTGCTCGAGCTGTCAACAGTATCCTCCAGTTCAAACCAAATGCATCACCTGAAGCGTGATTAACAACCACTTATTGTCACCCTTCCACAAAAAACTAGCCACAAAAGTGACAACAGCATGAACAACTCGTCTTTTCCCTGCATTTTAACACCTCATCATCTTTATTTATCTCTACCAACTTATTCAAGGGTGAAGATGCAACAATCCGCAGCACTGAACCTCAGTTGATGCATACACTACACGAGTTCCCAGTGACTTCAATCTAACAATGATTTACCCCCATCAAATTAGGAGGATTTTCTTTCTTATTTCTCCTTCTATGGTAGGTGAAAATGTTTTGAGGATATACCAATATTAAAATGGATTGAAAGAAATTGTCTGACTGTGCTTTTGTGGATCATAATTGCTTAACGTCTATAGAGCATACATCGTAAACATATCTCGGCAAAAGGTTCTAACTTCCAGATCAGGTCAGAAGATGTATTGTAAATGTTGTAGAATAAAAGGCCATTTGATGTATATGATAAGAGAATCCCCATCTTTATAGGAGAAGGGGGAAGCATACAAACTTTAAACTATAAACCCTAAGTAAACACACTTGGGCCCATATACAAATAGACTCATATAATTCAATTAACTATTTTAACCAAACTCTCTAATACCCCCCCCCCCTTTAAGTTGATTTGGGAGAATCCCAAGTCAGTTTGCAAACAGAACAAAGCAGAATAGAAAGATAAGACAAGCCCAAAGAAGAATATTTCTCCCCCTCAAGATTACAATAAAGCACTCATTAGTCATATACTCCCCCTCAAGTAGATAACTGTAGCAGGTATGCAAGCAGGTTGAATCTGAAGTGTGTCACAGGTGCATGTCACAAACAGATAGCACAAGCTTCTTGATCAAAAAGATGTGGCATCTGGAGTAGTAGCAAGAAGACGTCAGAGTCTTCATCACAGCTGCTATCGCCACAGTCCAGAGAGTGTTAGTTCACAATAGAAAAGTCTATAGAGTGTTGATTCACCGTAGAAAAGTCCAGAGGGTGTTGGTTCACAGTAAAAAAGTTCAGAGAGTGTTGGTTCATAATAGAGAAGTCAATGTGCTTAAGGTACAGACAATGCCAATGTGCAAATAAAGAATAGACAAAAAAGTAAAGAGTCGACTTAACCAGATAGAAGACCATCAATTTAATAAGCAAGCAGTAGACATGAAGCTCCAGATAGTAAGCTCTCCAAGAAGCAGATAGCATTAAAAAACTTTCAAATGCAAATATCAATAGTAGAAGTCTATACAAAGCCCTTTCAAGAAGTGCATAAAGATCCACAAATACACACAGATAGCAAGAAGATTCATATCGATAGAAGCAGAGTTAGATTTCCTCTCTTCATCTCATCTTTCCTCTACTCTTCTTCCTCTATTCTCCCCCTTACCAACCACGATAAAGGACTAAGAGTGGTTGTGGTAAGTCAAATACGATAGCGGAGGAAATAATATGTAGGTAAATATGAGGGGAAACCGATAACTAGAGCAACATGACTCGATTAGATAGATTCGGGTAGAAAAATAAATGGATCCTAATGTGATCGGAAAGGGTGGGGGCCTCCCCCGGTGCTATGGATTAGATCAAAAGACAGATCCAAATATAGATCTGAATAGTAAAAATATGGCATGTATGAGGGGTAAAAACAACATACTGAGGGAGAAAGCCATCATCATGTTTGATCTTGCCACAAATTTTGTCCGCAAGTGGACACAACGCCCACGGGTAGAGAAGAAGCTCACCAATGAATAATGAAATACTCTGACAAAATAATTGCGGGTTTTGATGAAAGCCATGGGCAGTGAGGCGTGGAAGATAACATACGGGTGTGATTATTCTGTTGAAAGACTTTGATCAATATTCTGACGTTGGCTCCGTGAGGCGCGCCTGGAACACATTGAGCGTCGCTTCAATTCAAGGCCCCACGGAGGTCACTTGTCAGGCTTCATCTTTTCACCTCGGGTCAGGTACGCGCGATCACTGCATGTGAAGCTCGCAACTTTAAGACCAAGCCTGTTGTAAACCAAACATCGGAGAAATTGATCTCGCACCCACCGCCATGGATGAGGACGGACCGAGGGTCGAAGCATTAAAGAACCACAATATTGAAAGTGGAAGTTTCATGGCCAATGGACTTAAAAGGAAATTGAAGAGAGAAGCAGGGTTTTTAGGGTTGTGAGGCCTGGAGATTGTCCGTTGGCATTTGGAAAAGTAAGGAAAGGAGATATTTGTGGCAAAAGATGTTCCCAGTTCGGGCAGTCTGTCGAACACCTTCAGAGTGACCTAACTCAGCACATGCGTTAGGATCGCCTGAAGTGTGTGAAGCGGGATCGACGACTGGACGGATTCTAGTCTACTTGCAAGGAGGGAAGAAGTGAGATCGACGACTGGATAGCTTAAGGAAGTCCTCCACTTTGTATATGCGATATCCAGTCCAATCAGTCTGTTTTACATGGCTGTATAGGCGGCGAGGCGGTCAGGCGTTCCAGGGGGCGCCCAAACAGCCTAGGCGCTCAGGCAGAGGCCCAGGCGTTTCCAGGCTTTTTTATATATTTTTTATTTTATATATGTAAAATTTCTGAAAAATACAATCCTTACACATAAATATACATGATAAATATGCAATCAATGTGCTAGCATCGTATGAAGAAAGCAACAAAATCATTAGTAGCTCGAGTGGTGCGGCTCGCAAGCCCCTTGCGAGGGGGCACGGGTTCGACTCCCAACTAGGCTCCGAAGTGAATTGCCCGTCGCGTCGGCTGGCCAACGATGCGGCTAACTGGTGGGTCCCTGTACGGGCTGGGGGTCCACCCGGGGGTTTACACTGCCTGCGGGGGTCACAAATGTGGCGCTCGTGCGGGAGTGGTTCCCTCGTCACCAAAAAAAAAATCATATAGAAATCAGAAAGCTAAACATGTATAATGTTTGTACCCAAAACATGTATAATCTTATTATGTAGAATTTAGGCTAAATCAAAACTAAGAAGACCTAAACTAGAACTGATTTGGCCCTAATGAACTCATTTGATCCAAATTTGATCAGATTTGACCTATTTTACCCTAATTTTGCCTAAACCAGACCTAATTGTGTATATCAGACCTAATCAATCCCAATTTCCATAAATTTTTCATAAATTCACCTAAATGAGACAAAATTTGGCCAAATAAGACCTAGTCATCCAATTTAGAACAATTTCCCCCAAATCATACCTTTTTCCAGTAAATTAGACCTAATGTGCCCAATTTTGACATGATTTGACCTAAATAAAACCTAATTTTGTATATTATGATCCAATCAAACCTAATGTCCCCAAATTTTCCCTATATTGACCTAAACAATATCTAATTTGGGCAAACTAGACCTAATCTCACCATATCAAACCATTTCCCCAAAATCAGACTGATTTTCCGCAAATCAGACCTAATCTGCTCAAATTTGACATAATTTGGCCTAAAATCAAACCTAATTTGCATAAGAAACCCTAAATTTCGCTATGTTGATCTAAACGAGGCCTTACATGACCAAATTAAACCTAATTCCCCCAAATTAGACCTAATTCCCCCAAATCAGACTTGTTTACCCTGAATTGACCCCGTCTGGGATAAATCAGACCCAATTTAACCATGAAATGACTCAATTTGATCGAATTCAGATCTCTTTTATGGTAAATTAGCCTTAAATTGGCTTAATTTGAGCCTCAAAAGGCCTTAGGAAACAACTTAGGTCAATTAGGGGGTTGGGCCCCCAGTTTGAGGCGGGCTGACTTAAGCCTAGGCGTCGCGCCTAGAGCCGCCCAGGGGGGCGCCTGTATAACACAAGTTTTTCCATCATATGTTTAGAAGGGCACACAAAGAGCGGTGAGACAATATGGTGGCCCATTCACTTTGGGAGTAAAAAGAAGATTAATAAGGTTCAAACAATGATGTTGGTTGTAAAGAGGGGTAGGGGTAGGGTTTACGCGTGAGTAGTAGGTGGTGGCTAGGCGTTGTGACGGTCGCATGGGCAAGGAAGATCAGTAGGGCAGGGGCCAGTAACAACATGACGACGGCGATAAAGAAACGCTGGGTGGCGGTTTAGTTATCATGGCGCCCCAAACTAGGTGTCCAGCCTATTATGTGCCTTATGTGGGCGCCTAAGTCCTTTTAAGCCCAAATTAAGCCATTTAAAGGTTAAATTAGCATGAAGCAAGTCTGGATTTGATCAAATTAGATAATCTTGAGTCAATTTATGGTTGAAATCAATGTTTCAAAAAAAGGCCGCACAGGCCGCATAAGCGGCCCGCATATACTTAGCCGCTTATAAGGCCGATTAGTTAGCGCTTTTTAGATAGACATTTGTTATCTCAGCCCAAACTAGATTATAGTTTTATTGTTAACATTCTCTTAATGTACTATTTTGTTGATGCTTTATACATGAGTCACATGCTCATTTAATGTTTGTTGTTTTGGACCTCTATGACATTTAGGGATCCCTTTGTATGATTTGGTTAGTCTTCATTGTTATGTACTTGTGTGAAACCATTTTGTGCATGCTTCATTGAAGTTTATGCTTAAATAATTCTAGAATGCATTTTTTATTGTGCTTTACTTTTCATTTAAACTTTATATTTAAATCTATCTCAAATTTTAGGGTCCAAATATGTAATTTGTGTTTAACTTACATATAATATTTAAATTATTAAAAAAAATCCAAAACCACATATATTCCCGCATACCGCATATACTCTGCAAGGTGACCTCTCCGCACGCATAACGCATACCGCTTTTTAAAACACTGGTTGAAATAGGTCTGATTTATGCAAAATCAGGAAAAACTTTGGAAAATTAGGGGGAAATAGGTCTGATATGGGTCAAATTGGTAAGTCATCATAGCTTGTTTGTTAAAAAAAATTACTACCTTAGATGTCTGTTGTTCTTGCTTATTTTTCTCTTCTTTTTTTATTCTTTCTCCTGCATTGTATTCCTAAATCCTACTGCTGCTGCTTTTTTTTGTGAGTTATTCCTCCTATATCCCCTCCTAAATCTTACTACTGCTGTGTTTTTTCTATAAATTTTGTTTTCTTCTAATCCTCTTTTACATCACCTATGCTTCGTAATGTTGTTGATGTTGTACTTTCTATTTTCCTCTTTTGCATCACCTGTTCCTCATGATGTTGTTGTTGTTGTTAATATTTCTTTTCTTTTCTTTCCCATCTTCCATTTCCTTTCTATTGAGTTACAACCTCTTCCCACCTTTTTTTTCCCTGTTTTCTTTTATTTCTTTTCTACATCTCCGGCTCCAATTGTTGTTGCAGGCTTTTTGATATTACTTCCCGTTTTTCTTCCTACTACCATCTCCTACTACTGATGTCATAGCCTCATTCTGCCCTGTTCTTATGTTTCCTATATGGCATTATATGTAGTATATATGTATAATAAGAAGCAAATTAACATACTGGAAAAAAAATACAAAAACAAAAAAACGCCCAGAACAGCCTAGGCACCCGCCTAGGCGGGCTAGGCGCCCCTCGGTCAATGCTGACCCCCTAGTCGCCTTGACAACTATGGTGGTGGTGCAATAGTGGAGTACAAGACAGGATTCAAGAAGTTCAATGGCCTATAGATGCATGGCAGGCGGCCAAGCCAAGAAGGGGTTGCCGCCTGCGGACGGGGAAAATTCTTTCTTTTTCTCTTCTACGTGGAATGTGGATCATTGCTCCGACACCATGTTGTAAAGTAACAAAAAGGCTATTCGATGTATTTGATAAGAGGAATGCCCTCCTTTATATAAGAGAAATAGAAAGCATACAGACTTTAAACTAAACCCTAATGGGCCAAGACACACTTGGCCCCATATACAAACAGACTCAAATAACTTAATTAATTAACCACAACTCTCTAATAGTAAAAAAAACATCAGATTAGAAGAAAATGGGTGGCACAAGAATAACTATACTAAATTCTATGTCGCTACAAAACAACATGGATTGTCACATACTATGAAGCAAGGATACTCAAAAATAAGTGTCGTACACCTATCAGATACATATTGGCTACCAACACTTTGTAGATACCCCAAGATACATACCAGATACATTTGAGCCATATCCAAGTCGTATCCAACTAAGAAAAAATGAAATAAGAACATAGCACCCAAGATACCACCTCCTATCTCACCCCTTGCTACTAAGTAGCAGCTAGCAGCAAGGCCGTTGGAGTTGCTTCCCTGAAGTCAGTATGATGTTAGCTACCATTAACCTTGCTAAATGTCATATTTCTTCTTTTCTTTATTATTTCTACCTCTCTTTTTACTTGGATTTCTTTATTCAACGGATTTCCCTACCTAATCATGAATTTTTATTGGTTCTTTATTGCAAATTAATTCATTCACAATTACATGATACTTGTAGATGCTTTCCTTCACTATGTTGCACGTTTTATGCACACTGATGTCCTCCATATTCTTTGAAAGTCTTGAATTTGGTACTGTTGGTTAACAAACCTCTTGTTCTAGTGACTACATCCATTGTGGTTGATCCTAGATTTCTATCTTGACAAAATCCATTTCATCTCCTTAATAGGCAAACAATGCATCCTCATCATTTGTCTCCTCAGCCTTGTCATTTTTAACATTTGTATGGAATTTTATTAATTTGTCTTATGCATACACTATTAATGTCCACTTTCGTTCTAAATGTACAATAGACTTTTGCTCATAAATATAATTTCAAACTATATATGAAATTCTTGATCAATTTGAGCGCTAATAAATTCTTGCAATATACCTATAAACTAAAGCTTGATCGTTTAATAAACCCTTTGTTCAATTTTCTTTATGTTTATTAATTGTGAAATTGAATTGTTTTAATTTTCATTTTTATATATAAATTTCTTGGTCTTTTTAATTAAGTCTATAAATAAACACTAAAAGTGGCATATCCATATCATACCCATATCCTACATTTTCAAAAATTGTCGTATCATGTGTCCATTTGCATGTACCCGTATCAATGCTTCACAGGCCATTTCATGTTCGCCTACAACAATGTATATATAATATGTGGGGGGGGCCCAAGCATAGTAACAAAGTCGGCATTCGGCAACTTTTCAGCTGGCCGGAAAAAATCGGAAATCGGAAAAAATCGTGAAAAATCGGGAAAAGATCGATAAAATTCGGTCAAAGTTCGGTCAACTATTCGGAATAAATCGGGAATAAATCGGCAATATATATATATATATATATACACACACACACACACACACACACACACATACAAACACACACACTGATATACATACATGCAAATTGTAGAGTAGAATCGTTTACAATTCAAGATGGAGGAATTAAGGAAGTAACTTGCATTCCAAATTTTCAACAACCACCACATAATATCAATGTTTGCAAATACTAGAGATCATACACGATACACCATGGTGCAGGACTTCGACTTCGTGTCGACTTCGCTAGGTGTGGAAGTGGAAGTTTGTGGAAACTTCGAGGAAGTTTCGAGGAAGTTTAGACGCAAACTTCGACAAACTTCGATGCCGATTTTTGAAGAAAATGATGTGAATTTGAAGGAAATTCGGTTGAAAACTTCTAATTATGTTATACCTCTCTCTTATAATTGCTAATTTAACAAAAATACACCATTCATGAGTCTTTAGCCCTAAGTAGGTTGATGATATGATGTGCGCCTGCAATGGTCAAGCATGCAATACACATACTAATACACAGTTCAAGTGTTGAACATATGTATTATATACAAATATACAACCAAATAGGAAAGAGTGGCAACAACAAACATAGGAGTTGATATTAGAAGTTGTGAAGAGGGTTGGAGGCAACACTTATGTATTATATAGCCATTAGTGCACTAGTTAGAATTAATGTTCTGGGTCGTCTCAATTTCGCCCCAACTTCGCCAACTTCGAGGAAACTTCGACAACTTCGGAGAAGTTGAGACGAAAATACATACAAAAAAACCAACTTCGACGAAATCAGGGAAACTTCGCCCCGAAGTTTAGACGAAGCCGAAGTATTGAGGATTCGACTTCGCTTAGGCTCGAAGTTCGAAGTTTCGGCGAAATTTCGCCCAACTTCGCCGAAGTTTTGTTCCATGCGATACACAATGTAAACCACAAAATGATGCAAGAGTATATCAATTCATTACACGACCAAAATAGATCAGTTTTTCCTATTCAAGAATGGAAGGAAGATATTATGAGTCTAGGCCTGCAGTGAAGTCCTCTATAGTCTCATTTGTAACTCCATTGTCTTCATCTTCAGTCTCTTCTTCATCATCAACTTCCTCGTGTTCAACACTTCCATATTCATAAGTGAAATTATTATCAAAAGCATTGATCTTATCAAGTTCTATGGGCTTTGAATCGGCCTTTTCTTTTGCAGCAGTGGTCTTCATTAGATGCAAATTCATTCTAACATAGACCAAGTCATGCAATTTCTTAGGTTCAAGCCGGTTTCTTTTTTTAGTATGGGCCGCATCAAAAGCACTCCAGTTTCTTTCACATGCAGAAGCACTACATGGTTGACTAAGTAGTCGAATAGCCAATTTCTGTAAAGTAGGGAGTTCCCCACCATACATATCCCACCAAATTCCTATTGAGAGAAAAGTGTATTAGAAATAAATAGTACATTAGTAGTACTGATGAAATCAAATAGTGAAATATTTCTTACTTGGATGTGTATGAGAAACTGAATCAATAGCAAGTTGGTTGAAAACGTCAGAATCCATGGAGTGGTAATCACGAAGCTCGTGTGTAACCTTGGACCTGTCAAACACATCAAGCGTTCTCTGGATAATTGTGTTCAACCCTTGCTTTATCTCTGAATCCATTCTGATTCTTTTTTCATAATGGAGTTTGGGATTAAGATAAGCAGCAGCAGCATGAATTGGATTATGTAACATATCTGTCCACCTTTTATCTATAACTTGCCAGTAAGGTGTATACAAATCTACTTCACCATTGAACACTACTTTAATACATTCCTTAGCTCTGTCCAATGCCTCATAGATATAACCAGTAGTAGATCCATCACCGTCAGTTAGCCTCAACACTCTCACAATCGGCTCAATAGCACTGATAATTGATTTACCTGTAGCCCAAAACTCATGTCCCTGGATAATCTCTGAAATCTGGACACCCTCCTCACTTTTAGATTGAGAGAGTTCTCTCCATTCAGAAGAAGCAATCATAAATCTCAAGGCCTGCTCTTGAGATAAAATGGAGAATAAACACAGAAAGTTAGTTGCAAACTGGGTTGCCCCTGGCCTTTTTAACTCCTTACCATCTGTGTGCTTCCTCATCAAATCTAAAACATGTTGATACCTATACATGAATTTTGCAATCAATCTAGCATTTGAAATTGTTGGTTTGACATGTTCAAACTCATCAATGTCTTTGAACATTAGATTTATACAATGAGCAGCACAATTGGCCTTGACAATGTGAGGATATTTATTCTCAATCATTTTCCCTGCGACACCATAGTTAGCTGCATTATCAGCAATGAACTGGATCACATTTTTGGGACCTATTTCATCAATGCATTTAGAAATAAAGTCAAACAAAAATGGACCATCTTTGACATGGTCAACAACACAGATAGACTTGTAGAACCACACCCCTTTGGGACATGCAACCAAAAGATTGATATGGGGTCGTCCTCGTCCGTCTTGCCAACCATCACTCATAAGTGTGCATCCAGAGAATTCCCAACTGGCCCTCATGGTATTGAGATATCCATCCACATCCACTTTCAAGTCCGCCAAAAGTACAGTCCTCGCCGTTTCACTACTAGGTGCTTGATAACCTGGCCCAGCCTGTCCAATAGCCAACACGGCTTCACGAAATTCAGGAGTTCGCAAGATATGGAAAGGCAAGTTGTTTGCTACTATGCATTTCATAATAGCTTTGTCAGCAATCTTTTTCTCTTCTTTTCTTGTTAGTGAATGAAGAGTTCTTTGGCCAGGGACATTAACAGCATATTTGTCTAGATCAATCACACCAGTATTACTAGATTGAGCAGGACATACTACTGAGTTAGAGCTGGACATGCTGCCACTAGACAAAAAATCTGCAATCTTTTGACGTTTACTAGTGGTTTTTGCTTGAAAGTCACCTACAGACTTCACTGCAATGTCCCTAACAGCATCAGTGACTGCTGGACATGGCTTAATGTCCTTGCAAGTAACTCTTGCCAAATGGAATCTAAAACGTGTAATGGAGGCAGAGAAAGATTCATGACAAAACTTGCATTTCAGTTTGTTATCTACTGGTTCAACATACTCCCACAATGCATCTTTTGCTTTAGGCATTGTTCTCCTATTTCATTAAGAAACATATATAACACAATATGAGCAACAAGCCAACAAACAGCAAATGCAAATGCAAATACATAAAAACATATAGCAAATAGCTAATCAAATTATTAAACACGATAATTTTACCAATACAATTACAAGCATATCACAAAAGCAAGCAAATAGACAATCAAATCAATAAGTAGGAAAATTTTCAGCAATACAATTAAAACAAGTGAACAGCGGAAATACCTGATTATAGAGTAGTAGTTGATGTCTTGGGAGTTGGGAATATAGGAGAAGACCGGCCTGAGTCTTGCAAGCTTGAGAGTTTAGATGCTCAAAACTCTGTTAATTAGAACATAGAAAGAGGGAGGAGACATGGAGCGTCAGTAATTTGTATTTGTACTTGTACCAAGCAAAAGGAAATAAACAGGGGGGAGTAGAGAATCGTAGTAGTAGAGAATTCAACATATCAGTAGGGATACAAAAAATTGAAAAAGAGGTAGGGGAATAGAGGAATGGTGCAGCAGTAGAGTTAAAAAGACATGTTGAATTCAGAGGAATGGTGCAGCATTTTCGCATCCAGAGGGTCAGCAGTAAAGAATTCAACATATCAGCGTCAGTGACGCTGCGTCACAGACATTTTCGCACGTCACAGCCTCACAGCAATGGGGGAGGGAAGAATCGCAGGGATTGAGGAGCAATAAAAGGGGATTAAGGAGGGGAAACATGGGGTTAGCGGAGAGGGAATACATAGATGGCGCAGCTATGGGAAGGGGGAAATTAGGAGCAGCAAGGTAGAATCAAAGGAATGGCGCAGCAAGAGGGAATCAAAGAAAAGAGGGAGAGAAGGTGACGGCACAGCAGATTGGAGAAGGAGCTGCGCCGCTGGGAAATAGGGGGGATGACGGAGGAAGGGAAGGGAGCGCCGCATGGGAGGAAGAAGAGAGGAAGAAGTACCTGTCGTTGCCGCTGGAGAACCGCCGCCGCTGCTGCCAAGAGCCGCCGCTGCCGCCGCCAAGAGCCGCCGCTGCCGCCGCCAAGCACCGCCGCAAACTCCGCCTCGAAGTCTGCCTCGAATCGCCGGTGTCGTGCCGTGGTCGTCGCGCGTCGTGGAACAGTCGGGGGAGAAAGCTAGGGTCGCGGGGGAGAATGGCTAGGGCAGGGGGGAAATGGCGGGGGTCGGGGTGTTGTGGGAGGCTGGGAGGCTGGGAGCCGTAGTGGGCCGAAGCCGGGCCCAGAAGTGGGTTCAGGCTGGGCGACTGAAACCCGAAAATTCGGGAAAAAAACAAAAAAAATCGCAAAAAATCACAATAGTTAGTAAAAATCGCAAAAAAACGCGAAAAAACGCGAATATTCGGCGATCCCCGCTTTATGTAGGCGTAACATTCGGCGGCATAAAAAAACGCGAATAATCGCCGAATTTTACGAATATTCGGCGCTTTTTGTTACTATGCCCCCAAGAAGCATTTCTCCTATGAGGATAACTTCATGAGGTCTTTGATAGTAAGATAAGTTTGTTATTTGGTTTTAAAATAAAACACTAACACAATTCTGCGAAAATATAGTAAGATATTAAATATGTAGTCTGAGGATTCTAAATCCGATTTAAAAGTAAGTGAGGCAAGAGTGTAAAAGAAAACAAGTTAACAGAAGGGGGATGATCCCACTACTGCCCTTACACCACCCAAACCCAGGATGAGTGACCCTCGTCTAATAAAATAAGAATTTGTTCATATTTAGGAACTGAAGACATAAGCATGGGGATTTTACATGTCCAATTAGAAGCTTTTTATAGAAGTCTGAGTTCTTCGGATAGAATTGTCATTCCTAATGAAGGACCATAATTCTATAGTAAAAAAATGGATTGTGTTGTGAAGTTATCATTACTGCCTCCTAGGTTGCACGTCAAGACCTCACAGGATGATATTCAAGACTTGAAACTTGATCATGCATCACTTATATCTGTTAATAAGAATGAGAAGATGACTTCGGTTACCAATGACATTTACTTTTCAAAGAATCATGTGAGTTCATAATCTTTATAATCCCCTCATACAGTAAGATGCTTTTATGCATCATCTGACAAACATATCACTATTTTATACCTTAATATGCCATTTTCACATACTTAAAATCTGACAAAGATTCATATTATTACGTTTGAACATGCAATATTATTATTCAATTTCACTTTCTGAGAGAAGAGAAAAAGTACATCAATCATCATTTCTGGAATACTGTCTGTGATCCAGCACTCTCTGGCATGTATGTGCCTTGTTTGCACGTCGACTCTCTACTACTGTGTACCAACACTCTCTGGCTTGTCTGTGCTCTGTTTCGCACGTTGACCCGTCCGTACTTTATTTGTACGTTGACTCTCTACTGCTTGTGATCCAACACTCTCTAGACTTTGCTGCCTGTGACCCAGCACTCTCTGGCTACTACGACGACGACGTTGATGAAGACCTTGGTGCCTATCAGCTATTATATCTTTTGCTCCAGATGATTGTGTTGTTGCTTGTTTCTGCTCCAGATGATCGAGAAGCTTTTGTGACCTGCTTGCCTGCTTGCTTGGGGTATCTACTTGAGGGGGGGTGTATGAGTTTTTGAGTGTTTGAGTGCTTTAATGTAATATTGAGGGGGAGAAAAATTCTGTATGAGCTTGGTTTATCTTTTTTTTTTGTTTTGTTTCTTTGTTTTCTAGTTTGACTCTCTGTTTGCAAGCGGATTTGGGATTCTCCCAACTTCAGCTTGAGGGGGAGTGTTGAGAGTTATTTAGTTAGTGTTTTATTATTAGTTTGTAATATGGGCCTAAGTGTCTTGGCCCATTAGGGTTGTCTTATGTCCTGTACGCTTCCCTGTTCTCCTATTTATAGGAGCAGGGTTTCTCTTATCTAATACAACGATTAGCCGTCTTTTCTTATCTAACATATACAAATAGAGACATACAAAACGATTGATGTGTGTGTATGGACATAGAGAAAGAGTATGTAAGTTAATGTGTACCACTTACCAAATGTTGAATTCAGAACTTGTTTACTGATCCATCTATATGGATCGGAAAAACATATTGTAGATTAGATGCCACTACAAATTGAGATCAATATCCATGTATATCATGAGAAAAAACTAAAGAGCATTCAATGGTTTCTGCAGATTCTGTCACGTAATTTTAATTAGGTAACATAAATCTTCTCTAGTTGGAGGACCCACAAATTTCATATTGAAATGATATTTTTTCACATGTAATCTATAAACAGTGAGCACCAAATCTATGTAGTTGGAGTGTGTAATAAGCATGTTAATAGATAACTATAAGATACATGTAGATAAAAATGAGATACATGTTCTCAGACACGCATGCAAACATCAAAATAAGTCAGTGACTCTAAAAATAAAAAAGATGGGAGAAAGAAAACCTATAACGTGGGGGGGAAATGTGAATTAAGTGCAACATTTTCAAAAAGTTGTTGATGATTGTGACACAATTTGTTATCATTCATTATCCCTATCACCTCACTCCCTTCTCTCTCCTCCCTTACCTGATCTTGATGTTATCCTGATAGTTTGGAATTCCCTCATCCTCTATCATATTCATCGTGTACTAAGTCCTTATCCCAATTATAGAATATCAAAAGATGTGCCTATTTTCATGACTAATATACAATCACGTTCTTTGTGGATTTGAACCATGGTATTTCACATCCATCCTTATTCAGTCACTGTCTTCATTGCGTTGCCATTGACCATTCACCTAACTCTCGCAGCCTCAGGGGTTAATGTTGCTTCTATATTCTTCTTTGGATCATGTTGGCTTGGTCCGCCTTCCTTCCGGCCCACATTCCTCCTGCAAATGGCTTATCTTGCCACATTAGAAAGATAGTTCTAGCAGGGCGTGCTTTTATTTGTGTAAAACACAAAAATCATAAGAGGTCATTCGGCACGGTGACGAACAGCAAACAAGTTGCACCTAAAGTGCCCATTCCAGAGCTCAGCAGCTTGCAGCAGCTCAGTTGCAACTAAAACAATTGGGAAACAAAGGCAGCCTAACAATTACTGATCTAGATTAATGTGCTCTAGGTTTCCAGACTCGAAGCTGTACATAATGTCAGCAGATCCCTAGTTCTCCACCAGAGGAAAGCATAATGGCAATGAAAGGTGGCGCACGATGGGGCAATGAGGAAGACGCCCTGCCCTCACAACACGAAGAAAAGATGGGAAATAGATACAGACCACTTATGCATTATCTAAACCGTCATTTTTTTTACCTAAAAACGTTGATTAACAACTGAAGAATTGAAATTCATTTTATAAGTACGGAGCAATAGCCTGCAATTGCCAAACCCACATTGCCTGCCCTGCAAAATTCATGTGACAAGCAATTGCCAAGTGAATAACCGGGCAGTGGGAGGAATAGTTACACTGTAGAGCGCCAAAAACCAGTAACTGCCAAGTTATAACGCAAACGATAAATCATGTTGTTTAACCATCATTCTGTTCCTTAGAAAGAATATTTCAGATTTCCACTTGTCAGGGTTTTCTTTTGATAGCATCTTGCATCATTAATTGACTAAATAATGTTGATGTAAGAAAATAACAGGTAAATTATAACTTACAAGTAAAAAAAGGGAATCTGCTTGGCAAAGAGCAGATGGAATATTGGTCAAAGAAAACAGAATTTTCAGTTATATTAAAATTACATGGTAATGTTGTTTTCTAGATACAAAGGCAGAACAAACTGCAACGGAATCAGCATGCTAAAGGTAATTAGTTTACATCTTCGGCTATATATTCATACTCGAGTAAACTTGCTATCTGAGAACAATCTGGAGAGATATGTGCATAGAAGAAGAACAACAGAGGCATTCCTAGCCAGGTGCAACGCTGAAGAGTACAGAGTACAACTCACGCTTTTATACAAAACAGGGAAGTCCAATACAAAGTGGAGGGATATATGAAAAGCATACAGACTACAACTAACCTCTGGGTATTGATCTGACTGGGCACACTCTTTTGTCTGACTAACAATTCTCCTATTTTGTTCATACAGATATATCGAGCCTGGATTGATATACAACACCTAGGCACCAGCTTCTGCTGATTGCAGCTTATTCACCAACCGAGTTGCGTGGCTTCTGATCTTCTCATTCTCGTCGCTAAGCAAACCCAAGCAAGTTTCCAGAACTCCAACCTCTAATGCTCGGGCTCTCATCCCGGCGGCCTCGGAACAGACTAAATCCAACACCTGAAGTGCGTCTAACGATCCCCGTTTATTGTTGCCCTTCTTCAGGACGGCAGCTAGAAGAGTGACAACGCCTTGGGTCTTGCACAACTCTTCTTTTCCCTCCTTGGATTTGGCAATCAACCCCAAAACCTCGATTGCTCGCTCAGACCCGTAAGTCGTTGCCAGGTCAACTAGAGCTGGCACAGCCCCTGCCCGGACAGCTCGCCTTCGGTTCTCCGGAAAGGAGCAGAGAGCGTAGAGCGCAGTGGCGGCCTCTCGCTTCTCCCTGGAATTGCTACCAGAGCCGCTGTGACTTCCTTGGCGAAGCATCTCGACGAGGGCACTGATGGCGGGCGTGTGAGCACCGATAGAACACTTGTTGACGTCAGCCATAGCGAGGCTGGTGAGGGTAGTGGCGGCGATGGCGCGCGAGGAGGACGAGGCTTGGGAGGCGGAGAGGATGGTTACAAGCGTTGTCACAGCACCATCGGCGACAAGGCCGACCTTTATATCATCTCCATCGAGGCTTAGCTCGAGAAGGGCTCGAAGGGCAGGCTCCTGGAGGTCCGGGAAGGAATTGGCAGCTGCGTGACGGAGGATAACGGGAACGGCGCCGGAGTCGCAAAGAAATCGACCGAAGGTGGGGTCCATCTTAGCGAGGCGGTGAATTTGGGAGAGGGTTTGGGGGTCGGAAGGGTAGGTGAAGGAAGAGAGGAGGCGGCGGTGGGGAGCATAATCCAAGTCGTTGGAAGGCGGAGAGTGGTTAGGGAGAGGCGGTGGCTGCTGTTGGGAATTTGAAGAAGAGGCAGGTGAGAAGCTTGAAATAAGGCTGCGAAGTGCGTAGTTCGGGATGAGAGCCGGATGAGAAGGCAGAGGGAGCTTAGTCACTGGACATGTACGGTGGCCGGAGTCGAGCCAACGCTGGATGGAGGAGCGGTCAAAAGTGTGACCGGAGGTAAGGATGACCGGGTCGGACATCACTTCTAGCGAGATGGGGCACTTGAAATCCTCAGGCAACTGCTGTTGGGGCTGGTAGAGCTGCTGCTGCTGCTGCTGCGGCTGCACCTCCATCCCCGATCTCGTGTTTCTAATTCGTTTCCCTTTTGCTCTTTCTGAGGTTGGCCTTCTGGTTGAATACCAGGAAGAAAGTTACGAAAAGAGAGGGAGTAGAGGCTCTGGTTTAGGAGACGAGGGCTTTTTCGCCGTGTCGGGGAAGACGGTATGCGGTAGGACAGGAGTCACAGGACCGATGAAGGAGAGCAGAGTCCAAAGACCCATTCAAAAAAAGAGGTGATTATGAGACGACCGGACAAACCCGTTCAACAGGATAATACGATTTCTTGTATGATTAGGCCGGAAAAAGATAGTTTCATTTTTTGTTTCATAATAGTTGATATTTAAGACCCAATCCTACTTAGCCACTCATTTGGTTTTCTTACCAATCATCCTCGATGCATTTATATCAAATACGTTTCCAATAAGGTTATACTTCTATATACATATTTACAAAACTTCTGTTTAGTTTGTAGAGTAAGAAGGAGGCTAATATCATATTGTTCAAACATATTGGAGATAGTAGAATTAAATTTGCTTCTAAATTTTGTCTGAGGTTGATATCTAGTTCAACCCTCTTTGTGTGTAGCAAAAAATGATTAGATGATTTATCTAATACACTAAATTAAATATGACAAATGACTAGGGATTTACATCGGTCCAAACCTTGACCGGACCGGTTTGGACCGGACTACACCGAGACCCGGTTAACAAAAAATTCATAGACCGAGGACCGGACCAAGTAAGAACCGGTCTGGTCCGAGATCGGGGAAAAATGATGGACCGGACCAAGACCGGACCGATAACCAATATTCATATACTCTTGATATAAAATATAAAGAATTATGTTATAATTATTAGATTTAATAATCTATTTGAGTTTGTTAACACAAACCAAGTTACACAATCAAATTCTTACAACTTGAGAGAGTAAACTATCATAAGAATATTAGGAACATTACTAATACAATATTTACACAGAAGAAGCTATTCGAGACTAACTGTCATAAATTTGTAGAACATAAAAAACTAGCACTTGAGATAATTATAAATTAACTTATGTGATAATTAATATGTAATAAACTTATTTATTAACAATTTAATTCAATGTGTAGCGTCCTTTAAGTTTTTTTTAGCCATAATGTAATGCAATGTCAAACTTATTTAGCAACTACTCGGTATTTGCATAAGTGCAATGGTTAATGTAATTGATATTTTTTGATGTAGAGACATCAATACATATTAAAATATTACTATACCTTTTGGTAAATTCTAGAGTCATTAATAATATATAGTACATCCCCACAATCCTTCATAAATATTGGATTTCAATAATATATACACGACATTTTTTATGTTATGCGGTCCAACCGGTCCAGGCCGGTTTCTACCGATTTTAGACCGGACCGAGGACCAGATTTAGGATAAATAGTGGACTGAGGACCGGACTGAAAATCAAATCGGTCCAAGACCGGACCAGACTGAATAGCCGGCCTGGTCCGGTCCACCGATCTAGACCGACAAATGTACAACCCTACAAATGACTAGTTTATGAATATCTAAACTTAATAGCCACTACAACCATAATGGTACATGTCAGGCGCCTGACCAGTAAGGAGTCTTTTTTCAAATCGTGAAGAGAGGCGGCTCGATAGGAAAGGAATGGTCTGACCCTTGTGTTTTCTTTTTGAGCAGGGGGACAGAACATTTTTCTCCACCGGGGAGGCCATCTTCTCTTTTTCTTTTGGCCTTCACCTCCCCCACCCCTATTCCTCCCCCTCAATCCCCTCCAGGCAGGGCGCTTCATATGAAGTTGAATCCGCTGAAACAGGAACCCCAAGTAATGCATCGGCGGCAGAATGCCAAGGATCCCCTGGGCGCGACTTGGCAGTCTTGCTTGTAAATAGCTAGCTCTTTGAAGGGTTGAGATAGAGCCTAGATACTGACGCAAAGGAGTGACATTTTGATGCATCAACCTCTTTGTGAATCAGATCATTCGTGAAAATCAGGTGAGAGACAGGCACAGAGGGAGAGCAGCGGATTCCGTGCATTATTTCTCTCTACGGAAGAGGTACAAAGTGACTCGACCGAGTTATCATTACGACATGTTACATGGCAAGACCTTCATTACTGCCTACTCAACTCTCACTACCCCACATGGCCATCGTTATCCTATATTGATTCAACCCATTCCAAATGTCACACTATTTCTAATTGAGAAGGGATTATATAGTCGGCATAATGTGATATGCGGCAGTTAGTGTGTTACAAATGTGGTTACAAATGTGGCTATAATCTACTCCACTCTCCATATGGTGTTGCTAACAATGAAACCTTAGGCATGTTGTGTGAGAACCAGTTATACTAAATGAGATTACACAAAATATAAAACACAATCAATCACCAATTAACCATATACCCAAAAATATGGATAAATTAAAACCAATTTCAACGTTAGCACCCGCTCAGAAATATTTACATAAGAGCTCAACATCTTTCTTATATCCATACTATGTCAAGAATTTGAGGAAAATTGTTCTATTATCTTAACCACAACATATATACACACAGGAGAATAATATTTGTATATGCCACACAACAAACATTAACATGCTAACAAAATTCCGATTCGTTTGAAACACCATATATAAACTTTTCCTACCCGGACCTGAGAGTATAGGGATGACTGTAGGACACACTAGACATCTAATCAACTTTCTCATAGATTCATTATTATATCTCCTCTTTGTTGCTACATGTTTGTTTTCATCACTTTTGATTACCTAAAAAAATGTGACGAACCACAAGGGTGAGACCCATGTCCCAACAAGAGATATAACCTCCAACAACATTTATTGGTTATAATAATTTAATGCAATTAAATAGTTAAGAAATTTAGTCAGATATAACAAATAAGATCAGTAGTACTGATGATTAACAAAATACATAAAGGAGTAGATAATAACTATCATTATAATCCAGACTATCATCCTTTATCTTGTTGACAATATAAACAATTTTGTAACATATGTATATCTAGCATCATGAGCAAGTCTAGTAACATAGCATAGCTAACAACATGAGCATGTCTAATTAGTTGAACATATCAACATCATAAGAAGAGCTAACAACATAAGCTCAACTATCTGGATAAGCATGATTAGATGTATATGCATCTCTAGTTACAAAGGCATGGCTAGCATGCTAAACATAACTAACAACATGAGATAGCTAGCATCATGATTATAATCAGCAGTAGCAGTATAGTTATCAACACAATCATAGCTATTGTATGTATGCATCTACAATCTTAAGCATATCCACAACCTAAGTATATCTACTATCACTAAATTGCACTAAGCATCATCTTTATGTAAAGATAACAAACAAGGGTTATCATCCAATGTGAAATGTTGTGTATAACCCTAAACAAATACGCTACATGGTTGTATTACATCTTTTATTATGTCCTGGGGAATTTGAATCGTACCATTCAAAGTCCAACTGGCCCCTGTGAAGGGCTATTCAGTTCCGTACAAGATCTAGGAGTGATGGTATCCTAAGATCTCTTCCCCTCAGTCAGTATGAGTAAAAAGGCAGTGACATATTAGTCAAAGCTGCCACCACAGTGACATATAGTCTTGTAACTAGCCCACCTTGGTACAAGTCACGGTGCTAGCATCTAGGGTATTCAAACCCAATCACTGAGGTACAACCGTAGTTGTCCTCTAATCACATCATGTTATAATCACTGAGACACGACCACAACCCTTCACAATCACATCAGATGTATGAGGCATGACCATAGACATCATCCACAATCTACATTGTGGATGACAAGGATATATCCTCAACCTACCACCCCCACATACTCAACAGTATGCACTCTGAGTTTCCCTTAGGAATACTCGTTTCACCATCCAACAAGTTCTGACACTGAAGATGGCTCTACGACACAGGGCACTACATGATTAGAGTTGCACTTGATTAGTTATGTCAATTGGGTGAATTAAGGCTACATCAAATAAGTGGACATACAAACCCTAATTCACTTCTAACAAGCATATAAATATCACAACTTTAAAAGATATAAAATGTGTGAAACATAATTTCTCATCTCATCATCACATGGTACTATTCACTTGCCATTCATGAGACCACACTAGTCATCATACTATCACAAGATATTAATCCTTTTCACAATATCACAGGGTATCAACCCTTATCAATATAAGAGTATTACACCTCATTCAAGGCTCAACCATGCCCAAAGGTCATTAAGACCATCATACTATCACAGGATATAAATCCTTTTCATAATATCACAGGGTATCAACCCTTATTAACACAAGAGGATTACACCTCATTCAGGGCTCAACCATGCCCAAAGGTCATTAAGACCATCATAATATTCCCTGTAAGATCATCATTATCTTTCCATGCCTTATAAAAAGGCTTAACAACATCACTTACATATAATACACTGGATCAACATAATATTGCATTAATGAACTAGGAGATATTCATAAACAATCATAGCAGGGTTAGATTAACATTAAGAATATTCCTTTATTACATCAACATGCAAGGAATCTAGATATGATTAACCCTCATCATATTCATAATGCACATGTTTAGCATAAGAAACTATCAACCTTGTGGCTAAGATAACCACCAATCAATACATTAAGGTTATGATCATATTAAGGATGTTATTTCACCATCATAACATCATATAATAATGTTAAACATGAATACTCATATTTATCTATCTGTATTAGAGTTAGGTTCAACAAGATAAATTATATTAATGTTACTAATCAACACTTATACCCAAACCCTAACTCACGACATCCCCATTGGATCATGGATGCATAAGGTGAAGCATCACCATCACATTACATACCATTTTTAAGTATGAACCCACACATAAATCAAGGTGTAACCATCAGGTTATATCATACTAGGGTTTCAACAATAGTAACAGAGTACTCCATGATTGTATTAGTCATTCAAGGGCTATTCATACCCAATTACCATCTTTAATTATATTAAAGCTAGGTATAACAAGCTATACCTCATTAGGGTTACATATCAACACAATATGATTATCATCCCTTATATTCATATGAGTGAATAGGTAAGACTACCTTATTAAGGGTAACCCTCCATTTGTTCCATCATCATTCAACCCATATCACCATACCACAATGTCACCCATAACCACTAGATGTTTAAAAGGTAAGACCATTGGTTGTTTACATAAGTAAAAACCTTGGATAAACCACCTATGAAGTCTTTGATTTGTGCTCTATAAACAGTCACCATTTAACCACAGACATCCCTTGATTAACAACATAAAAAGTTCCATTGAGAGTAGCGTAAAACCCACAATCAACTGTTCATTTAAAATAAGCCATCCATTGTCAACAAGTAAGCTCCTTAAGTTAATCATAATAAGGAAACCATCTAAATCACATTATTAGGACCAACATATTACATTAGCCATCATTCCACTTTATTGGAGGAATAAACATTAGATCTTGACCATTGGGTCAAGTTCATATGTTAAAACCATCAATTACAATATAGGTCCGACCATTGCATCAAGTGACCCAAGAAACCATTGGTCTAAGGCTTAATTGATGCTACAACTACAATGCTTAACTCACCATAAGTTGTAGAGACCTGATTGACCATCATTAGTGACCATTAAGTCACCATAGGTTGTTAGATCAACATTATATTCATTAATCAACATCAAATATTAAGCTAATTTCATCATTGATTGATAACATCAGTAGGGTACTTAATGGTTGATCATTAAACTTCGAATTGCTCCAAAACCTAACCTAAGGGGGTGACCATAGGTTGTCACCATCATATGAAACCTTTGATCCTGACCATCAGTTGTCATGAAGACAACACCATAGGGTTTTTGTAATGGTACCATCATCGGGTCATGGGTTTATAGAAGAAATCAGCTTTAAACCCTAAAATTGACCATTGGTTGATAGGTGCTTAGAACCATAGGTTGTCAAGTCAACCTGATCCAAGTAATATTATACCTTAAGAATAATGTACACATGATCACAGGTTCATCTAGAACTGAAATAAGAATAGGGAACATTATAAAAATTGAAATCCAATTCAAGCATATCTTTTTAGTGTGTGGATCATCATTTTCAAGCAAGAACATGAGCTAGCAAGTTTATGGTAAGTAATAAACGTGGAGCAAGTTATAAAACTTGCTTCTAATGAGAAGATAAACTCTCAAAAAGAAGAAAACATGAGCAGGTAGGGTAGGAAATCCAAGCATAAGTTGTGAACTCATCCATCTAGCACCTTTCTTCATCAAATGAGCAAACCCTAAGCATAAGGAGCAAGAAAGGTAGGGTTTTAGAGCTTTAGAGCAATTTCTACCATGGAACAGCAAGGTTATGACCTGGAGAAAGGTAGGAGGAAGGATAAAAAAGAAATAAATGGAGGAAAGAAGGGGATTCTTACTCTTTTAGGTCAAGATCACTAGAAGGAAGCTTTTCAAACCCTAAAAGGAAGTCAATTGCAACCCTAGATTACTTTTCCAAGAAGATCCCCTCTTTCTTCTTCCCTGGATAGGAAATGCATAAAAGACAGAGGGAGAATGAGGTTCATAGAAGGATGGAAGTGGTGGAGAGCAAATTTCTCGTTTTGGTGCTTAGGGATAAGTATATGAAACTTTAAGATAAAGAAAAAGAAAAGGTTGAAGTTCTAGTATCTTTCCAAGTGTCCATGGCCTTAAACCATTAAGAATATACAAGAAAACACACAAGAAGCTCCCCCACCATCCATAGAGACATGCTTATCCCTCATTTCTTGAATTTCCAAGCAAAATAAATAATTCATTAGTTGATAGCTACTAAAGGCAGCTCATCCATGAAGGGGTAAACCCTAGAATACCCTTGGAGAAAACACTTTCAAACCAAGGTTTAAATAGATGCCCCATGGTTCAAAAAGCTCACGAATGATGAGAGAATATCCAAGGAGCATAATGCAAGTGATAAATTGCAAAGAAAACCTCTCAATTGGGTAAATGGTAGAAAAGTCCAAAATGTGCATAAAATTGCATAACTTGCTCAAACAGTGTCTAAATTGGACCAAATTTGAAACTTAAGCTTATATTATGACTTCAAAGCATATAAAAATGTTATATTAGGGTTATAATAATTCAATTATGATAATTAATCTTTTTCAACTCATTAAGCAAGTTTAGGGGCCTTACAACTATAAACCCCTAACAGGGATCTCGCCCCCAAAATCCAAGGTAAACAAAGATGGGTACTTACTTTGCACCTCAGCCCACATGGTTACTTGTATATCATGGTGATGTCACATGATTCATACATATCTCATCTTGGGTCAGCACAAAACCCCCCACTAAAGAAGACATTCTCAATATGGAATGTAGAAACTTGTTGTATCATATGTACAACTCTAGTAGTAATGTTCAACTTTAAATTCTAGCTATCATACAAAAATTATATCTATTGTACTCAAAAGTCATACTTTCTAGCTTTTTAAAAATCATGCCATGTGTCCCATACCATTCCTTGAAGCATAAAAAAGGTGATGTATCCAACCTTTTTTTCTAGATACACTGACACTGGAACACTTGTCAGTTCTTTTTCAGCATCAAAAGAAATTATGATGTTGGCACCTGTCATTCCATACAAGGAAACATCATTCCTAGTAAACCTTGTTAGGGGTGAAACAAAAAAACTATCTTCACCTTACTAGGATTTATACAACCTACTTAGAAGACATATCATGATCCCATAAAGAAATTTAATCAATCCCATCTCACTCTTGTTTAATTTGTCTCATAGCTATTACTGCTTCGGCAAACCTAAGGTTTTTGAAGAAATATTGATCATATTTTTGACCATATTTGAAATACTTTGACATGTCATCATTCAAAGCTTGATATAACTTGTATGGCATGACTGGAACACTCTGTTCCTCCTATTCATAAATTCTATTTGTACATTGGTTAGTCTAAAGGACAAAACTCTAAACTCATCATGGTCATGTGAATTATGTCATCCAATCTAACTCTTATGCATTGATATTTGATCATAGGTTTATCTTAAAGGAACACAGTATCACATATCTATTGACCAACAAACCATCTATCCTTGATAGTGGTCTTGCCCAGCTATCACTAAACCATACACAACATTATAGAATCACTTTTTTTCCTTCCAAACAACATTTAGAGGGTCATCATCAACTCTTTCTCCCTCTCTTTAAGGGGGAGGAATACTTGATATGTTCATTTAGTAAACCTTTCCAACCTTCACATATGTAATGACCCTGCCTCCCGGTAACCCCCAAATAAGGGAGACCCGAAGGTCAGAGCTGTTATTCAATTAACAGGATCAAAGGTTCGACAAATAATCAATAATAATTATGAAATTCTACTAACTAACTAGAATTTGGTATAAAATTAAAACTTTACTTACCTTTAAAAACTTTGGAAATCTATCTATCCAGAGTTTGAATCTACTCTATCTAATCCTCCTTGTACTTTATGTTTTACTTTCACAATGTGTCACTTTACTATTTGTTCATTTCAGGGTTATACCTAAAACGCTGACAAACAAAACGTCGGTCAGCATATCGAAATATGTCGGTATGTGGGGACAACCAAAATCTTGCAAATATGGCTAACAATTTAATAATCACAATCAAATTATTTAACAAGCCAATTTACAATTTTCAGTATGACATTCTCCACCGCTTTTGCCCTAACCCTGGCATACCCACCTTAGGGTTTCCTTTGACAATGACTTAAGGCCACCTTCTCAATCCTGAGCTTGGTGCCTGGGGGTCACCACTCATGGTGCCCACTAGTCATGCAATATCATAGGCCACCTTCTCATTCCCGAGCTTGGTGCCTGGGGTCACCACTCAAGGTGTCCATTGGTCTACTCATATGGGCCTGACCTTTGGCATCATCCATCAGGGTGGCATGTAAGTGCGAGAATCCATACTTCTATTATTAATGTGATAATCATAGTGACTTTATAGTTTGCAAGTATGAACATCCAAACTGATAATTTGCATTCAATGCGATTATCCATCCGGAAAATCCTCGGGAAACTAAGGTGGTTATTCATAATTAACCACATACATGATCTGACGATTTGAACAGAAATATCCATGCAAATAAGAATCCAAGCAAGCACGCATTTTCAACAAGATCCTAAAATAATCACGCAATTCCCTTTTTATTATTCATGGCATCAAGATCCATTAAACCTAGCTCGCTTCCTAGGATTTCTAATTCACTTTTAGGGTTTCTATTGCAATTAGGGCTTTCCTTCATCTTTTACTATTTTAAACCCTAATTTAACGCAATTGATCACAAACCCTAATTATCTCAACATCTAAACCTCAGTTTCAGATTTAAGGCATAATCAACCATTATATAAGTCCATTAAGCCTCTTTTCATTAAAGCTACCATTTTTATCCTCTTTAACCCATGACAAAGTCATTATGCTCGTTTATCATCAATTTGTAGTTCATTATGCTCTAATACTCTTATGAACGTTATTTATTATTAATTCTACCTTGATTCATTCAAAAACCCTAATTTCTATATTAAGGTTATTCATCCAAAAATTAGGAACTTTAATGCTCAAAATAGCTTAGAATCATTATATCTATCTTTATTCACTACTTTGAATAATTAAAGTCTTTAAGAGTCGTTTTTACCAACATTAGGGTTTCAAGGCCCATTAAAGCATATTTATGCATATGAACTCTCAATTAAACTAATTATGTGAAAAATTCATCTTTTTCGACCTTAATGTATCTCTTTATGATTGACAGGTTAATATCAACTTCAATCATCAATTAGACCCTACTAATCACATTAATCATATCAAAATAGGGTTTCTTAATCAACATTACATTAAAGTTAATAACTTCCATTACTTTTCGAATTGCAATCAGAATCAGGCTTCAATTCTATTTTTATTGTATTCCTCTCATTTTTCTGAGTAAAATTCATGTATAAACTTTTGTCATCCGAGCTACTATTAAAGAGTTATGATTTTCACAAGAAATACCTTTTTAGACCAACTAGAAGCCGCCACGTCGCTCATTTTCCATGCAATGTGCGTTGGTTTGCAAATAGAGTTGATTGACCATTTTTCCCTTAATAAGTTAGATGAGTCCTCTGCCCGCAGAGGGGCAAACTCGTCTAATGTGCACCGATCATCTTCAACCTCTGGATGGCGGGCTGCAGCCGCCCTAGCTGCGTTTGGCGTGGCTCCTCCCTCTCCTCTGTGCCCGATGGCTGCCACCAAACCCTTCCCTATCTCCGCAGCCCTCCACCACCCTTGGATCTCTTCCTATATGCTGCCAAAGTGTCCTCTACCACGTGAAAGAAATACGCGATTGCTGCTGCAACTGCAGCAGGCCAGCAGTGGTTGCACGAAGCCAAGGTCGAAGGAGAAGCAACCGATCGGTCTGGGGTGATCGTGGAGGCTTCCCGACTCAAGCGAGATCACGAAACGAACCTTCGTAGTTCCAGGGAGAGATCTCTACTCTCGGTTAGGGTTTGCACATAGGGTTGAAGGAGAAGAACATGGGATCTTTCTCTCTCCCTCTTGGGCTCGAACTAGGGCTTTAGCCCTCTATATAGGGTGAGGATCCACGCCCTAAGATGACCCTCTATGGGTCAACTCATTCTTTTTCCAATAGGAATCAAATTCCTTTATGGAGAAGAAATTCTTCTCTCTCCTATTTACCTTCTTGATATACCTTATTGCATGGATAATTAAAAATACAAAAATTCCCTCTCTTAATATCTTTATTCATGCCTTTTAATTTATTGGCCACGAAAATATATTTTCCTTAAGTAGAAAATACTTTCTTCTTAACAAAATCACATAATTCATTAATTATGTATTCCCGTTATCTCTTTATTTTGCAATCTTGGTATTTTCTCTTTCTTTCCTCTTTATTGGGACTCCTTGGATCCCAAGAAACTCTATTATTTCGAAATCCTTTTTATTGGATACTCATTATCCTTCTAGATGCATCTAAATGCATTATTTCTCATTATCATGTTTATTTCTCATTAAAATATCTCTTTTTGATAATTTCTCTTTATTTATCTTCATTTTTCTCATTGGTATTCCTTTTATCATTAGGAATCCTTGGGATACGAAATTCCACAAAGGATAACTCAATTATACCTCTTTCCACTTATTTTCCACATTTTGTCATTATTTTCATTTTCTTTCTTAATAAAGAAATACTTAATTGATCTTTTCTTTTCTTTTTGCATTATCTTTGCAGCTTTGGACTCCTTGGAACCCAAGAGGCACGAAATCCCTCTTTGGATTTGCCTTCTAGAGGTTTCCACATTTTTCTTTTCTCAAATATTCAATTATTCATTCACTAATTGAATTTTCTTGTTATTTGGGCCCAATAGCCAATAAAGCCCACAACACAAACATCAAAGCTATTGTAAACAAAATCTATTTATTCGAACCAATTTATATCATTATTTTTTCAAATATACTTAATATGAGAAATTACATTTCTCACCAAATAAACCCAAAAATTGGGGTTGTAACATCCTTCCCCTCTTATAAGAATTTTGCCCTCAAAATTCCATCAAGCAAGCAAATAAACAGGATAAGCCTTTCATATGTCCATCATGGCTCCCATGTGGCTTCACCCTTTCCATGGTGCTTCCCAAGAACCTTCATCATCTCATATTCTTCCATCTGAGTTCTTTCTTACCTTGGTATATTGTACCCCCATAGGTGACTCAAGATATATCAGCCTCTCAAAAGCTGAATAGGTTCAGGGATCAACACATGGCTTGGGTACCTCACATAGTGCTCTAGATCAGACTCATGGAACACCTTACACATCATGTTATCCTGAGGGGCAAGGCTAAACACAACCATCTCCACCAATCCATCTCAAATGGACCCATATATCTGAGACTCAGCTTTCTCAGTTGAAGCTTAGAGGGGTCGGATTTTCACATCACATATTTTCCCATGGTGAACTGCATGTCAGTCTGCTTTGCATCAGCTCGTGACTCATGTCACCACTGGGCTCTCTCTCGGCCATTGAACGATCAAAGCGACTTCATCTACACACACTATGGTTCTTTTCTGACCTTCGTGAGGCCCCCTTCACCAACATCATATTAATGAAGTGGTGACTGACACAACCTCTCTAGAACTTATTTCAACCCGATAAAGGCTATGGTGGTTATCATCACATCTTACAAAGGACAAGGACTATCTCTATGTATCACCCTGAATGAGTACACATACTCTCATCAGACCCTCTAGTCTGTATTAATACTAACCATTAGTTAGGGGTGATAAGGGGTAGTGACACCGATTTCTTCATGTACCTACTTCCACCTTATGGAAATGAACCTTTAGGTCATACTCAAGAACTTTTGAACTCGCATCATGGTGTGGTTGAACCATCTTCCTCTCTTAAGTAGTTCAATTGAATATGTCCCTTGGCAGTACTCCTTCTTTCTCATGTTATCTAGGTAAGGTGATCTACCACAACCCATATTGCATCTTGACCTTCCTTGATCTAGGGAAGGCTTACCACCACATCCATAGTGGTGAACTCCCCTTTCCTCTCAGGGATTCTTTATCCTCTACGTCAAAGCACTGGGTTACTGGTGTTCATCCTTCACCTACTATTATGCATGGAAACATACTACATGTAATTTCATCTTAAGCACCCAAAGTGCTACTGTCACTTATCTTTATAGTATCACGGTGTATGGTGATCTTAAAACCATGATCTCCTATATGTCACGATTCCTCAAGATCAATTCCTCGGAAACCCTAAACCACTCTCATCAGGGTTTTATTACCTTCTTATAGAAAGAAGTGTATCTGAGGTTCTATCACCATCCTTTCACTACATCAAGGACTAAACTGGCTAACCAAACAACCATTAACTTGTTCAACATATCTTGTTACATCCGAGTGTTAGCCAAAACACGTCTTCTTTCCAAACTTAGGGTTAGCCAAACAACCTCAACTTCTTCTAGCCTCTAGCTAAACTAGGCAGCTAGATCTCAACCAGAGCATTCATTACCGCTTATTATCCTTAGGTGTTAGGTAACATACACCTCCATGTATTATACTTATCATCTCATCTCAAACTCTAAGTCTATCTTCATCAAGAAGCTCTGAGCTCATCCTTATTGTAATCAAACTCAACCTTGGTTAACTTGCAAATTCCACATAGCTCCTGATAAAACATCCTCATAAGCTGACTACACTACTTCTCTTAGTGTTTGCGAACCATCCATGTATCATTCACTCCACCAGGGTATGTTATCTTCTCTGTAGCAACGTCTCAACTCTCACCATCCTTATCCTTGGTGTACGACATGCGTACTGTCCTATCTCTCACTCCCATTACAAGAGGAAATAAGCATTTAGCTACAGTCTAAATACAGAGTTCTTCCTGTTCCAATAGTAGAGATGGTACATCCCACCTTGCCAGTACACCTTTAAATCTAGGTTGAAACGTGCCATCATCTTGATATCCACATTACTTCCATGGAAAACTAGTCTTGAACCTACTTGGGTCACCACACAATCCTTAGTCATCTCCTCTAGGTCTATAGGGTGCCGGTACTTTTGGGGTCATCCCTTTTCCTTGATGCATCCAGAGAGTGCCCTACTCATCTGCCCTTTGGTTCCCATGAGTTCATGAAGGTGATCAATATCCTAACCCATGGTCCTCAGACAATGATAGATGTTACCTCCCGACCCTATGGTCATGTGCACTAGGGAATTAGGCAACTCCTACTTCCATCGGTCTTATCCCTACCTGACCCTAGGATAGACTTAGGATTCTCTTATAGTACATGTTCAACTAAGAACCTTACCCAAGCATTCATCATCTCTCTTCCTACATTCTTGGGATGTCTTTAATCCTTTCTCAGGGATTATGGCAACCTGCCTACCTTGGTCAGGCCCCATACCGGCTACCTCCATGGTAACACCTCCATATGCACATAGAGATGGTTATCTATGGGTCTACAGGTTCATCCTCATACCATGTACTTTTCACTTAGTCTCTCAAGATCCTATGAGACCTTATTAGGTTACCTTAAAACCAACAAAACTGGTATACACCCTACCAAAGGGTCCCTCTCCCAGGATGGGAGGAAACTACAACTCTTGACAACAAGGTCACAACTGTCCTTAGGGTTTACATTCACATGAGCATGCTTAACCCTAGTAAACTACTAAGGCATAATAAGACCACCTACTAAACCATACTAGGTCATACTTGTTCTCTTTTCTCAACATTAGATCAACTTAGTTGTGAGGGGTTCATCAAACATACTCTTAACTTAAGGGGTTTCCTTTACCTCTACACATGAGGAGTACCATGCTCGAAATTATAGAGACTCAAATATCATCATGAGCATCAGGTACACCACTTCCCCTCTTAGGCCTAGGAACCCTAGGTCCACCATTGGGTGTCCAACTGCATGCTCAATCTCTTGACCACGAATCAAGCATGTCAAGGTATGTCATGTTCTCCCATGATCCTTTTATATGAGCAACACTTCAAAGTTGAGTCCTCCTCAAGGAGAACTAACTAGGTATACAGTCTCACAAGTGGTTACTTAAACCTCCTCAAGGTTTAAAACACTCTTTATCTCATCCAGTAGGTAATCACTTATACCATAGGTGCCAGAAGCATCATCCTCTCTCTAGGGTTTGGTTCCTCTAAAGATAACCAAGATATCATTGGCCTCCAGGGATCATGCATGAGGCAACCACTATCATCCACTTAGGTTGCATCATTCTCGACTCCCCATTGTTCCTCGTATTTCGTGGTTTAGGCTTCCAATCTTCTTACTGAGGTCCTACTTTCTCTCTAGAGCTACATCCAACCTTACTACTAGAGGTCCTCTCTCCATCAAGCTCACAAGCATACCTCTACATGGGTGAAGCCTATGCTCAAAGTTATGTTTGCTCAAGATCATCCATAGCCCTTTATGCTTACTTCATAGGCCGTCCATCATGATCTCTTGACCAGGGTTTCATCCTACTGTCAGTACTACTGACGCACTCTGGGTGCAACCTATATCCTACTTGCAACAACCCACAAGGTTTCTATAGGTTCTTCTCTAACTTTATCCATGAAGGAGCTATCCTTCGCTCAAACATGCACGACCCTTCCTAGGGTTGGGTCGCCAAAGATAGTCATCAACTTCTCATGGCTCATATGGCATCCAAGTCATGTCTGTCCAAAGACCTGGTCTACCATGACGTCTGACCCATCATGTCATCTCTCTCTAACCTCCACTTAGGGTTAGGGTTAACTTCATCCTCAGAGGATGTGCTAAGTTTCAACTTTTAATGGAGGTCTCTACCTCCAAGACTAACTCTCTCTCTACTCATCCTCCTGACAAGGAGGTCTATCCTCAGGTCCCTTCTGAGGGCAATGACAACTCGTGTCATACTACCTAAGCATGTATCTATTCCTTTACGCTTACTCTATTAAGATTATGTCCATGACATCTTATTTACATGCTTTTTATTAATTTGGTGGAGGATTCCTTAATCCTTGTCAACCTTACCCATATCTCTAAAGAGTGAGAAGAAGAGAGGAAACCCTAATCCTGAAGGTCCTTAACAGAATTTGAGTTGAGAAAGGATGAATAAGATGAGAAAGTCCTAAAGAAATCTTATTTCGAGTCATATCCTAAGACATCGGCCAGGCAGTCACACAATCCGGGAGTCCTCATATTCTGACTAGCGGTGCAGAGGAAAATATTGCCAGCCCCCAGACGTGATCCTTTTCTAGATACCTCTGTCTTTCGGATAATTCTCTAATAACTCCATTGGGTTCTACAAAATTTGTAAAATTTAATAATTATTAAGGATTAATTGAGGAACCTATGCTCTGATACCAATTGTAACGACCCCGCCTCCCGGTAACCCCCAATTAAGGGAGACCCGAAGGTCAGAGCCGCTATTCAATTAATAGGATCAAAGGTTCGAAAAATAATTAATAATAATTATGAAATTCTACTAATAACTGGAATTTGGTATAAAATTAAAACTTTACTTACCTTTGAAAACTTTGGAAATCTATCTATCCAGAGCTTGAATCTACTCTATCTAATCCTCCTTGCACTTTATGTTTTACTTTCACAATGTGTCACTTTACTGTTTGTTCATTTCAGGGTTGTACCTAAAACGCCGACAAACAAAACGTCAGTCAACATATCGAAATATGCTGGTATGTGGGGACAACCAAAATCTTGCAAATATGGCTAACAATTTAATAATCACAATCAAATTATTTAACAAGCCAATTCACACTTTTCAGTATGACATTCTCCACCGCTTTTGCCCTAACCCTGGCATACCCACCTTAGGGTTTCCTTTGCCAATGACTTAAGGCCACCTTCTCAATCCTGAGCTTGGTGCATGGGGGTCACCACTCATGGTGCCCACTAGTCATGCAATATCATAGGCCACCTTCTCATTCCCGAGCTTGGTGCCTAGGGTCACCACTCAAGGTGTCCATTGGTCTACCCATCTGGGCCTGACCTTTGACATCATCCATCAGGGTGGCATGTAAGTGCGAGAATCCATACTTCTATTATTAATGTGGTAATCATAGTGACTTTATAGTTTGCAAGTATGAACATCCAAACTGATAATTTGCATTCAATGCGATTAACCATCCGGAAAATCCTCGAGAAACTAAGGCGGTTATTCATAATTAACCACATACCTGATCTGACGATTTGAACAGAAATATCCATGCAAATAAGAATCCAAGCAAGCAAGCATTTTCAATAAGATCCTGAAATAATCACGTAATTCCCTTTTTATTATTCATGGCATCAAGATCCATTAAACCTTGCTCGCTTCCTAGGGTTTCTAATTCACTTTTAGGGTTTCTATTGCAATTAGGGCTTCCCTTCATCTTTTACTATTTTAAACCCTAATTTAACGCAATTGATCACAAACCTTAATTATCTCAACATCTAAACCTCAGTTTCAGATTTAAGGCATAATCAACAATTATATAAGTCCATTAAGCCTCTTTTCATTAAATCTACCATTTTTATCCTCTTTAACCCATGACAAAGTCATTATGCTCGTTTATCATCAATTTGTAGTTCATTATGCTCTAATACTCATATGAACGTTATTTATTATTAATTCTATCTTGATTCATTCAAAAACCCTAATTTCTATATTAAGGTTATTCATCCACAAATTAGGAACTTTAATGCTTGAAATAGCTTAGAATCATTATATCTTATCTTTATTCACTACTTTGAATAATTAAAGCCATTAAGAGTTGTTTTTACCAACATTAGGGTTTCAAGGCCCATTAAAGCATATTTATGCATATGAACTCTCAATTAAACTAATTATGTGCAAAATTCATCTTTTTCGACCTTAATGTATCTCTTTATTATTAACAGGTTAATATCAACTTTAATCATCAATTAGACCCTACTAATCACATTAATCATATCAAAATAGGGTTTCTTAATCAACATTACATTAAAGTTAATAACTTCCATTACTTTTCGAATTGCAATCAGAATCAGGCTTCAATTCTATTTTTATTGCATTCCTCTCATTTTTTTGAGTAAAATTCATGTATAAAGTTTTGTCATCCGAGCTACTATTAAAGAGTTATGATTTTCGCAAGAAATACCTTTTTAGACCAACCGGAAGTCGCCATGTCGCTCATTTTCCATGCAATGTGTGTTGGTTTACAAATAGAGTTGATTGACCGTTTTGCCCTTGATAAGTTAAATGAGTCCTCTACCCATGGAGGGGCAAATGCATCCAATGTGCACCGATCGTCTTCAACCTTTGGATGGTGGGCTGCAGATGCGTTAGCTGCGTTTGGCGTGGCTCCTCCCTCTCCTCTGGGCCCGATGGCTGCCACCGAACCCTTCCCTATCTCCGCAGCCCTCCGCCGCCCTTGGATCTCGTCCTATCTGCTGCCAAAGTGTCCTCTACCATGCGGGAGAAACACGCGATTGCTGGTGCAACTACAGCAGGCCGACAGTGGCTGCATGAAGCCGAGGTCGAATGAGAAGCAACCGATCGGTCTGGGGTGATCGTGGAGGCTTCCCGACTCAAGTGAGATCACGAAACGAACCTTCGTAGTTCCAGGGAGAGATCTCTACTCTCAGTTAGGGTTTGCACGTAGGGTAGAAGGAGAAGAACGTAGTATCTTTCTCTCTCCCTCTTGGGCTCGAACTAGGGCTTTACCCCTCTATATAGGGTGAGGATCCATGCCCTAAGACGACCCTATATGGGTCAACTCATTCTTTTTCCAATAGGAATAAAATTCCTTTATGGAGAAGAAATTCTTCTCTCTCCTATTTACCTTCTTAATATACCTTATTGCATGGATAGTTAGAAATACGAAAATTCCCTCTCTTAATCTATTTATTCATGCCTTTTAATTTATTGGCCACGAAAATATATTTTCCTTAAGTAGAAAATACTTTCTTCTTAACAAAACCACATAATTCATTAATTATGTATTCCCATTATCTCTTTATTTTGCAATCTTGGTATTTTCTCTTTCTTTCCTCTTTATTGGGACTCCTTGGATCCCAAGAAACTCTATTATTTTGAAATCCTTTTTATTGGATACTCATTATCCTTCTAGATGCATCTAAATGCATTATTTCTCATTATCATGTTTATTTCTCATTAAAATATCTCTTTTTGAGAATTTCTTTTTATTTCTCTTTTATTTTCCTCATCGGTATTCCTTTTATCATTAGGAATCCTTGGGATACGAAATTCCACAAAGGATAACTCAATTATACCTCTTTCCACTTGTTTTCCACATTTTGTCATTATTTTCAATTTCTTTCTTAATAAAGAAATACTTAATTGATCTTTTCTTTTCTTTTTGCATTATCTTTGCAACTTTGGACTCCTTGGAACCCAAGGAACCCAAGAGGCACGAAATCCCTCTTTGGATTTTCCTTCTAGAGGTTTCCACATTTTTCTTTTCTCAAATATTCAATTATTCATTCACTAATTGAATTTTCTTATTATTTGGGCCCAATAGCCAATAAAGCCCACAACACAAACATCAAGGCTATTGTAAACAAAATCCATTTATTCGAACCAATTTATATCATTATTTGTTCAAATATCCTTAATATGAGAAATTACATTTCTCACCAAATAAACCCAAAAATTGGGGTTGTAACAACATACTTCCCATACTGTTGATACATCTTGGATACTAGGATTCATTACCTTGGTATCCACCTCATGTGCTATAGGAAACTCACATCCTTATCTCATCTACTTTTACCAACATAATAAATTTCAAAACATATAAGAGGAGTCTCCCAAATTATTGGAAGGATCAAAATCAAACTCATCACTAACTTTATGATCTTGGAATCATAGTCCAAGAAACCTTATGATATAATAAGATATCCACCCTCATGTTTGCAGTGAATCCACACGTACCAAGTGGCAATGATCCACTTGAAAGCTGTGCCCTAGAAAGGAAAGACACAAAGTGAAACACACTTCCCATACCATAGTAGTATTTTTCAAGGGTCACTAGCAAAAAGGTAACCAATTCTATTTAATTATGCATGTTACAACTTCTTATGTATCATTTTACCTTTTTTCATTTCGGGTTCCTTTCCATCAGCATAGGAATAATCATAATTAACATATCTCATTACTCCTTCCTTGATGACTATTTATCCCACTAGTGTATGTTCTCTTATTTTATTATATTTTTCAACCACTTATCAACATGTAAATCATCATATTCTTCATTTTCTTCATTAAACAGGGATCATCTCCCTTAATTTCTTTCACATGCCATGCTGATTTTACATTAACACTTTTTTACACACATAGGTTGGTCTGATATTAACTCAGGTTCCACCTTATTCCTTTGTCATTCTTCTCATTTATCTTCTCATTTTATACTTATCATTAGAGTTCTCTCCATCTATTTCATACCTTGAATCACTTTATAAGCATAGACTTATCTGTCTTTTACTTTATTCTCTTCTTGAATCACATCTTCAAGAACTCCTCTTTTCCTTATTTGTATTTATATTTAGATTGCATGGTGTTGTGTCTTTCTCTTTAGCTATCAAACATTCAAGTTTTCATAGATTATGATGCAATTCTCATCTTCTTTAAGGTAGGATTGAGATATTCACATTATGATTTCTTATTCATTATGCTCTTTAGATTGTCTCAAAATGACTACTTGATCGGAGTAATCAGAAAGATAACAATATAAGAGTTCCATACTTACCTTTCTTTAATAATTGAATACCTGGCCAGGGCACCCAAATACTGAGATTAGGCAGTATGCACCATATTTTTATGTCATATTCCTAATTTTGACATCATCCTAGTCCGAAGTCCTAGTGTCCTTGTAGACTCAGTGAACCTAAAACTCTAATACCAACTTGTGAGAACTCGTTATACTAAACGAGATTGCTCAAAACACAATCAATCACCAATTAACCATATACCCAAAAATATAGGTAAATTAAAATCGATTTCAACGTCATCACCCGCTCAGAATCATTTGCATAAGAGCCAAACATCTTTCTTATATCCAACTATGTCAAGAATTTCATACAAATTGTTCTATCATCTTAACCACAACATATATATACACATGAGAAAAATATTTGTATATGCCACACAACAAACATTAACATGCTTACAAAATTTTGATTCGTTTGAAACACCATATACAAACTTTTCCTACCCATACCTGAGACTATAGGGATGACTGTACGACACACTAGACATCTAATCAACTTTCTTATAGATTCATTACTATAGATCCTCTTTGCTACCACATGTTTGTTTTCATCACTTCCTATTATCTAAAAAAAATGTGGCGAACCACAAGGGTGAGACACATGTCCCAATAAGAGATATAACCTCCAACAATGTTTATTGATTACAACAATTTTAAGTAATTAAATAGTTAAGCAGTTTAATCATATATAACTAATAAGATCAGCAATATTGATGATTAACAAAATACATAAAGGAGAAGATAATAACTATCGTTATTAACCAGACTATCATCCTTTATCTTTGGACAATATAAGCAATTCAGTAGCATATGCATATCTAGCATCATGAGCAATTCTAGTAACATAGCATAGCTAACAACATGAGCATGTCTAATTGGTTGAACATATCAACATCATAAGAATAGCTACTAACAACATAAGCACAACTATCTAGATAATCATGATTAGCGTTATATGCATATCTAGTTACAAAGGCATGGCTAGCATGCTAAACATAACTAACGACATGAGATAGCTAGCGTCATGATTATAATCAGCAGTAGCAGTATAGTTATCAACACAATCATAGCTATTGTATGTATGCATCTACAATCTTAAGCATATCCACAATCTAAGTATATCTACTATCTATTAATTGCACCTAGCATCATTTTTATGTAAAGATAACAAACAAGGGTTATCATCCAATGTGAAACATTGTGTATAACCCTAAAAAAATATGCTACACAGCTGTATTACATATGTCCTGGGGAATTTGAATCATACCATTCAAAGATCTAGGAGTGTTGGTATCCTAAGATGTCTTCCCCTCAGTCAATATGAGTAAATAGGTAGTGACATATCAGCCAAAGCTGCCGCCACAATGACATATAGTCCTATAACTATCCCACCTTGGTACAAGTCACGGCGCTAGCATATAGGGTATTCAAACTCAATCACTGAGGTAACATCATGTTATAATCACGAAGACACGACAACAGCTGTATTCAATCACATCAGATGTATGAGGCATGACCACAGTCATCCTCCACAATCTACATTGTGGACGACAAGGATATATCCTCAACCTGCCACCCCCACATACTTAACAGTATGCGCTCTGAGTTTCCCTTAGGAAACTCATTTCACCATCCAGCAAGTTTTGACACTGAAGATGGCTATATGGCATAGGGCACTACATGATTAGAGTTGCACTTGATTAGTTATGCCAATTGGGTGAATTAAGGCTGCATCAAACAAGTGGACATATAAACCCTCATTCACTTCTAGCAAGCATATAAATATCACAACTTTTAAAAGATATAAAATGTGTGAAACATAATTTCTATTCTCATTATCACATGGTACTATTCACTTGCCATTCATGAGACCACACTACTCAGCATACTATCAAAAGATATAAATCATTTTCACAATATCACAGGGTATCAACCCTTATCAACATAAGAGGATTACACCTCATTCAGGGCTCAACCATGCCCAAAGGTCATTAAGACCATCATACTATCATAGGATACAAATCCTTTTCACAATATCATAGGGTATCAACCCTTATCAACACAAGAGGATTACACCTCATTCAGGGCTCAACCATGCCCAAAGGTCATTAAGACCATCATACTATTCCCTGTAAGATCATCATTATCTTTCCATGCCTTATAACAAGGCTCAACAACATCACTTACATATAATACACCAGATCAACACAATATTGTATTGATGAGCTAGGAGATATTCATAAACAATCAAAATAGGTTTATATTAACATTAATAAGATTCCTTTATTACATCAACATGCAAGGAATATATATATGATTAACCCTCATCATATTCATAATGCACATGTTTAACATAAGAAAGTATCAACCATGTGGCTATGATAACCACCAATTAACAGATTAAGGATCATATTAAGGATGTTATTTCACCATCATTCCATCATATAAGAATGTTAAACATGAATAATCATCTTTATCTATTTGTATTAGAGTTAGGTTCAACAAGATAAATTATATTAATGTTGCTAATCAACACTTATACCCAAACCATAACTCATGACATCCCCATTGGATCATGGATGCATAAGGTGAAGCATCACCATCACATTACATATCATTCTCAAGTATGAACCCACACATAAATCAAGGTGTAACCATCAGGTTATAGCATACTAGGGTTTCAAAAACAATAACAGAGTACTCCATGATTGTATTAGTCATTCAAGGACTATTCATACCCAATTACCATCATTTAGTTATATTAAAGCTAGGTATAACAAGCTATACCTCATTAGGGTTACATATCAACACAATATGATTATCATACCTTCTATTCATATGAGTGAATATGTAAGACTACCTTATTAAGGGTAACCCTCCATTTGTTCCATCATCATTCAACCCATATCAGTAGGGCTATAAATGGGTATGGGTAGACCCGCGGACCCGCAAATCCGGACCCTTAAAAAACCCGTCATGGGTCTAATTTTTTATACCCGCATACCCTTGGACCCGTATACCCTTGGACCCGCATATAAGCGGGTCCAATAATGGGTATGCTTGGACCCAGACCCGCTAGACCCGTGTACCCACTATACATAAGTAACTATTAAAATAATATGTTATATATATCATACTTTACTAGTCTAATTAATATAATTATTGAGATTATATCCTACTCTAAGGTTGAGACTAGTCATATAACTAAGAATAACTATTCTAGTTACAATAACGAACATCATATGTAAACTTAAAATTAAAATTTCTACTAATCTAAATTACTTTCTACATAAATTAAGTGTTATGATCATGACTACAAATATGTAAACAATTACTCAATTAATTTTATTGTATAGAATATAGCATTGTCTAATATAACTATTACATGTTAATATACTATATGATAACCATATCTTGTTGTGTTAAATATATATAACATAGTCATTTCTCTTACATAAACAATATGATGTTTTATAGAACCGCTTACCCACATACCCGCTATTATTGCGGGTACGGGTATGGTGCGGGTCCAGGTTTTGTATTATGCGGGTCTAGAACCGGAACTAGACCCGCTAAATTAGATGGGTATGGGTATGGGTATGGCCAGACCCGCACCGTACCCGCACCGTTTACACCCCTACATATCACCATACCACAATGTCATCCATAACCATTGGATGTTTAAAAGGTAAGAACATTGGTTGTTTACATAATTTAACACCTTGGATAAACCACCTATGAAGTCCTTGATTTGTGCTCTATAAAGAGTCACCATTTAACCCTAGAAATCCCTTGATTAACAACACAAAAAGTTTCATTGAGAGTAGTGTAAAACCCACAATCTACTGTTCATTTAAAACAAGCCATCCATTGTCAACAAGTAAGATCCTTAAGTTGATCATAATAAGGAAACCATCTAAATCACATTATTAGGATCAACATATTACATTAGCCATCATTCCACTCTATTGGAGGAATAAACATTATATCTTGACCATTGGGTCAAGTTCATATGCTAAAATCATCAATTACAGTATAGGTCTGACCATTGCATCAAGTGACCCAAGAAACCATTGGTCTAAGGCTTAATTGATTCTAAAACTACAATGATTAACTCACCATAGGTTGTAGAGACCTGATCGGCCATCATTAGTGACCATTAAGTCACCATAGGTTGTTAGATCAAAACTATATTCATTAATCAGCATCAAATATTAAGCTAATTTCATCATTGATTGATAACATCAATAGGGTATTTCATGGTTGATCATTAAACTTATAATTGATCCAAAACCTGACCTAAGGGGGTGACCATAGGTTGTCATCATCATCTGACACCTATGATCCCGACCATCAGTTTTCATGAAGACAACACCAGAGGGTTGTTGTAATGGTACCATCATCATGTCATGGGTTTATAGAGGAAATAAGCTTTAAACCCTAAAATTGACCATTGGTTGATAGGTTCTTAGCACGATAGGTTGTCAAATCAACCTAATCCAAGTAATATTGTACCTTAGGAATAACATACACATGATCACAGGTTCATCTAGAACTGAAATCAGAATAGGGAACATTATAAAATCAAAATCCAACTCAAGCATAGCTTTTTAGTGCGTGGATCATCATTTTCAAGCAAGAACATGAGCTAGCAAGCTTATGGTAAGCAATAAACGTGGAGCAAGTTATAAAACTTGACTCTAATGATAAGATAAACTCCCAAACAGAAGAAAACATGAGCAGGTGGGGTAGGAAATTTAAGCATAAGTTGTGAACTCGTTCATCTAGCACCTTTCTTCATCAAATGAGCAAACCCTAAGCATAAGGAGCAAGAAAGGTAGGGTTTTAGAGCTTTAGAGCAATTTCTACCATGGAACAACAAGGTTTCGACCTAGAGAAAGGTAGGAGGAAGGATAAAAAAGAAATAAACGGAGGAAATAAGGGGATTCTTACTCTTTTAGGTCAAGATCACTAGAAGGAAGCTTTTCAAACCCTAAAAGGAAGTCAATTGCAACCCTAGATTATTTTTCCAAGAAGATCCCCTCTTTCTTCTTCCTTGGATAGGAAATTTGCAGCATGACAGAGGGATAACGAGGTTCATATAATGAGTAAATTGGTGTAGTGAAAATGGCTCATTTTGGTGCTTAGGGATAAGCATATGAAACTTTAAGATAAAGAAAAAGAAAAAGTTGAAGTTCTAGTATCTTTCCAAGTGTCTGTGGCCTTAAACCATTAAGAATATACAATAACACACACAAGAAGCTCCCCCACCATCCATAGATACATGCGTATCCCTAGTTTCTTGAATTTCCAAGGAAAACAAATAATTCATTAGTTGATAGCTACTAAAGGTAGCTCATCCATGAAGGGGTAAACCCTAAAATACCCTTGGAGAAAGACCTTCAAACCAAGGTTTAAATAGGTGCCCCATGGTTTAATAAGATCAATAATTATGAGAGAATATCCAAGTAACATAATTCAAGTGATAAATTGCAAATAAAACCTCTCAATTGGGTAAATTGCAGAAAAGTCCAAAATGTGCATAAAATTGCATAACTTGCTCAAACAGTGTCCAAATTGGACCAAATTTGAAACTTAAGCTTATATTATGATTTAAAAGCATATAAAAAGGTTATATTAGGGTTATAAGAATTAAATTATGATAATTAAGCTTTTTAAACTCATTAAGGAAGTTTAGGGGCCTTACATGTTGCTCCATGCTACCCCACTAGAAACAAACATGCCCATCATGATGCTTGAAATTACATGACCTCCGCCCTAGCATCCTCCTATCACCCTTGCTACCATGCATGCAACATATTGGGTTTTTGGGAGAGTAAACACAATAGAAAATAAAAGCTCTCATGAAAGGATTCCATTAGGGTCTGCCTAATGCTTCTATATTAACTTAGGACATTAGTTATATTTTCACGTGGAAGTAGTTACAATGATTGAATATGTGTGTGAATATGGATATGTGTATCAATAAAAATTATTGTTGGTTGATATGAACCATTTAATTTATCAGAGGTGGCAACATTAACCCTAGCGATTATAAGTAATACTATGTTTGCTCACCTTTTTGTCAGCAAAAGACCAATAGGGATAGGGGGATCAAACTATGGGGATGTTCTATTTTATGTCATTTCCAAAGCATGAAGTTTTTTTTTCCGATGCAATTATATGATTATTTTACAAAAAGTCAAAATTCACTTCAAAAAAGGGCACATTCACTTAGCTTGAATAAAGTTTTGATCTAATCTCAAATTTCTAATCTTACTAAATCAAGTGTTGGGGTTGATGTTAGGATGAATCCATATTTTCATATATGCATTCAAGAAGTTTACAACTCTCTAATAGATTGTGGTCATGGATTCCATCATCCTAAAAATTCCAAGTTTATAAAATGTGATGTTCCATGAGTGGTTGTAGGTATGCCTACATCAAGGATATTCGTACTTGGGATCCACAAATCATTGGATTCTGTGAGTTTGACCATCATAGGTGATGGCATTTTGTGAGTATATATTTGAAGTGATGGCATAGATGTCAATAGTGGCATGGTTCCTTCCTCCTAGTTGACACTCACCGAAGTCAACATTTTGTGGTTGTGAAGCTGGCATTATGTACTGGAAACTTCTCACCGCAAGACTCATAACACCACTTAAATCTTCTTTTTAAACATTCTTGTAGAGAGTTTATACCTCTATGGTATCCGTGCAAGCACTCAAACTTGATCTAGAGGAGGTTCTAGACTCCTTCTCCCTCTTCTCTCTCTTTATTTGTTTTGGGGTTTAGTAAGAAATTCAAATTGTTCTTATTATGAATCCCCCTAATTCACAAGGCAAAGGTATAACTTTCTTATCTTTTTCAATATGTTTGAGGAATGGTTTGTCATTGTCAAAAAGGGGGAGAATGTTGACCTAGAGGTTATACATTACCTATATTTTGATAATGACTTAACCATTCCATTCATATGTATCTAATATGTGCGTTTAAGATTGTTTGCAGGCATTAGGTACATGAAAAGGATCATATATACAAAGCCCTAGAATGGGCCAAGTGCAAGCCAAAATGGCTACAAGTGTGCATTTTAGGATTTCTATGTAAACTACCTTAGAACATCAATGTAATCACTTGTAATGATGAATTGGCTTGTAACTTAGAAGAGAAAAATGTTTGGGACAAAATTCACCAAGTGCTAATCACTTTTATTGCAAATTAGAAAATCAATTACAGACACTTGGTCAGTCGAGTTTCCCTAGCTTGAAACTCGATCGATCAACCTTGGTCGATTTTCTAAAGATTGCATCGGTCGAGTTGTGCACCCATAGAACTCGACCGATCAGGTAGCAGGCCATTTCCAGTTGAAATGGTCGGTCGAGTTTCCTCAGGACAAACGCGACCGATCACTTGAATATCAATTTGCCTCTTACTTGATCGGTCGAGTTACCCCCATTAAAACTCGACCGATTGCACTGTACGGAATTTGCAGAAAAAGTAATATGACCGTTGGTGAATTGTTTTGGGAAAAAATAGAGCCATTTTCTTGAACAAAAAATGACTACTTTTGCATCCAAGTGTCCCACAACTTAAAGGGCCACCCTCAACTATATATAGAACCCCTTGGACTTCATTCCAAGCTGCTCTTCCATTGCAAACTTGGTTCTAGCTTAGTTGAGAGTGTTCCAAGCCCTTGATCCCCTTTCTCTCTCTACCTTCAAGATAAATTCATGAGTTATGAGTGAGTTAGGTCCATATGTATGAGAGCTATCCCTTGTAATATGTGCAGCTCTCCTTTCTCTCTTCCTACCTCCAAATCCCTTTGAAGATTGATTGAAGCTACTTCTTCAAGTGGAAGAGGAGTTGCTGATGTTCTTCTCCGAGTGAAGGGGAAGATGTGTTGCTGATCTTCAACAGTGAAGATAGCTCGTTGCTCCAGGTCCCTTGGTGAAGGGAAAACGTGGAGAAGCTCTCCAAGTGAAGGAGAGGTGCAAGGCAAAGCTCAAGTGAGATAGGTAAATCCTGCAAGGCTGAAGACAAAGGTAAGATTGGGTAAGTCCTTTGAAGAAGGCTGAAGAATCTTGCTTTGTGGGTAAGTACTTGGATAGGTAGAAGATCTTAGCTTGAGAAATTAATCCCTTGGTTGTGTGGTTTATGTATCTTGTAATCTTATAGTGATATATAAGACATCAAATTGTTGATTGCTTTAGTTTTTGCGTGCTATTCATTATCTCTTATCCTTGCTTTGTATGCTAGAATAGGACATCAAATTGTTGATTGCTTTAGTTTTTGCACTATGATTAAATTGGTGGTCTAATTGATTTTGTGAAGTGTGTGTAGCTCTATTCACCCCCCTCTAGAGCCCATTGATCCAACAGTATGAAGATTGAGAGCAACGGATGAATATGAAGATGGTGATGAGGAGAGGTCTTCCATTAGCGACCTGGGTGCCAGCCATGGAAGCCTGAGTGCTGACCACCTTGGGTCCATGCCTCTGGAAGGGTGGTAGGAAATGAGAAGTAGTCAAAGAGGTGTAGGACAATGCCCCATCGCCGAAAGATGCAGCGGTTATGGCTGCGACTGCTGTACTCACGACCAGAGCTTGGGTTGCAGACTATTGGCCATTGGAGTAGGCCGGTGAGTAAGTATAAAGGAAATCAGGGAAGAGGAAGTAGGTGTATAGGAGAAGCCATGTCGACGTTTCACTGGAGAGAGGTTGGGAAGGAGGGCGCCCTACCTCACCGCCGGGCGGTAACCCCAGGTAGGCACAAGCCTGCGAATGGGGAAGGAGAAGATCGGATCAGGTCCAGTCACAAACCAACAAATTGGCTGGTTTAGAAAAGAACCCAAGACATGAACCACACCCAGCGTGGCACTGGGTTAGAAAGCATCAACCAATGACGTGATGCCACGTGGCATGATACAGAAGGTATAAGTGCTTTCTCATTTAATTCATATAAATTAGAATGTTTATTCGAAAATAGCAAAATTATATGTCAAAACAATCGAGAAAATGAGAGGAACACAAAGAAAATATAATTGACATATAATTAGGATTTTTGTTCCAAAAATAGGGTAACATATGATAAAGTGGAGATTAGCACATGGAAACCCTAGTTTTGGGTATTATAATGTTGAAAACATTAAAAGCCTTTCTTTTATACCATTATCTGATCCTTTTGAGTATAATGATAATAAATGTAATGATGGTAATAATGATAAGGTAATTAGGGTCTCTAATGTGGATAATCATTAATGTGTGGAATTGGGGCTAAAGATCCTAACTTTCTATGTTGTTAATGAACATATTTGATCTAAGTAATCTTAATGAAAGGATAATATAGATCTAGTGGGTTCACATAAAATTAAATATGTGATGGAAATAGGGTTAATACCCTTATTCCTTATCCTGAACCTGAGTCTAGCCTAAATCCTAGATTAGTACTCAATAGAGTTTTGTTACGACCCCATCTTTCGATAACCCCCAATTAAGGGAGATCGCAAGGTTGAAGCCGCACCCATGAAATTCCGGATCAAAGGTTCGACATATAACCAATAACAATTATTAAATTCTAGCAGACTATACTGAAAACGGTAATAAAAATTTTCTTTATCATACCTTTGAAAAGTTGGAAGTACTAGACTTCTAACCACAAAAGAACTACTCTAACTAACTCCTCCTTGTTCTTTAGTTCTTGAATTCACAATGTGTCACTTTACTATTTTGTGCTTTGAAATATGTACCTAAAACGCCGACAAACAAAACGACGGTCAGTCGGTATGTGGAGGATCCAATAATCAAGAAATTATGCTAACAATATAATCAAGCAATTAATCTTTTTAACAATCAAGATTATGTTTTAAGTCATACATCTCAATCCATACATATTCCCAACTCTGTGAGTTCCTGCAGTGAACTTTCATTATACCTCTGTAAAGGTAGAGTCGCATGGCACTACTCCAGGTAGCCCAATATCTAACTCAATGTGACTTGATGGTCCTACCACAAGGGTAGCCATGTACTAAGTCAAACACAGACCTGATGACCTCTCCAATAGGCAGCCATGTACTAGGTCTTCTCATGACCTGATGGTCCTACCCATTAGATAGCCATGTACTAGGTCAGACCTGATGACCTCTCCAATAGGCAGCCATGTACTAGATCTCTTCAGACCTGATGGTCCTACCCATTAGATATCCATGTACTAGGTCATACACAGAGGGAACCAGGATCTGAGCATGTAGGCATATACATTTTGTGATAATCATAGTCACTTTATAGTTGCATGAAATAAATAGACATTCAACAGTTATTTCAAGCAACCGATAAATCCTTCGAAAATCGCCAGGAAACTAAAGCGATTATTCATATGCGTAACCACATACCTTTAATTGCACTTTTCAAGATAATAATCCAATCAACAAGCAATGAGGAAGAGAAATCCTGAAATAAAAGTACCAATTCCTTTTATTAATACTTATCCAATTTCCTTATTCAAATTAGGATTTCAATTCCATAATTAGGGTTCTTCTCGAAATTAGAGTTTTACTTCTTCTTTCATCAATACCATTCTTGATTTATTACTTTTCATAAAACTCCTAATTTCTCATTGAATTTCCTTTATTAAACAACTGATTTCCATATTTCATAAAAAATATGGTTTTCATCTCTCTTTATCTCAAATTAGGGTTTCCATGCAAATTATCCTTCTTTTAAACATTATAATTCCAAGTTAAGCATTTTTGCATTCAAATAGCAAATTAAACTAACATTAACATTATTAGAGTCAATCTTAACAATTTGACTTGTTGAATTACCAAATTACCCTTTCAACATCCAACTAAGGTTTCTTATCAAATTTTAATAAACTTTATTATCCAAATAAAGTACTTTTCAAAACTAAGTGGAATTAGATTCTGGAATTATTTTTATCGTGTTCCTTGCATTTTTCTATGCAACTTTCATATATAAAGTTTTCTCATCTGATGTTCATAGCTATTACTACGAATTTTGCAAGAAAAGGTCTTTTTCTGATTATTTGATTAAAAGAAATTATTACCGAAAATCTTCAGCCGTTCGATGGGTGCGCCCGTGGTCCGCGCCTCGATCTGATGCTCCTCACCACGCGTCTCCTTTCACTTACGCACCTCGCGTTTTGATCGTCCAATCTCCTGAGTCCATAGTGGATCACGATCCAAGGGTTCGGCCCAAATTTTGACCAAACCGCTGGATCACAATCGCACGGTAGCAGATCGCACGCCACTCACAACTTCGCCCTCTCTCTTGGATCGTTAGATCACGATGAACACCACCGTGATCCATGATCCAACGGTGTCCGGGTCGTCGTCTACCTCCGCAGGCCTTCGTGCGGTCAACTCGACAGTTGACTCGGAGCTGCAGGCCTCCGTTTCTCGATCCAACTATCCCGGAAGCTCAGCCTCCTCTCAACGAAGTCGAGGGCTGGGTCAATTCAAGCCCAGGATCCCCCCGACACTATCCCCTTGCTCGCCGGATTCCGGTGAGGTCCCCGGCGGTTAAGAGGTCGAAGGTCAGGACGAAAGCATCAATTGAGTGTATGAAAACACTCCTCGCACAATTCCGCAGAGATCCCGTAAGCAAGAGTTGATGCTGGTACTCTCTAACTCCCCCCTATATATAGGGTCGAACTCAGGTCTATCGGAATTGGGTATTTCCTGAATCAAGGAGGAAACCTACCCAAACCAGGGATCATCCTCAACGATTTCTCCTCCTGAAGCTATTGGGATTATTAGAAAACACCCACACGCGCTAGATTCCAGGGAAAACAGAGAGGGAAAATCCTCGGTTGCCCACGAACTCCTAGTCCCAGTATATCTGAGACGATGATCGGGCATCGTAGGATCAAGATCCAACGATCCAGATTAAACGCGTTCAATCGAAATAGGAAATCATTTCCTAAATCATCCAATAAAGCCAATTTTCAAGGGAAACTTAGAAATTAAATAAATCCCAATTGGCTACTCCTATTTTTACCAAATTTTGAGGGAAGCTTCCTCATAGGTTTCTCTTCCTTCCTACAAAATTTGGAGGGATTTACTCAAGGATTCGACTCCTTTTCTTAATATGCAAGTTATCATCATATTAATTACATTTTCCATCTTTTCCTTAATCCTTTTATCATTATTTCTTGGTTTTGAGTTCCTTGAACTCCAAGGTATCCATTATCTCGAATATTTCATATCCTTTTCCTATTTTATGGAATTCTTTATGCATTCTTCAATTATATCAATTTGGGCTTCAATTAAAACAAGGCCCATTTAGCAACACACAAATAATCAATCATGGAATCCATTCCAAACCACATCACATCAATCATGGAATTCATCATATCATTATTTGTTCAATTAACTTTAATATGGGAAATTTCATTTCTCATTAATTAAGCCCAAAAATTGGGGTTATAACATCCTTCCCCTCTTATAGAAATTTTGTCCTCAAAATTCAAACAAGCAAACAAACAACAATTCAGGATAAGGCTTTTCCCATGTCCATCATTGGCCCCTATGTGGCTTTACCGTACTCATGGCGCTTCCAAAGAACCTTTACCATCACATATCCTTTTCCTTGAGTCCTTTCATCCTGGCGTCTATAAACTACACAGGTGACTCAGGCCATTTCAGCCTCCCTTGGGGCTCACTAGGTTCATTGCTCAGCACCTGGTCGGTTACCTCACATAGTGCTCTAAATTGGACACATGGAAACCATCTCCCATTACTCTATCCTAACCTTCTCCACCCATCCAACTCTAATGGACCCATGTATAGGGGACTCAGCTCTCTTAGATATACTTAGAGGGGTTGGATTTTCATGTCACATTTTCTCCCACAGTAACTTGTATGTCAGTCTACTTTGCATCTGCTTACGACTCTTATCGTCTCTAGGCTCCTTTCAGCCCTTGCATGATCAAAGTGACTTTCATCTTCATGCACTGTGGTCCTTTTCTAATCATCATGTGGTCCTTTCACCAACATCACCTTACTGAAGTGGTGACCGACTCAACCTCCCTTATAGAGCTTCTTAGAATCCCGATATTGGATATGGTGGTCATTGTCACATCTTTCATAGGACAAGAACTGTCTTTAGATATCACCCTGAATGAGCACACATGCCCTCATCAGACCCTTTAGTCTGGATCATACTAACCATGGTTAGGGGTGATAAACTATACTACATAGAGTTCTCAATGTACCTACTTCCACTTTATGGAAGTGAACCTTTAGGTAAAACTCAAGAACCTTCGAACTCGCTTCATGGTGTAGTTGAACCATCTTTCTCATGGGTAGTTCAACAAAACTCTTTCTTTCTCATGTCCTCTAGGTAAGGCGACCTACCATAACCCATATTGCATTTCAACCTTTCCTTGGTCCAAGGGAGACCTATCTCAACATCCATAGTATTGATCTCCCATTCCCTCTCAAGGACTCTTTTGTCCTCTATATCGATACACTGGGTTACTGGGGTTCGTCCTTTACCTCCTGGCTTGTATGGCCATAAACCACATGCAACCTCATCTTAAGCATCCAAAGTGCTATCTCCATTTCCATGGTGTATCATGATTTCCTGTATGTCATGATTCTTCAAGATCGATTCCTCTGAAACCCTAAACCACTCATGTCGGGGTTTCATCACCAAAGAAGTGCATCTGAGGTTCCACCACCACCCTTTTATTGCATCAAAGAGTAGACTGGCTAACCAAACAACCCTTAACTTTTCAACACATCTTATCACATTTGAGTGTTATCCAAACACCACTCCTTTTCAAACTTAGGGTTAGCCAAACAAGTCAGATGTATCTCAACCAGCGCATCCATTACCACCTCACATCCTTAGCTATTAGGTAACGTTGAAGACACATACTTCCATGTATTTCACCTATTATCTCCCCTTAAACTCACTATCTATCTTCATTAAGAACACTCTCTGATTTCATCATCGTGGTGATTAAACTCAACCTGGTATAACTTGTAAGTTCCACTTAGCTCAGGATAAACACATCCTCATAAGGTGACTATCTTCCATGTATCATTCTTTTTACCAAGTTAGGTTATCTTCTCTATCCCCATTTCTCGTGGCAACGTTCCATCCTACATCATCTCTTATCCTTAGTGTATGCCATGCGTAATGTACTATCTCTCACTCCCATAATAGGAGGAAATAAGCATTTGGCTGCAGTCCAAATACAGAGTTCTTCCTGTTCCAAGAGTAGAGATGGTACATCCCACCTTGCCAGTACACCTTTAAATCTAAGTTGCAACGTGCCACATATGTCTCTTCATCACGAACATCATGATATCAAACTAATCTTGAACCTTCTGAGGTTTATATCCTTGGTCATCTCCTCTAGGTTTATAGGGTATACCGACTCTTTTGGGGTCATCCCTCTTCCCTCGTGCATCAAGCGAGTGCCCTACTCATCTGCCCTTTGGGTCCCATGAGTTCATGAAGGTGATCAATCTCCTAACCCATGGCCCTCAGACAATGATAGCTGTTACCTCCCGACCCTTTGGTCATGTGCAACTGGGGAATTAGGCAACTCCTACTTTCATCGGTCTTATCCCTATCTGACCCTAGGATAGACTTAGGATTATCCATTATAGTACATGTTCACTTAGAACCTTACCCAAGTCTTCTGCATTCATGGGCTGTCCTTCATCCTTTCATAGGGATCATGACAACCTGCTTACCTTGGCCAGCCCCATACCGGTTACTTCCATGGTAACACATCTACATGCACTTAGACATGACTATCTATGGGTCTACAGGTTCATTCTCATACCACGTACTCTTCACTTAACTTCTCAAGATTCTATGAGACCTCTTTTAAACTAACAAAACTGATATACACCCCACCAAAGGGGTCCCTCTCCCAAGATGGGAGGAAAACCATCCGTTGACCACGAGGACACAAAAGCTCTTAGGTCTAGGGTTTACATCCACACGAGCCTACTTAACCCTAGCAAGCCATTAAGGCATGAGAAGATCACTTACTGTACCATGCTAGGTCATACTTGTCCTCTTTCCTCAATGTTGGATCAAGATCATACCTTTCTTTATCATCAACCTAGCTGTGAGGGGTCCATCAAACACACCTTAATCTTAAGGGGCTTCTCTTTTTCTCTATTCACGATGATTACTATGCTTGCTTCTATAGGAACTCATCTCTCATCATGATCATCAGGTACACCACTTCCCCTCTTAGGCCTAGGGACCCTAGGTTCACTTGTAGGTGTCCAACTGCATACTCTATCCACGAACCAAGCATGCAAAAGGCATGACATGCACTTCTTGTCATCCTTCAACTCGAGCAACGCTTAGAGTTGGATTTTCCTCAAGGACAAACCATAAGGTACAAGGCCCCATAACCTATTACTAATCCACTTCAGGGTATACAAAACATCTTCTTCCTACCTCGGAAGGTAAACATCTCTACCATAGGCACGTAGGTACCAGAAGCTTCATCTTTTCTCAAGGGTTCGGTCCCTCTAAAGACAACCAAGGTATCATCAACTTTCAGGGACCGATCATGAGGCATCCACTATCATCCATTGTTCATGGTTTTAGGCTTCCAACCTTCTTGCTGGGTTTCCTGCTCTCTCTAGAGCTAACCCTACATCCAACCTCACCATTAGAGGTCCTCTCTTTATGAAGGTTCAACCTCAAAGGCATGCTCTACATGGGTGAAGCCTAGGTTTGAACTTATGGTTGCTCAAGACCATCCATAACCCTTTATGCTCCATCATGATTCCTTATCCCGGGTTTCATCCTACCGTCAGCACTATGACGTGCCCTAGGTACCAGCTATACCCTACTTGCACAAGCCCATAGGGTTTCTAAGGTCCTTCACTAACCTCATCATCTAAGGAGTTATCCTTTACCCTGACATGCACGATCCTTCCCAGGGTTTAGGTCATCCATGGATCATATGGCATCCCAAAGGCATGTCCCTTCAAACACCTGGTCCAACTCATCTCTCTCTAACCATCATTTAGGGTTAGGGTTAGCATCATCCTCATAGGATGTGCCAGGTCTCTACTAGAAATGGAGATCTCTATCTCCAAGACTGACTTATCCAAGAAGGTCTAGCCTCAGGTCTCTCCTGAGGACATGACATCTTATGTCATACGACCTAAGCATGTATCTATTATTTATTTTACGCTTAATCTATTAAGCTTATGTCCATGACATCTTATTTACATGCCTTTCATTAATTTAGTGGAGGATTCCTTAAACCTTATTAACCTTACCCATACCTTAAGAGGGTGAGGAGAAGAAAGGAAACCCTAATCCTTTATGTCCTTATCAGAATTTTGTGATGAGAAGGGATGAATAAGATGAGAAGTCCTAAAGGTATCTTATTTCGATTCATACCCTAAGACTTTGGCCAGGCGGTCACACGGACCCGGGAGTCCTCGTATTCCGACTAGCGGTGTGGAGGAAAATCTTGCCAGCCCCCGGTCGTGATCCCTTTCTAGACACCTCCATCTTTCGGATACTCCTCTAATAACTCCCTTGAGTTCTATGGAGTTTGTAAAATTTAATAATTATTAATGGTTAAATGAGGAACCCAGGCTCTGATACCAAATGTTACGACCCCATCTTCCGATAACCCCCAATTAAGGGAGATCGCAAGGTTGAAGCCGCACCCATGAAATTCCGGATCAAAGGTTCGACATATAACCAATAACAATTATTAAATTCTAGCAGACTATACTGAAAACGGTAATAAAATTTTTCTTTATCATACCTTTGAAAAGTTGGAAGTACTAGACTTCTAACCACAAAAGAACTACTCTAACTAACTCCTCCTTGTTCTTTAGTTCTTGAATTCACAATGTGTCACTTTACTATTTTGTGCTTTGAAATATGTACCTAAAACGCCGACAAACAAAACGACGGTCAGTCGGTATGTGGAGGATCCAATAATCAAGAAATTATGCTAACAATGTAATCAAGCAATTAATCTTTTTAACAATCAAGATTATGTTTTAAGTCATACATCTCAATCCATACATATTCCCAACTCTGTGAGTTCCTACAGTGAACTTTCATTATACCTCTGTAAAGGTAGAGTCGCATGGCACTACTCCAGGTAGCCCAATATCTAACTCAATGTGACTTGATGGTCCTACCACAAGGGTAGCCATGTACTAAGTCAAACACAGACCTGATGACCTCTCCAATAGGCAGCCATGTACTAGGTCTTCTCATGACCTGATGGTCCTACCCATTAGATAGCCATGTACTAGGTCAGACCTGATGACCTCTCCAATAGGCAGCCATGTACTAGATCTCTTCAGACCTGATGGTCCTACCCATTAGATAGCCATGTACTAGGTCATACACAGAGGGAACCAGGATCTGAGCATGTAGGCATATACATTTTGTGATAATCATAGTCACTTTATAGTTGCATGAAATAAATAGACATTCAACAGTTATTTCAAGCAACCGATAAATCCTTCGGAAATCGCCAGGAAACTAAAGCGATTATTCATATGCATAACCACATACCTTTAATTGCACTTTTCAAGATAATAATCCAATCAACAAGCAATGAGGAAGAGAAATCCTGAAATAAAAGTACCAATTCCTTTTATTAATACTTATCCAATTTCCTTATTCAAATTAGGATTTCAATTCCATAATTAGGGTTCTTCTAGAAATTAGAGTTTTACTTCTTCTTTCATCAATACCATTCTTGATTTATTACTTTTCATAAAACTCCTAATTTCTCATTGAATTTCCTTTATTAAACAACTGATTTCCTTATTTCATAAAAAATATGGTTTTCATCTCTCTTTATCTCAAATTAGGGTTTCCATGCAAATTATCCTTCTTTTAAACATTATAATTCCAAGTTAAGCATTTTTGCATTCAAATAGAAAATTAAACTAACATTAACATTATTAGAGTCAATCTTAACAATTTGACTTGTTGAATTACCAAATTACCCTTTCAACATCCAACTAAGGTTTCTTATCAAATTTTAATAAACTTTATTATCCAAATAAAGTACTTTTCAAAACGAAGTGGAATTAGATTCTGGAATTATTTTTATCGTGTTCCTTGCATTTTTCTATGCAACTTTCATATATAAAGTTTTCTCATCTGATGTTCATAGATATTACTACGAATTTTGCAAGAAAAGGTCTTTTTCTGATTATTTGATTAAAAGAAATTATTACCGAAAATCTTCAGCCGTTCGATGGGTGCGCCCGTGGTCCGCGCCTCGATCCGATGCTCCTCACCGCGTGTCTCCTTTCACTTACGCGCCTCGCGTTCTGATCGTCCGATCTCCTGAGTCCACAGTGGATCACGATCCAAGGGTTCGGCCCAAATTTTGACCAAACCGCTGGATCACAATCGCACGGTAGCAGATCGCACGCCACTCACAACTTCGCCCTCTCTCTTGGATCGTTAGATCACGATGAACACCACCGTGATCCATGATCCAACGGTGTCCGGGTCGTCGTCTACCTCCGCAGGCCTTCGCGCGGTCAACTCGACAGTTGACTCAGAGCTGCAGGCCTCCGTTTCTCGATCCAACTATCCCGGAAGCTCAGCCTCCTCTCAACGAAGTCGAGGGCTGGGTCAATTCAAGCCCAGGATCCCCCCGACACTATCCCCTTGCTCGCCGGATTCTGGTGAGGTCCCCGGCGGTTAAGAGGTCGAAGGTCAGGACGAAAGCATCAATTGAGTGTATGAAAACACTCCTCGCACAATTCCGCAGAGATCCCGTAAGCAAGAGTTGATGCTGGTACTCTCTAACTCCCCCCTATATATAGGGTCGAACTCAGGTCTATCATAATTGGGTATTTCCTGAATCAAGGAGGAAACCTACCCAAACCAGGGATCATCCTCAACGATTTCTCCTCCTGAAGCTATTGGGATTATTAGAAAACACCCACACGCGCTAGATTCCAGGGAAAACAGAGAGGGAAAATCCTCGGTTGCCCGCGAACTCCTAGTCCCAGTATATCTGAGACGATGATCGGGCATCGTAGGATCAAGATCCAACGATCCAGATTAAACGCGTTCAATCGAAATAGGAAATCATTTCCTAAATTATCCAATAAAGCCAATTTTCAAGGGAAACTTAGAAATTAAATAAATCCCAATTGGCTACTCCTATTTTTACCAAATTTTGAGGGAAGCTTCCTCATAGGTTTCTCTTCCTTCCTACAAAATTTGGAGGGATTTACTCAAGGATTCGACTCCTTTTCTTAATATGCAAGTTATCATCATATTAATTACATTTTCCATCTTTTCCTTAATCCTTTTATCATTATTTCTTGGTTTTGAGTTCCTTGAACTCCAAGGTATCCATTATCTCGAATATTTCATATCCTTTTCCTTATTTTATGGAATTCTTTATGCATTCTTCAATTATATCAATTTGGGCTTCAATTAAAACAAGGCCCATTTAGCAACACACAAATAATCAATCATGGAATCCATTCCAAACCACATCACATCAATCATGGAATTCATCATATCATTATTTGTTCAATTAGCTTTAATATGGGAAATTTCATTTCTCATTAATTAAGCCCAAAAATTGGGGTTATAACATCCTTCCCCTCTTATAGAAATTTTGTCCTCAAAATTCAAACAAGCAAACAAACAACAATTCAGGATAAGGCTTTTCCCATGTCCATCATTGGCCCCTATGTGGCTTTACCGTACTCATGGCGCTTCCAAAGAACCTTTACCATCACATATCCTTTTCCTTGAGTCCTTTCATCCTGGCGTCTATAAACTACACAGGTGACTCAGGCAATTTCAGCCTCCCTTGGGGCTCACTAGGTTCATTGCTCAGCACCTGGTCGGTTACCTCACATAGTGCTCTAAATTGGACACATGGAAACCATCTCCCATTACTCTATCCTAACCTTCTCCACCCATCCAACTCTAATGGACCCATGTATTGGGGACTCAGCTCTCTTAGATATACTTAGAGGGGTTGGATTTTCATGTCACATTTTCTCCCACAGTAACTTGTATGTCAGTCTACTTTGCATCTGCTTACGACTCTTATCGTCTCTAGGCTCCTTTCAGCCCTTGCATGATCAAAGTGACTTTCATCTTCATGCACTGTGGTCCTTTTCTAATCATCATGTGGTCCTTTCACCAACATCACCTTACTGAAGTGGTGACCGACTCAACCTCCCTTATAGAGCTTCTTAGAATCCCGATATTGGATATGGTGGTCATTGTCACATCTTTCATAGGACAAGAACTGTCTTTAGATATCACCCTGAACGAGCACACATGCCCTCATCAGACCCTTTAGTCTGGATCATACTAACCATGGTTAGGGGTGATAAACTATACTACATAGAGTTTTCAATGTACCTACTTCCACTTTATGGAAGTGAACCTTTAGGTAAAACTCAAGAACCTTCGAACTCGCTTCATGGTGTAGTTGAACCATCTTTCTCATGGGTAGTTCAACAAAACTCTTTCTTTCTCATGTCCTCTAGGTAAGGCGACCTACCATAACCCATATTGCATTTCAACCTTTCCTTGGTCCAAGGGAGACCTATCTCAACATCCATAGTGTTGATCTCCCATTCCCTCTCAAGGACTCTTTTGTCCTCTATATCGATACACTGGGTTACTGGGGTTCGTCCTTTACCTCCTGGCTTGTATGGCCATAAACCACATGCAACCTCATCTTAAGCATCCAAAGTGCTATCTCCATTTCCATGGTGTATCATGATTTCTTGTATGTCATGATTCTTCAAGATCGATTCCTCTGAAAGCCTAAACCACTCATGTCGGGGTTTCATCACCAAAGAAGTGCATCTGAGGTTCCACCACCACCCTTTTATTGCATCAAAGAGTAGACTGGCTAACCAAACAACCCTTAACTTTTCAACACATCTTATCACATTTGAGTGTTATCCAAACACCACTCCTTTTCAAACTTAGGGTTAGCCAAACAAGTCAGATGTATCTCAACCAGCGCATCCATTACCACCTCACATCCTTAGCTATTAGGTAACGTTGAAGACACATACTTCCATGTATTTCACCTATTATCTCCCCTTAAACTCACTATCTATCTTCATTAAGAACACTCTCTGATTTCATCATCGTGGTGATTAAACTCAACCTGGTATAACTTGTAAGTTCCACTTAGCTCAGGATAAACACATCCTCATAAGGTGACTATCTTCCATGTATCATTCTTTTTACCAAGTTAGGTTATCTTCTCTATCCCCATTTCTCGTGGCAACGTTCCATCCTACATCATCTCTTATCCTTAGTGTATGCCATGCGTAATGTACTATCTCTCACTCCCATAACAGGAGGAAATAAGCATTTGGCTGCAGTCCAAATACAGAGTTCTTTGGTTCCAAGAGTAGAGATGGTACATCCCACCTTGCCAGTACACCTTTAAATCTAAGTTGCAACGTGCCACATATGTCTCTTCATCACGAACATCATGATATCAAACTAATCTTGAACCTTCTGAGGTTTATATCCTTGGTCATCTCCTCTAGGTTTATAGGGTATACCGACTCTTTTGGGGTCATCCCTCTTCCCTCGTGCATCAAGCGAGTGCCCTACTCATCTGCCCTTTGGGTCCCATGAGTTCATGAAGGTGATCAATCTCCTAACCCATGGCCCTCAGACAATGATAGCTGTTACCTCCCGACCCTTTGGTCATGTGCAACTGGGGAATTAGGCAACTCCTACTTTCATCGGTCTTATCCCTATCTGACCCTAGGATAGACTTAGGATTATCCATTATAGTACATGTTCACTTAGAACCTTACCCAAGTCTTCTGCATTCATGGGCTGTCCTTCATCCTTTCATAGGGATCATGACAACCTGCTTACCTTGGCCAGCCCCATACCGGTTACTTCCATGGTAACACATCTACATGCACTTAGACATGACTATCTATGGGTCTACAGGTTCATTCTCATACCATGTACTCTTCACTTAACTTCTCAAGATTATATGAGACCTCTTTTAAACTAACAAAACTGATATACACCCCACCAAAGGGGTCCCTCTCCCAGGATGGGAGGAAAACCATCCCTTGACCACGAGGACACAAAAGCTCTTAGGTCTAGGGTTTACATCCACACGAGCCTACTTAACCCTAGCAAGCCATTAAGGCATGAGAAGATCACTTACTGTACCATGCTAGGTCATACTTGTCCTCTTTCCTCAATGTTGGATCAAGATCATACCTTTCTTTATCATCAACCTAGCTGTGAGGGGTCCATCAAACACACCTTAATCTTAAGGGGCTTCTCTTTTCCTCTATTCACGATGATTACTATGCTTGCTTCTATATGAACTCATCTCTCATCATGATCATCAGGTACACCACTTCCCCTCTTAGGCCTAGGGACCCTAGGTTCACTTGTAGGTGTCCAACTGCATACTCTATCCACGAACCAAGCATGCAAAAGGCATGACATGCACTTCTTGTCATCCTTCAACTCGAGCAACGCTTAGAGTTGGATTTTCCTCAAGGACAAACCATAAGGTACAAGGCCCCATAACCTATTACTAATCCACTTCAGGGTATACAAAACATCTTCTTCCTACCTCGGAAGGTAAACATCTCTACCATAGGCACGTAGGTACCAGAAGCTTCATCTTTTCTCAAGGGTTCGGTCCCTCTAAAGACAACCAAGGTATCATCAACTTTCAGGGACCGATCATGAGGCATCCACTATCATCCATTGTTCATGGTTTTAGGCTTCCAACCTTCTTGCTAGGTTTCCTGCTCTCTCTAGAGCTAACCCTACATCCAACCTCACCATTAGAGGTCCTCTCTTTATGAAGGTTCAACCTCAAAGGCATGCTCCACATGGGTGAAGCCTAGGTTTGAACTTATGGTTGCTCAAGACCATCCATAACCCTTTATGCTCCATCAGATTCCTTATCCCGGGTTTCATCCTACCGTCAGCACTATGACGTGCCCTAGGTACCAGCTATACCCTACTTGCACAAGCCCATAGGGTTTCTAAGGTCCTTCACTAACCTCATCATCTAAGGAGTTATCCTGTACCCTGACATGCACGATCCTTCCCAGGGTTTAGGTCATCCATGGATCATATGGCATCCCAAAGGCATGTCCCTTCAAACACCTGGTCCAACTCATCTCTCTCTAACCATCATTTAGGGTTAGGGTTAGCATCATCCTCATAGGATGTGCCAGGTCTCTACTAGAAATAGAGATCTCTATCTCCAAGACTGACTTATCCAAGAAGGTCTAGCCTCAGGTCTCTCCTGAGGACATGACATCTTATGTCATACGACCTAAGCATGTATCTATTATTTATTTTGCGCTTTATCTATTAAGCTTATGTCCATGACATCTTATTTACATGCCTTTCATTAATTTAGTGGAGGATTCCTTAAACCTTATTAACCTTACCCATACCTTAAGAGGGTGAGGAGAAGAAAGGAAACCCTAATCCTTTATGTCCTTATCAGAATTTTGTGATGAGAAGGGATGAATAAGATGAGAAGTCCTAAAGGTATCTTATTTCGATTCATACCCTAAGACTTTGGCCAGGCGGTCACACGGACCCGGGAGTCCTCGTATTCCGACTAGCGGTGCGGAGGAAAATCTTGCCAGCCCCCGGTCGTGATCCCTTTCTAGACACCTCCGTCTTTCGGATACTCCTCTAATAACTCCCTTGGGTTCTATGGAGTTTGTAAAATTTAATAATTATTAATGGTTATATGAGGAACCCAGGCTCTGATACCAAATGTTACGACCCCATCTTCCGATAACCCCCAATTAAGGGAGATCGCAAGGTTGAATCCGCACCCATGAAATTCCGGATCAAAGGTTCGACATATAACCAATAACAATTATTAAATTCTAGCAGACTATACTGAAAACGGTAATAAAATTTTTCTTTATCATACCTTTGAAAATTTGGAAGTACTAGACTTATAACCACAAAAGAACTACTCTAACTAACTCCTCCTTGTTCTTTAGTTCTTGAATTCACAATGTGTCACTTTACTATTTTGTGCTTTGAAATATGTACCTAAAACGCCGACAAACAAAACGACGGTCAGTCGGTATGTGGAGGATCCAATAATCAAGAAATTATGCTAACAATGTAATCAAGCAATTAATCTATTTAACCATCAAGATTATGTTTTAAGTCATACATCTCAATCCATACATATTCCCAACTCTGTGAGTTCCTACAGTGAACTTTCATTATACCTTTGTAAAGGTAGAGTCGCATGGCACTACTCCAGGTAGCCTAATATCTAACTCAATGTGACTTGATGGTCCTACCACAAGGGTAGCCATGTACTAAGTCAAACACAGACCTGATGACCTCTCCAATAGGCAGCCATGTACTAGGTCTTCTCATGACCTGATGGTCCTACCCATTAGATAGCCATGTACTAGGTCAGACCTGATGACCTCTCCAATAGGCAGCCATGTACTAGATCTCTTCAGACTTGATGGTCCTACCCATTAGATAGCCATGTACTAGGTCATACACAGAGGGAACCAGGATCTGAGCATGTAGGCATATACATTTTGTGATAATCATAGTCACTTTATAGTTGCATGAAATAAATAGACATTCAACAGTTATTTCAAGCAACCGATAAATCCTTCGGAAATCGCCAGGAAACTAAAGCGATTATTCATATGCGTAACCACATACCTTTAATTGCACTTTTCAAGATAATAATCCAATCAACAAGCAATGAGGAAGAGAAATCCTGAAATAAAAGTACCAATTCCTTTTATTAATACTTATCCAATTTCCTTATTCAAATTAGGATTTCAATTCCATAATTAGGGTTCTTCTAGAAATTAGAGTTTTACTTCTTCTTTCATCAATACCATTCTTGATTTATTACTTTTCATAAAACTCCTAATTTCTCATTGAATTTCCTTTATTAAACAACTGATTTCCTTATTTCATAAAAAATATGGTTTTCATCTCTCTTTATCTCAAATTAGGGTTTCCATGCAAATTATCCTTCTTTTAAACATTATAATTCCAAGTTAAGCATTTTTGCATTCAAATAGCAAATTAAACTAACATTAACATTATTAGAGTCAATCTTAACAATTTGACTTGTTGAATTACCAAATTACCCTTTCAACATCCAACTAAGGTTTCTTATCAAATTTTAATAAACTTTATTATCCAAATAAAGTACTTTTCAAAACGAAGTGGAATTAGATTCTGGAATTATTTTTATCGTGTTCCTTGCATTTTTATATGCAACTTTCATATATAAAGTTTTCTCATCTGATGTTCATAGCTATTACTACGAATTTCGCAAGAAAAGGTCTTTTTCTGATTATTTGATTAAAAGAAATTATTACCGAAAATCTTCAGCCGTTCGATGGGTGCGCCCGTGGTCCGCGCCTCGATCCGATGCTCCTCGCCGTGCGTCTCCTTTCACTTACGCGCCTCGCGTTGTGATCGTCCGATCTCCTGAGTCCACAGTGGATCACGATCCAAGGGTTCGGCCCAAATTTTGACCAAACCGCTGGATCACAATCGCACGGTAGCAGATCGCAAGCCACTCACAACTTCGCCCTCTCTCTTGGATCGTTAGATCACGATGAACACCACCATGATCCATGATCCAATGGTGTCCGGGTCGTCGTCTACCTCCGCAGGCCTTCGCGCGGTCAACTCGACAGTTGACTCGGAGCTGCAGGCCTCCGTTTCTCGATCCAACTATCCCGGAAGCTCAGCCTCCTCTCAACGAAGTCGAGGGATGGGTCAATTCAAGCCCAGGATCCCCCCGACACTATCCCCTTGCTCTCCGAATTCCGGTGAGGTCCCCGGCAGTTAAGAGGTCGAAGGTCAGGACGAAAGCATCAATTGAGTGTATGAAAACACTCCTCGCACAATTCCACAGAGATCCCGTAAGCAAGAGTTGATGCTGGTACTCTCTAACTCCCCCCTATATATAGGGTCGAACTCAGGTCTATCGGAATTGGGTATTTCCTGAATCAAGGAGGAAACCTACCCAAACCAGGGATCATCCTCAACGATTTCTCCTCCTGAAGCTATTGGGATTATTAGAAAACACCCACACGCGCTAGATTCCAGGGAAAACAGAGAGGGAAAATCCTCGGTTGCCAGCGAACTCCTAGTCCCAGTATATCTGAGACGATGATCGGGCATCGTAGGATCAAGATCCAACGATCCAGATTAAACACGTTCAATCAAAATAGGAAATCATTTCCTAAATCATCCAATAAAGCCAATTTTCAAGGGAAACTTAGAAATTAAATAAATCCCAATTGGCTACTCCTATTTTTACCAAATTTTGAGGGAAGCTTCCTCATAGGTTTCTCTTCCTTCCTACAAAATTTGGAGGGATTTACTCAAGGATTCGACTCCTTTTCTTAATATGCAAGTTATCATCATATTAATTACATTTTCCATCTTTTCCTTAATCCTTTTATCATTATTTCTTGGTTTTGAGTTCCTTGAACTCCAAGGTATCCATTATCTCGAATATTTCATATCCTTTTCCTTATTTTATGGAATTCTTTATGCATTCTTCAATTATATCAATTTGGGCTTCAATTAAAACAAGGCCCATTTAGCAACACACAAATAATCAATCATGGAATCCATTCCAAACCACATCACATCAATCATGGAATTCATCATATCATTATTTGTTCAATTAGCTTTAATATGGGAAATTTCATTTCTCATTAATTAAGCCCAAAAATTGGGGTTATAACAAGTTTAGTGTGATTAATGCGACATATGTGATGGCGACACTTTAGGATTTATATTCATGCAAACTAAAATGTGGATTGCTTGATTTGCTTATTTGATTGGACAATATGCTTGAAGTATAATTGAATAATCTGTATGGCAAAGGTATGTGGTTACGCCTAAGAGTATCCCTTGTAGATTCACACAGTTTCTTAGGGGTTTTCCTCACATGGTTGAAATTATATGCTTGCTTGTTTATTTCATTCCATGCAAACTTTAAAGTGACTATGATTATCACATTATATATGAACATGACTAGCTCAAATCTAGAACACCTCTGGATCTATGGAAAGGCCATCCGCCTAAATATGGGAAGGCATATTTTGGTACCATCCTGAATAGGGGGTACATGAGAAGTCACCTGCCTAGATAGGGGGAGACATGATGAAGTCGTTTGCCTGGATAGGGGAAGACAGTGAATACTATAGTATGAGGCCCTGAGGGGTTATGACAGAGGGTGGAGAAATGTAAATTGGGTAGTCATGGTGAAAATGTTAAATTTGATTTGTTATACAATAATTGGATGGATTATATTGTTACAAATATATGTGAACACTTTGTTTCCTCCACATACCGGTATGACTTGTCATACTGACCGTGTTTTGTTTTATGGAATTTTAAGTATATGATCTTATACATGATAAGGGACATGAAGATGAAGATGAAACCATGTGAAGACATTAATCTAAGTAAGGAGGATTTAGATAGACGCTTCTTCTCTATGCATATAGGTAATGGAATTTCATGTAAGAATTTTGTAAACAATATTTTTGAATTAATGAAATTGTTTTCTATTACTTATTATTTTCTAAATTTGGATCCTTGGGATAGGTAATGGCTCTCAACTTGAAGGTCTTTCCTTAGTTGGGGGACGTGAAAAGTGAGGTCGTTACGTGGAATTTCTTCCCGACGATCATGGAAGTGAGGACTATTTGAGCATTGGGAGGTGGTACGGGTGTGTCATAATTCCATTGCAAGTTAGCATAGAATTCATGAACGACTTTTGTGCTAGTTATGGAATTGTTGTAGCACAAGCGTTCGACACACAAGGCGGAGAGATGGTGATTGTATAACAACTCAGCCACTTGATCAATGACCCTTTGACTACGAGGGGATGGCTCAAAAAGAGCATGGAATGGAAAAAGATTCCTAGGAAGGAGGTCCTTGTACCTATTGAGAGCCTCATTGGAGACAAAGAAGGTGTCATCAAAGGGTATGAGATGTGAGTTGGTAAACGATGATGGTGCTCCAGCTGGGGCCACCCTCTTTCTCCTGTTGGACGCCATGGAGACGAAGTGGAGAGGATGGAGAGATAAAAAGCAAGAGAAACACCACCAAAAATCATCCACAAACCTAGGGTTGATAGGAAATAGGAAAAGGGAGGTCAATCTAGGTCTAACTAGGGCTAGGGAGAGGAAGCTCAGGGATAGGGTTGAGAGCTTGAGGGAGCTAGAGGTTGGATTGGTCAATTTTTTTCTAGTTGAGAGGGAGAAAAGTCGGTCAAACCTAACTTATGTTTGCTCTAGCCTAGCTACCGGCCGAGTTTTGTGACTCAGAAACTCGACTGATACGCTCTTTGAAGAAGCTCTCGACCTCGGATCGGTCAAGTTGGCAACTCGACCGATGGTCCAACTGAACCAACATTAGAAATTCTAATTTCTACCCATTAGAGTGTTAATTAAATTTATTTTTCTAGTCTATTTTGCATTTTAAACATAATTAGGCACATATCACTCATCATTGAGTACTATTTTGTGATAAAATAAGTGTTTGCAAAAAAAACCTAAAAACAAGAGAAAAACAACATGAAAACTGATTTTTAGCCCATTATCAAGCAAAGATGATCAAAACATAGGAAAAGCATATGGGATAGATGACAACTAGCTAGAAGGCATATCATATTCATTGAAAGCAGTTATGAGCAGTTTAGAGTGAATAAAGTTAAATTTCTCTCTAGCTAGAGGTTTAGTGAAAATGTCTGCCAACTGATTTTTCGTGTCCACATGCGTGATATAGATATCCTTTTTGGCAATGTGATCATGAAGAAAAATATGGAAAACCTTTATATGCTTAGCTCTGCTATGCAAGATAGGATTATATGATAAGCTAATTGCACTAGTATTGTCACAATAGATAGGAGAAACATCAAAATGAATGTTAAAGTCTTGGAGCATTTGCTTCATCCATAGGACATGGGCACAACAACTCTGAGTTGCAATGTATTCAGCCTCAATGGTTGATAATGCCATTTTGCTCTATTTCTTAGAGAACCAAGACACTAAGCATGGTTCTAGGAGAAAGAAAGTGCCACTTGTGCACTTTCTATCAATCAAGCATCCCAGCCGGGGAGGAGTGGTTCAGGTGGTTTGGCACGGTGTCCCCTCATGAAGGGAGCCATGTTCAAAACCCAGCGGCCGTCTCTAAAATGGTACCCGTCGTGTAGGCCGACCAATTGTGTGATTTAACCGGTTCCCGGGTGTGCGGGCGCTCGGGGCCCGAGAGTTTTACATTGTCTGGGGTCACAAAAGTGGCACTTCTACGGGGGCGGTTCTCTCGATAATAAAAAAAATCAAGCATCCCTCCTAATCTGCATCACTATAAGCTGTAAGAGTAAAGTCCCTTGACTTGGGATACCATAGAATAAAATTTGGAGTTTTGACTAAGTACCTTAAAATCCTCTTAACATCTATAAGATGCGATTTCTTAGGATTTGATTGAAAGTGAGCACACAAGCCAACACTAAACATTATATCAGGTCTAGATGCAGCTAAATAAAGTAAACTTCCGATCATACCTCTATAGACCTTCTCATCTACCTTCTCACCTTCTTCATCTTTGTCAAGTATGGTGGGGTTTGACATGGGTGTGTCCATCAGCTTGGTGTTCTCCATCCCAAAGTACTTGAGTAACTCACTTGTGTACTTGCCTTGGTTGATGAAGTTCCCATCTTTAGTTTGCTTGATTTGAAATTCGAGGAAGAATGTGAGCTCACCCATCACACTCATGTCAAATTCACTCTACATAATATCACTAAATTCCTTGCAAAGATCAAGGTTAGTTCCACCAAAAATAATATCATCAACATATATTTGAATGATAAGAAAATTGTTAGAAGTGTGCTTTAGAAACAAGGTAGAATCTACTTTGCCCATGATATAACCATGATCTAACAAAAAGTTATTTAATTTCACATACCAAGCTCGGGGTGCTTGTTTGAGTCCATAGAGAGATTTTTATAACAAATAAACTTGGTTAGGTAAACTATCATGTTCAAAGCCCGGGGGTTGTGCAACATACACTTGCTCCTCAATTATACCATTCAAAAACACACTTTTAACATCCATTTGATATAGAAGAAAGTTTTTATAACTAGCAAAAACAAGCAACATATGAATGGACTCAAGTCTAGCTACAGGTGCATATGTTTCATCAAAACCTATACCTTCTTGTTGATTGTAGCCTTGAGCCACTAATCTTGCCTTGTTCCTTACCACTTTGTCGCTTCATCTATCTTGTTGTGGTAGACCCACTTGGTGCCAATGGTCTTTCTATCACTTGGTCTTGGCACTAGGGTCCATACTTTGTTCTTTTCATATTGTTCCAACTCTTATTGCATGGCTAGGATCCATTCATCATCTCCAAGAGCTTCCTTGACATTCTTTAACTTGATATGTGAGATAAGGACGTTATTGGCTTGTTCTTTATTGAATGCAGCCCGCGTCTGACCTCTTTCAAATGGATCACCTAAAATCATCTCTTTTGGATGATTCTTTGCAAATCGGGGAGTTGGATCATTCTTCTCTTCATGTTTCTCTTCTTCTTGAGTGACCTCCTCTTTTCCCTTTTGGGTGACATTGAGTTCTTTTAGAATAGGAATTACCTCACCTGCAACATCATCATTTGGAACAATATCTTTGGGATTAGAGGGGTCAGTCTCAATAAACTTAACATTTATATATTCTTCTACTTTAGCAAGATCAACATTAAACATCTATAAGCCTTTCTAGTAGTGATATAGCCAAGAAAGAAAGCCATGTAAGATTTCAGATCAAATTTGTCGAGAGAATTTTTTGTATTCAAAACAAAACAAGGACATCCAAAAATATGGAAATACTAGATAGAGGGTTTTCTACCACGCCATATCTCATAGGGGTTTTCTTTAAAGAAGGATGTGTAAAAACCCAGTTTTGCACAAAACATAAGGTACTGCTAGCTTCGGCCCTAAACTTCTTTGGAGTGGCATACTCTAAAAGAATGGTCCTAGACATTTCATGTAGTGACCTATTCTTCCTCTCTACAACCCCATTTTGTTGAGGTGTTTGAGGTGAAGAGAAGTTATGTTCATAGCCAGATTCTTGACATAAACGTTCAAAAAGATTATTTTCAAATTTCCCCCATGATCACTACAGATGAAAATGATTAGGCAAGAAGCTTCATTCTCAACTCATTTACAAAAGCTCGAGAAAAACATCAAGTGTATCACTCTTGGAAATGAGAAAGAAGGTCCAAGTATATCTAAAGAAATCATTGACAATAACAAGGCAATACTTGGAACCACGAAGTGATTGAGTTCTCATTGGTCCAAATAGATCAATGTGAAGAAGTTCAAGAGATCTCTTGGTACTAAGGACTCCTTTAGATTTGAAGGAGGATTTGGTTTTCTTTCCTTCGGTACAAGGTTGGCATTCCTCATCCATTTCAAAATCCAATTTGGAAAGTCCCTTGACCAAGTCCTTTTTTCTCAACTTCTTCAACTGATGCATATTTACATGACCAAGCTGATGACGCCAAAGAGAAATATCATTCAAATTGACTACTAGGCATCTACCAACAACAAGCTTAATAGATTCAAACACAATTACATAAAGATTACCACTTCTATTTCCCTTATATATGACTTGGTAGGTGAGGGAATATAGAATCAATCATTCGAACAAAGTAAATATCACAAGGTAACCATTATCACATAATTGACTTACACTAATTAAATAGTGATGTTGGACATACATAAAGAGAACATTCTTGATACACAAGGATTCACCTACATCACCCTCACCTTTGACCTTACCTTTCTTGTTGTCCCCAAAGGTAACCGAACCTACTTTATTTTTTATGAAGTTGTTGAAATGGCTTATATCACCTGTCATATGCTTAGTGCAACCACTATCAACAATCCATATACCTTTTTCCTACCATAAAGGAGAGTGTTGGTTCTCAACTCAAACTTTGGGCACTGGAGTTAGCTTGGGGACCCATTTCATATTTGGGTTGGTCCCCTTAGGCTTGTAAGGACAATAAGTAGAGTAAATGATCATCACACTTGTAATGAGAACAAATCATATGGTTTTTAGTGCCAGAGTACTCTCCAATGAAAAGGGAGGTCTCCTTGCTCTTTTTCTTACCTTTGGCTTTGTTCTTGCCCTTAGGTGCTCCCCCTACAAATCCCAAACCACTAGTTTCAGTTTGTTTGGTAGAATGGTCAAGGATTTCATTAAGGGAGTTTTTCCCTTTGAGGAATTTCTACAGAGAGGTCCTAAGTCTATGATTGTCATCATTAAGAGATATGATAGTAGAAGACAAACTATCAATATAATCTCTAACATGAACGAGTCAGACTCTAAGCAGAGGGATTTAGTTAAATAAGAATCTTTCTCAAGAGAAATAGAAGTAATAGCATTACTAGGAAAGATAGGTATAGAAGATAAATCATTAACTTGACCAAGAAACCTAGCATTTTTTTATTTAAGCACTTGAATTTCCTTAATATAAACATCCCTCTCGCCCCTACGAGCATCAATAATAAGCTTAAATTTAGCATTTTTAGTTCTAAGAGTTTCAAGCTCATTTAGGCACTTTTGGTTATCTTCCTCAAGAGCTTCAATGTTCTTAAGGTAAACACCATTCTCTACTTCAACTTCATTGTATTGGAGTTCAAGATCAAGATATTGGCCTTGAAAGTTATCAATGCTCTCAAGATGAGTTTCCTCATTAGCTCAAGAATTTCAAGTTTAGCATACAAATAATTAATGATTTTTCCTAACCCTTACCTTTTAAATTTACATTTAGCAAAAGAAGAATGGGTAGAAATAAGCATATCAATAAGAGTTTCCTTAGATAAATCATGCTCACTTACCTCACCAATTTCTTCACTAGTAGAGGCCACGAGTGCAAGGTGGCACTCTCCATCTTCTTCGGAGCTAGAGCCACTTGAGGATGATTCCTCCCAAGCTGCATGATATGCATTCTTGTGTTTATTCTCCTTCTTTTCCTTCCTATTATACTTGCTCTCATTATTTTACTCTTCCTCCTTCTTGTATCTATCCTTGTGGTGTGACTTTCTTGAATTGGGACATTCACTCTTGTAGTGTCCCTTTTGTCCACACTTGTAGCATCTAGGAGTAGAGGAGGAGGATTTCTTTCCCTTGAAGTGATTGCCCTTGGTGTAATTGACTTTGTGCTCACTAGGGCCATCATATTTAGTTGAGGAGGAGGGAGATTTCTGGAAAGCAAGTTGTTGTTGAAGGATGACCGCCTCCACTTGTGCTTTGAAAGCACTATCTTTGATATTCTTGGCTTCCTTCTTTTCTTGCTTGTCAAGCCTTGGCTCGTGAGCTTGGAGGTTGCCAATGAGCTCTTCGGTTGGGAGTCACAAAGACTCCTAACTTCTTCAATGGAGGTCACCTTTGACTCCCATATCTTTGGTTGAGTCCTCAAGATCTTGGAGTTAATTACACCTCTATCCAAAGTGTTGCCCAAAGCAACTAGGCCATTGATGATCACATTGAGGCTAGAGTACATCTTTGCAATCCCTTCTTTCTTGCCCATCTTGAAGTTCTCTAGAAGGCTGTTAAACATGTATATCTTAGCCTCCTTGACTTGATTTATGCCCTCATATGTAATGTACAATTTATCCCAAATCTCATAGGCGGTGTCACAAGATGAGATACGGTTGAACTTTGTTGGGTAAGGGCTGCATAGAGAATGCTTATGACTTTGGCATTGAGTGTAACATACTGAATCTTAGATGCATCTCCATATAACCCTTTTTTCCCAAGTTTTACCTTTCATTTCTATCCTTTATGTCTTTCATGTTTAATTAGTGGAATTTATAGTGGTTTGGTGAACATTTATTCACTATTTGTACCAATAAAAGGGTTTATGCATAAATACCTCAGTGAAAGTCTATTTAAGGACCTTATTAGGTGTTCTAAACCTTAATATATCTTTTTTATGTGTTTTGAAATCATAAAATGATCATGGGTTTCAAATTTGGTTCAATTTGAATGTTGTTTGTGCAAGTAATACAATTTTAGGAATATTCTGGACTTTTATGCAATTTACCTGATTGATAGGTTTTCTTTGCAAATTATCACGTGCATTATAATCCTTAGAAATTCACTTACCATTATAGATCTTTTGAACCATGGGGCACCTGGTTGCACCTTGGTTTGAAGGTGTCTCTCTCCAAGGGCATTATAGGGATTACCTTCTTTATAAATGAGTTTATCTTTAAAAGCCATCAACCAATGGGGTTATTTCTTTGTTTGAAGGACGGTGGGGATGGCCTAGAAGTCTCCATGCGATTTCAAGACTGACTTTTGATATACAATAAGTCTCTGTGAGATGTCCTCTTACATGGCCATGAAACCCTAGGCTAGGGACGCATGGAAAGTCCCATAGACACCTCATGCTTGCCCCCTTCTTTATAAAGCCATGCCTACCCCTTCCCACCTCCCAATCTAAGAAGAAATCCTCTCCTTCTCTTTCCCCCAGCTTAGAGAATTGTTCCTATTCTATTTGTCCATGAAGGTTCTATACCAAGGTAAAAGAGAGTGCTTACCTTGGTGAAGAAGGCTCCTAGGGTTCCAAATTTTCTCTATTTAGGGTTTCTAAAGCTCCTTCTTGGTGATTTTGACCAAAACTAGTAAGTTTACTCCTTTCATTCCCTATTTTCATGCTGTTAGTATTCCTCCCACCTTCTTCCAGGTCAAAACCATGACCTTCCATGGTAAAACTCCACCTAGAACCCTAAAACATCTCATCTCCATGCTCTTTTGCTAGGGTTTGCACCTCTAAAATGGAGAAGGTGATCTTTGCTCAAGAAAGGAGCTTGTCTTGGAGCAACCAGACCTTCTAATCTCATGATCCTTCTTGTTTGGACCTTCTTACCTTCCTAGAGGCGAGTTTTTTTGACCCCCTTCTCATATATTGCTTACTACATGCTTAAAACTCATGCTTCTATGTTTAAAATCGATGATCTCCATCTCTATTTACCATGTTCTTCTAGGGTTTTAGTTTCTTGCTATTTTACCTTCTCTATAAGCTCTAGTTTGGTTACCTATGAAACTTCAAACCTGATCTTGGGTCAAATTTTGTTTTCTCCCTCTTCCTCTCTCTTCAATTATCTCAATCGGTTTGATGATGTGGCAATTTCCTATTGGTCAGTATTGAAAAATTCATATCTTCTAATCCTCTTATCCAAATTTGACAAATAAATATGTTTTGGAATTGGAAAATTAATATATATCTAATAAGAATACTTTCAAGGTCTGATTTCATGGTTTGATAAAGGGTGGTTTTTGTAAAATGAATTTGATGCATAAAATCCATAAAAATTACATCTTAATCATCATAACTCCAGAATTAACATAAAAATATGTTTTCTTGATCAGGAGAACCTAATAAGTTCATTGGTGATATTTTCAAAATCTAAATCTGAGTTTTTTTCTAAAACGTTATGAAATTAGGGTTTCTATACATTAACGTGCATTATGTACTCTAATACATGTTAATACATTGAAAATATGCAAAGTGGAACTTGGGCTCAACTAAAGTGGTGAAAGTTAGTAATTGATATCAGTAAGAGAGGTATGTGCATTCTTAAACCCTAAGTTGGGATATTTGCAAACCAAACCCTATATTTCCCTAATGAGGCTTCAATGAACCCTATTCCCTTTATTCATATTTCTTTTGTTAAATTGCCTCAAAATCAGTAATGACATTCTTTTTCTTGGGTCTTGTACCCCACTACAATGTTTTAATTGATATGATGCTTTTACTTGCCATGAATTCTTTTCTAGCATGTTGATTTTATGGACTATTTAGCTATAGTAGTGCTACTTATGTACAACCACCCATAGAGGGGGCATGTATTAATTCACCATGAGGAATGTCTTATTCTCCCCCATAAAAATATGTGTAGGTGATTGGGAATGTATTAATTCTCCCCTCACGTATAGGTTGAGGTCTAGTATGTGTCTCAATCCTATTTAGTTAAGGTAGTCATGATTATCTTACATGCAACCTTTTATTATATTTTGTTTATGGCAAGCATCTATTTAAAAATAGCCTCATACTCTTGAACTCTTCATCTTATGATGAAAACTAGCCTTTATTTACATGTTTTCTTTACCTTGATATCCTATTCATACTTGTTGACACATACTTCATTTTCCTTTTCCTTTTGTTGGGTATTTTTCCCAACCACCCAGGTGTTGAGCAAGGTGAAGACCAAGTCCAAGGAAATCGACACCAGGATTAGATCTCAAGTTTTATTCTGAAGAATGTTGAGGTTGCTAAAGCTAGATCCCTAGTTTTCTTATCTTTTTCTTCTAAAAAACTTATGTAGTGAACTATGATGAAAGCCATGTAATAACTTTATTTTGTTGTTTTTTCCGCTGCTATTGACATTCTATATGTATCTGGTGCATGCTTATTTACTTGGAATATTATAAATGCATCCCTCAATATCTTTTGTCTTTCTAAAAAGATGGATGTTTTGTACTTCCTTTAAATTTTAGTAAGGAGGTGATCTTGCCTCTTTAAAAAATGGTATCAGATCCTTTAGGCAAGACTCACTAGTAATAGGAACTATAAAGATCTGATTTTACTTATTCATAACAAATGATGGTTTGACTTCTCTTAACACCTGATGGTCTACCTAATGCTCACAATGGATGGTGTACTTAACACTATAAACTGATGGTTTTCCTATATTCATGAATGATGATTCTTCTAGTCATCACAAATGATGGTTCTTAAAGTCTCTATAAACTATGGTCTTCTAATCTTGGTAAGCAATGGTCTACCTAGCACATTAAATGATGGTCTGTCTAGCACTTGAAACATTGTGTTTGTTTAGTGTAGAAGATATGATTTTACCTAGTACTCACAACTGAAGTTTTACTCAATTCTCACAACTAATGGATCTACTACTCTATGAGATAATTAACAAATTAAGTTCAAGAAATGATAGCTTTCACTAGGTATATTAATCAATTATTTTTCCTAGAGTACATTTGGGAACTGATGGTTTTGTTTGAAACCCATGATCCGATGGTTATGTTTTGGCTAAGTGTGGCATAAATAATCAAGTGAAACCCTAATCATGTAGTGCCTTGTGCCATAGAACTATTCTAGTGTCAGAATTTTTTGAATAGTAAAATGAGTACTCCGGAATGGAAACTCAGAGTCGTATACTTTTGAGTATATGTGAATGTTAGAAGAGTGTATCCTAGCCATCATAATCTCATGGTTATAGAGAACTGTCGAAGCTATATCTTGGGTGAATTATTATATGTATATGTGATGTGATGGAGGACAATTGTGATTGTAACTTGAAAAATAGGGTTGATTACCTTGGTTTCTAGTGTTGTGACCTATATACCAAGGGAGGACTAGGATATTTGCATCTTAACTAATACACCACTGAGGGGAAGAGATCTTTGGATTTTGATTCTCTAAGATCTTGTATGGAATTGATTGCAACTTCACAATGGTTATTTGGAAGTTTGAATGGTATGCCACAAACTTATCAGGGATTAATATAATGTGTAACTCAGCCGTGTAGCATATTTCTTAGGGTTACTTGACTATTCATGTTGTTTTATAACCTTTTCCTTGTTTTTTGTGATAACTAGTTGATGTATAATACGTAATAGAAATAAAATTTTATATGGTGTTAGATTTATCCATTCATCTCAATATTATGTTAATCATTCAATTCTAGTATACGATCTGCATTATTTGTTTAATTACATAATCTATTGCATGCAATAAACATTACTGAAAGTTATATGTCTCATTGGGACATGGGTCTCACCTCATAGATCACCACATCTTTTTAGGTGCTCATCAATAGTGTCGTCAGGCCTGTGGTAGTGAGAAGGAACAACTTGGGGATTAGTAGGAGTAGAAGGTTGGCTAGTGTTTAGCATGCCAAAGAGTTGTCCTTGTACTCTTAGGTCCGGGTGGGGAAGTTTTGTAGATGCATGATGTATATCAACTCAAGGTTTTGGCAGTATGTTGATGTTTTATATGACATGTATATGTGGAAAATTCTTTTTTATATAGGTTGTGGCTGAAGCTACTGGTCAGTTGTATAGATTCCTAGTGAGGTATGTGCTATTGTGTAGGATGTTGGACTTATACTTAAATGTTTCTAGAGATTTTTATTTCAGTATATTTATTCCACTTTCTGGAAATGTTGTTAATTAGTGATCGGTCTTGTTTTAGATTTGAGTAATCTCAATCATGGCGGGTTTTCATAGATACACCTCAAGGTACCTAGGGCATAATAAAACACATAACTAGATGTATAGTACATTTTTTTAGGTTTAATCCATATGATACCTGCCTGGCCTAAGCTGATATGGATTGTCCAAAATAACATGCTTTTATGTAATAGTAACCCAAGACATTCTTTTCTCATCTATGAAAATATACTCATGGGTACCTAACATGATAACCTTGCCTTTCAGGAGGGGTGACATGCTTGACAACATGAACAACAACAACAACTCTAAAGAGTCTGTCTAGAATGACTCCAACAGTTTGGATACCCCTATGACACCATAAGGGCACAATGTGATGAACCCAACAACTCCTAGCACCCCTTCCTTCACGCCTAAATAGGAGTTGGCAATGTTGTTCCAACTTCTCTCTACTACCCTAGTGGGGCAACTCACCACTACTACTGCAAACAACAACAAACCCAAAGAGTTTAGTCTCATTGACTTCATCAAAATGCAGTCGCCTTACTTCAAGGGTGAAAGTGAGCCTAATATGGTGGACAAAGCCGATGATTAGGTGTTGACTCTTGATTGGACTTTTGAGGGCATGGCATGCCCTCCTCACCAGAAAGTTCAGTTCTCTACCTACGTGTTGAATGGACCAACCTAGGTTTGGTGGAACAACATCGCCCGTACCAGAGACACCTCCACCATGACCTGGGACCAGTTCTTGAAGCTCTTCTGTAGGAAGTATATTTGCCCCGCCTTTTTTAGGAAGAAGGAGGCTAAGTTCCATAGTCTCAAATAGGGTGGCATGAGCATTGCTGATTACATTCAACGTTTCCTCCTCCTAGAACACTATGCCACGAACCTCGGAACCGAGAGAAGATCGACCCTTTTCCTGGAGGGTCTAAACTACCAGGTGGGCCGAAACCTTATTCCAAAACTCCCCCTCACTTTCCAACAGATGGTGGATAAGGCTTTGGCAATTGAGTCCTATCATGGATTCCAATCTCTGGGGTACAACAACAAAAGGAAGAATCCCTATGACAACGTGGTCACGAGAAGTGCAATGGATGCTCCCCCCACCATCCACCTGGGAGATGTCCTACCAACAATTCCCTAGCTTGTAGAGATGACCAGCCTCCCCCTACCTACCATGAATGTGGCCAGGTTGGGCATATTTGACCCTTTTGTCCCCAATTTCAGCGAGGACATGCTCCGGCCCAACAACCGGGACAGCATTCGCAACAACATCGACAGAATCCACCTCCGTGAAACAACAATAACCAGAACCAGTGGCGACTGCCTGTGGAAAGGCAAAATGGAAGGGTGTTTGCTCCCAATGCCAAAGAAGCGGGCGAATATAATGAAGTCATAGAAGGTACCTTACATATCAATATGCATCCTACCAAGGCACTTTTCGATTCTAGTTTGTCAAACACTTTCATATCTTCTCATCTTGCTTCAATGTTAGAGTTAGAATATGAATACATGGACCATGTGTTAGATGTAGAAGCACCTAGTGGTAGGATATGTTCTTCTTACCTTAAACTCCCTACCTTGGACCTTTGTATATCTAGAAAGATGTTTCCTTCAGATTTTATCCTGCTCAACATGTTTGTCTTTGATGTTATCTTGGGCATGGATTGGTTAAAGAAGCATGATGCAACCTTATTCTGTCGGGAAAAGAAAGTTATCTTGTTGTATCCTAATGGAGAGAGACTATGCATTAAGGGTAGGAAGCGAGAGGATCGGAAATTTGTCATCTCTTCCATCAAAGCCAAAAAAACTTGTCTCGCAATGGTGTAGATCATACTTAGGATCAATCATTCTTGATGCCACACCTCCTACTCTAGATCATATAGATGTGGTAAAGGACTTTCCTGATGTCTTTCTTGATGAGTTACCAGGTTTGCCACCAACTCGTGAGGTGGAGTTTTCCATCGACTGTGTGCCATAGACTTCACCTATCTTGAAGCCGCCTTATCGCTTGGCCCCTGCCGAGCTTGTTGAGCTAAAGAAGTAGCTTGAAGAGCTTCTTGATATGGGATTCATCCGCCCCAATATCTCTCCATGGGGAGCCCATGTCTTGTTTGTGAAGAAGAAGGATGGTTCATTGCAGATGTGCATGGACTACCACATGCTCAATCAAGTGACAGTGAAGAATTGTTATCCTTTACCTCGCATCGATGACTTATTCGATCAGCTGAAGTCAACCATGGTGTTCTCAAAGATAGACCTACAGAGTGGCTACTACCAGATGCGTGCAAAGGATGAGGATATCCTAAAGAGGGAATTCATAACTCGCTATGGGCATTATGAATTCATGGTCGTGTCTTTCGGTTTGACAAATGCCCCTACTGCCTTCATGGACCTGATGAACTGAGTATTCCGCCCATACCTTGATAAGTTTGTGGTGGTGTTTATTGATGACATTTTGATCTATTATGAGACATTATAAAAACATCGTGAACACTTGCGGGTTGTACTCCACACATTGAGAGAAAGTCAACTCTATGCTAAATTATCAAAATGTGAGTTCTAGATGAAAGAAGTGATGTTTCTGGGTCATTTGATTTCTGCCAGATATATAGTTGTTGATCCTACAAAGGTAGAAGTTGTGACCAAGTGGAAAGCTCTAAAGAATCCCTCAGAGATCAATAGTTTCCTCATCTTAGCAGGTTACTATTGAAGGTTTATCAAGAGATTCTCTGAGTTGGCCTTGCCTTTAACCAAACTAACATGAAAGGAGGTCAAGTTCTCATGGACATTGGAATGTGAGAACAATTTCCAGAAGCTGAAGGAGTGTTTGACTTCTTCTCATGTTCTTGCTTTACTTGTTGAGGGCATACCATATGTCATCTACATTGATGCTTCTAAACAAGGATTAGGGTGTGTCTTGATGCAAGATGGAAAGGTGATCGCCTATGCTTCCCGCCAATTGAAACCGAATGAAGCTAATTGGTCTGCACATGATTTAGAGCTTGTTGCCATCGTTCATGCTCTAAAAATCTGGCGACACTATCTCTATGGTGTGAAGTTTGAAGTTTTCTCTGACCATAAAAGCTTGAGGTACATGTTGAAATAGAAGGATCTAAATCTATGATAGTGAAGGTGGATGGAGTATCTTAAAGACTATGACTTTACCATCACCTATCATCCTGGTAAAGCAAATGTAGTTGTTGATGCTTTGAGTTGCAAAAAGGATGTGGTTTGTGCTGCTCCGATGTGTTCGGTGTGGAAAAATCTAGAGCATGTGTCTAGTTGGTGACCCCAGCTTGTCTATTCAGTGGATGAAGATAGGTTGTGTGTTCATATGGCTAGATTGATCATTACACCATCGTGAATCTCAGAAATTGTTGTTGCACAATTAGAAAGTCTTAGGCTTGAAGGGATGAAGGCCTTAGCTGAGAAATTGCAATATGACTTCTCTATCAGAGTGGATGGTGATATCTGCTTATGACATATTTGTGGGTTCCAGATGTTGGTGACCTGAGGTAGAAAATTTTGAGTGAAGCTCATGGGTCTAAGTACACTATTCACCCTGGCACAACAAAAATGTACAAGGACCTTCAGTGAAGCTTCTGGTGGAGGAACATGAAGAATGATATAGCTTTGTTTGTTGTGAAGTGCTTGACATGTTAGCAAGTCAAGATAGAACATCAACGACCTGGTGGTATTCTTCACCCGCTTGAAATTATAGAATGGAAATGGGAGAAGATTACTATGGATTTTGTCACAGTTTCCCTAAGTCCAAGAAAGGTTATGATGTTGTTTGGGTGGTGATTGATCAGCTTACAAAGTCTTCTCACTTCTTGCCTTTCAAAACCAATTACAAAGTTGTGGATATGGCTCAGTTGTACGTTGAGTGGATCGTTCGCCTGCATGGAGTACCTGAGGTGATAGTTTCTGATTGTGACTCAAAATTTACTTCTCGTTTATGGGGTCAGATTCAGGAGGAGATGTGTACTAACTTGCATTTTAGTGCTGCTTACCACTCACAAACTGATGGTCAATCTGAGAGAACAGTTCAAATTCTAGAGGACTTGTCTCATGCTTGTGTGATGGATTGGGGTGGTGCATGGGATCGATATCTTCCATTAGCTGAGTTTGCTTACAACAATAGCTACCAAGATAGTATTGGTATGCCACCTTTTGAAGCTCTCTATGGTAGACCATGTCGTTTACCTTTGAATTGGGTCATTCACCTTTGCATTGTGATGATGCCAGTGAACATTATCTAGTGAAGACCGATGACATGCAGATGATGATAGAGAAGGTACAGTTGATAAAGAAATGCATGAAAGTTGCTCAAGATCGACAAAAGATGTATGTTGACAAGAAAAGGTCTAATGTTAGCTTCCTAGTGGGTGACTATGCATTTTTTAAGATCAAGCCTATTTGTTCTATTGCTAGATCTAAAGTTAAAGGAAAGTTGAGTCCCTGCTATGTTGGACCATTTGAAATCTTAGATAAGGTTGGAGACTATGCATACCGCTTAGCTTTACCTCCTTCTTACGATAAGATTCATAATGTGTTCCATGTCTCTGTGTTGAAGAAGTATGTGAATGACTCTTCTCATGTGCTTACTGTTGAGCCTTTAGAGATACATGAGAATATGACCTATGAAGAGCTACCTATAAATATCCTTGACTCCCGAATAAAGAATTTGAAGAACAAAGAGATTGAGCTAGTAAAAGTTTTGTGGAAATATCATGGTCTAGAAGAAACCACTTGGGAGTTGAGAGATGAAATGTTACGTACTCACCCTTCTCTTTTTGCTTGAGATTTCGAGGATAAAATCCTTTTTAAAGGATTGGAGTGTTGTAACATATTGAATCTGAGATGCAATCTCCATGTAACCCTTTTTTCCAAGTTTTACCTTTCATTTTTGTCCTTTATGTCGTTCATGTTTAAGTAGTGGAATTTATAGTGGTTTGGTGAACATTTATTCACTACTTGTACCAATAAAAGGGTTTATGCACAATACCTTAGTGAAAGTCTATTTAAGGACCTTATTAGGTATTATAAACCTTAATATAACTTTTTATTTGTTTTTAAATCATAAAATGATCCTAGTTTTCAAATTTGGTTCAATTTGAATGTTGTTTGTGCAAGTTATGCAATTTTAGGAACATTCTAGACTTTTATGCAATTTACCCGATTGGTAGGTTTTCTTTGCAAATTATCATGTGCATTATAATCCTTAGATATTCACTTACCATTGTCGAGCTTTTGAACCATGGGTCACCTAGTTGCACCTTGGTTTGAAGGTGTTTCTCTCCAAGGGCATTATAGGGATTACCCTCTTTATAAATGAGCTTATCTTTAAAAGCTATCAACCAATGGGGTTATTTCTTTGTTTGAAGGATGGTGGGGATGGCTTAGAAGTATCCATGGGATTTTAGGACCAAATTTTGATATACAAGAAGTTTCTATGAGCTTTCCTCTTGCATGTCCATGAAGCCCTAGGCTAGGGACACATGGAAAGTCCCATAGACACCCCATGCTTGCCCCCTTCTTTATAAAGCCATGCCTACCCCTTCCCACCTCCCAATCTAAGAAGTAATCCTCTCCTTCTCTTCCCCCTAGATTAGAGAATTGTTCCTACTATATTTTTCTATGAAGGTTTTGTCCCAAGGTAAAAGAGAGTGCTTACCTTGGTGAAGAAGGCTCCTAGGGTTCCAAATTTGTTCTATTTAGGGTTTCTAAAGCTCCTTCTTGGTGATTTTGACCAAAAATAGTAATTTTCCTCCTTTCCTTCCCTATTTTCATGTTGTTAGTATTCCTCCTACCTTCTTATAGGTCAGAAACATGACCTTCCATCGCAAAACTCCACCTATAACCCTAAAACATCTCATCTCCATGCTCTTTTGCTAGGGTTTGCACCTCTAAAGTGGAGAAGGTGATATTTGCTCAAGAAAGAAGATTGGCTTGGAGCAACCAGACCTTCTAACCTCAGGATTCTTTCTGTTTGGACCTTCTTACCTTCCTAGAGGTGAGTTTTGTTAACCCCCTTCTCATATATTTCTTACTACATGCTTAAAACTCATGCTTCTATGTTTAAAATCGATGATCTCTATCTCGATTTACCATATTCTTCTAGGGTTTTGGTTTCTTGTTGTTTTACCTTCTCTAGAAGCTCTAGTTTGGTTACCTATGCAACTTCAAACCTAATCTTGGGTCAAATGGTGTTTTCTCCCTCTCCCTATCTCTTCAATTATCTCGATCGGTTTGATAATGTGGTAATTTCCTATTGGTCAGTATTGAAAAATTCATATCTTCTAATCCGCTTATCCAAATTTGACAAATAAATAAGTTTTAGAATTGGAAAATGAATATATATCTAATAAAAATATTTTCAAGGTCTGATTTCATGGTTTGACGAAGGGTGGCTTTTTTAAAATGAATTTGATGCATAAAATCCATCAAAATTACATCTTAATCATCAGAACTCCAAAATTAACATAAAAATATGTTTTCTTGATCAGGAGAACCTAATAAGTTCATTGGTGATATTTTCAAAATCTAAATCTAAGTTTTGATAAAAAGTTCTAAAATTAGGGTTTCTATACATTAATGTGCATTATGTACTCTAATACATGTTAATACATTGAAAATAGGCAAAGTGGAACTTGGACTCAATTAAAGTAATGAAAGTTAGTAATTGATATTAGTAAGAGAGGTATGTGTATTCTTAAACCCTAAGTTGGGATATTTGCAAACCAAACCCTATATTTCCCTAATGAGGCTTTAATGAACCCTATTCCCTCTATTCATATTTCTTTTGTTAAATTACCTCAAAATCAGTAATGATATTCTTTTTCTTGGGCCTTGTACCCCACTACCATGTTTTAATTGATATGATGTGTTGATTTTATGGACTATTTAGCTATAGTAATGGTACTTATGTACAACCACCCATAGATAGGGCATGTATTAATTCTCCATGGGGAATGCCTTATTCTCCCCCATAAAAATATGTGTAGGTGACTGGGAATGTATTAATTCTCCCCTCACCTATAGGTTGAGGTCCGATAGGTGCCTCAACCCTACTTAGTTAAGGTAGTCATAATTATCATACACACAACCTTTTATTATATTTTGTTTATGGCAAGTGTCTATTTAAAAATAGCCTCAAACTCTTGAAATCTTCATCTTATGATGAAAACTAGCCTTTATTTACATGTTTTCTTTACCTTGATATCCTATTCATACTTGTTGACACATACTTTGTTTTCCTTTCCCTTTTGCTGGGTGTTTTTCCCAACCACCCAGGTTCTGAGAAAGGTGAAGACCAAGTCCAAGGAAATCGACACCAGGAGTAGATCTCAAGTTTTCTTTTGAAGAATGTCTAGGTTGCTAAGGCTAGATCCCTAGTTTTCTTATCTTTTTCTTCTAAAAAACTTATGTAGTGAACTATGATGAAATCCATGTAATAACTTTATTTTGTTGTTTTTTCCACTGCTATTGACATTCTATATGTATCTGGTGCATGCTTATTTACTTGGAATATTATATATGCATTCCTCAATATCTTTTGTCTTTCTAAAAAGATGAACGTTTTGTACTTCCTTTAAATTTTAGTAAGGAGGTGGTCTTACCTCTTTACAATGAGCTAGGCTTCCTTTAGTGCAGCTTCATTCCATGTTGAAACAGCTCCGGTTGCCTCCTTATATGGTGTGACCATCACCTTCCACATATCAAAGTTCATGCCTTGAATGTAGAACTGCATACGCCTCTTCCAATAGAGGAAGTTGGTGCCATCGAAGACCAGAGGATGCATGGAGAATCCTCCCTCTAGGTTGAGTGAACCAAGTAGGTTGTCGCCCATCTTCTCATCTCATGGGAAATTGTTGGAGAAGATCCTTAACCCTGATACCATTTGTTGGATCTATGGCTCTAGAGGGGGGGTGAATATAGCTTCAAAATTCTCACAAGATAAGTTTGACCTTAAAATTATATCAATCAAAAGTAATAGGTGAATAAAAAATTGAAGTCCTAACTAAGAAAGCATATCAAGGATGAGAGAATTTGAAACAAGCACTTAGACAAGGTGGTTTAGAGTGGTTCCACTCTCCAAACTAGTACAGAGTCAATCCACTACCTAGAGAGGTCAACCTTTAGAACTTTGCAATCCGTGTATACTTATATTCCATTCATAAGAGATACAAGGAGACCATCATACATCCAAGGACTTACCTATTCAAAACAAGAGTCTTCCACCTACACAAGGACTTACCCACTTGATCAAGATATCTTCAACCTTCAACAAGGACTTACCCACACTAGCATTAAGTCTTTGGCCTTGAAGGAATTTTCCCACTCTTCTTGAATCTTTCCCTTGCCCTTCTCCTTCACCTAGAGAAGGTCTTCACCTCTTCTTCAACCTTGAATAAGAACAACAACAACTTCACCTTCACTCAGAGTAGCTTGCTTCACCTTTTCTTCTTTGAGAAAAGGGGGTAGGGAAGATGGAAAGGAATGAGTGCTTTACAAGAACAAGGAAGCAACTCTCTTACAACTGGCCTAACTCACTCATAATCACAAAATGATATGTAAATGAGAGAGAAAGGGGCTCAAGAAGTTGCAACACACTCAACTATAGCAAGGACTTAGAATAGCATGAATGAGCAAACCTAGAATGAACTCCAGGGGGTCCTATTGATAGCTAGAGGTGTTCCCTTGAGTGTGGGATCACTTAAGGGAAAAATATAGCCATTTTCCAAGATACAACAGATCTATTCTTGCTCAAAACAACACTCCAACAATTATAATCACTTTTTTGCATTTTTTTCATATAGTACATTCGGTCGAGTTTCAATAAAGATAACTCGACCGATCCACTAAGTGACAAAGCCAATTTTCAAACTATTGGTCAAGTTTGTTCTGGGAAACTCAACCGATGAGTCAAGACTAGTTTTGCTTATTTGATCGATCGGTCGAGTTTTGTGAGTGTGCAACTCGATCGACTGGTCTCCCCAGAAATTCCATCACTAGATCGGTCGAGTTTCCAACTCGACTGATAAACAGCATGTGACAAATTTTCTAAATTGACATTTGAGTGATCAAATGTTGGAACTAAGTATCCCTGATTTTTTTTCGCATCTTAGTTACAAGTCATATCATCAATATAAGTGATAAAAAAATCATCTAAGGTCATTTGGAGTGATTTCCCAAATTGCACACTTGCATTGCTTTTGATTTCAACTTGAACAAGCTAGGGCTTGTGTAATTTAATCCTTTTCATGTACCTAAAGCCTAAAATCAATCTTTAACAAACATATTAGATACATAGGAATGGAATGGTTAAGTTGTTATCAAAATATGGGCAATGTATAACTCTCAAGTCATAAACTTGACACAAGTTCAAGGTCTTTGATTTCCTCGATTTTATTCTTAAAAACAAGAAGACTTTTGAGTTTATTACCCATTCTCATCCATTTCTAGGATTACTATCCAAACTAGGTTTACTCATTTCTTTAAGTATTTATATAACTATTTAGTTAAATTTGATCATAACCCGTTGATGATATCATCATTCAAGTTTTCATATTAGATTAAATGAGAAGAAATTAGGCTAAGCATGAAAACTAATCCAAGGTTCAAGAATATCCTATGTTTGGGCCATTATAATGTAGTTTCTTTAGGACCAAATAACTTCCCCAATGTACAGAATTTGGGGAAGAAAAATGAGTATAATTGTATCAATCTTGTGAGTGTGATATGGTACTCAGAGTTGTATATTGTAAAACATACACAGGTTATAGTGAATCTATTGAGGTATTTTCCCCTCCATGTCCCGAAACCATTCGTTTATGAGTGCGGTTGAGGCCCTATATCTTGTTGTATGTGGAAGCTCTACATATGTTGTTGATAAATATGAGATATAATGATCAAATACCAATATTGTCTATGTGATATCATGGGTTATGTGACCTAAGTAACTAGGACAAGCCAAGTGTTTAATGTAGGTTGCAGGCCGATGAGCCCCTAATTTTTTTATACTTTCACATACTTAGTTGTTGCAGGATCTCATGGAGACTAGGTAACCTAATATCCTCTACAATAGGCTAAGGGAATTTTTTGTCACTAGCTAGTGGTTTGGGAGATACATCCCAACTACTGAGGGCTTAGTAATATAATACATAATAAAGTTATGTATCTGACTTGTGTGCTTTTCTTGCCGCTTCCAAATTGTTCACATTTACAATTTTGATATGCTTTATACACGTACCAACCTCTATTCTACATATCATCGATTACTCTAATATGTTTTTATGGGATCTATTGTTCTTTATTGAACTGCCAAAGTATGTATTTATAGTAGAACTTTCATACTCATAATGCTACACATATCTGCTATCTCTTGTTGGGGATTTGGTCTTGCTCTCATGGGTTGCCGCCCTTTTTAGGTTCTCAAAACCCATATTAGGAGTTTGGTAGTGGGGAATTTCCTTCTACTAGGTGAAAGTGAGTTGGAGGTCATTATTTTTGTCTGGTGTCATGTAGAGTCATTCATTTATATATGACTCAACTTTTGGCTGAAGACTCTGCATGTTGTGTATAAATAATGAGCATGCATGATCTTTTGTATAACTAGGTGGTGACGTTGGTCATTTATGATGGATGTTGTACAATTACCTGCATATACATGATTATCATGGACCTATTCTATGATTATTCATGTGAATGTTGATTGAATTTTTATTAGACATTTCCTTGATTCTTGGATTATTATGTTATATTGAATCCATACTTTTGATTTTTGAGTTTTCTCACTTTCTGACCATCCCGGCCTTGGGCGTGCTTGTGTGCTGATCTTGGGGTTGGGTTGTCACTATATGTATGATATGAGGGAAATTCATGATGGCTAATGCACTTATTTCTTTTAAGTTACCTCTACATGGCAATACTAATATCTGTGTAATATGTAATCCTTTGCATGTCACATGATCAACAGCAAATTAACAAGAAAAGGATCACCTAGGCAAGAAAGCAATAGTATAATCACAAGAAATAATATGATTGAGTCTTAAACCATGAGATATTTCTCCCCCTTTTGACATTATCAAAAAGGTAGGGTAGAAGAGCAAAAACTAGGTCTTCTCCAAGACTCAACCACACATATATGCAAAAGAGTAAATAACAAGGTAAAAGCATATATCATACAACCACGGAGGAAAACATACAATCCAAGTCAGAATCAAAATATAGCTCAACAAGCACTAAGCATAAGATAACACAGATTAAATAGCCAAAGTGCATAGCAATGATATTTCAACTCAGAAAGATGTCCTCATAAGAAACTACAACCATAAAGTGAGAAAACAGTGAATAAGAAAATAGTACAACTCAGAATAATGTGCCAGGATGTTGCTTATACAACAAAGTCTAGAAAGATATATATAATAGACATGCTAGACTATAATCTAAGACAACCTCCTAGACATCTAAGCTATCTATGTCAACTGCTTCCTCGTCGTTGCCTGGGTTGTAGTCCTCATCGCCATCTGAAGGCGGAGCATCTGTGCCAGTAGCAGAACCAGCACCATCATCACCATCCTCGTCAGAAGCATCCTCAGTGTCACCATCATCAGCATCAGCATCCTTGTCTACATCCTCAGCCTGGTCGGGCATCTCCTCGTCGTCAGGACCAAAAGAGCGACCAGGCCAACGGGCATTCTGCTCGGCCCACGACATACCAAGAGCAAGGAGCTCCTTGGCCTGCGGGAAGGATGGAGCAGAGTCCCCCAAGGATGCGAGCAGAGCATCCAGGGGGCCAGCAGGTAATAGCAGGAAAGTAGGAGTGGAACTACCAGCAGCATACTGAGGTGGAGCGGCAGCGGAAGGCTCGGCAGCAAACGGTGATGGAGCAGGGAAGTAATGCTCATATGCATAAGAGGCATAGGCACTACCCGGGTATGGCTGGTAGACAGGGTAGGGTGAAGCACAGGATAGGTTCATGGTAGACATGATCGAACACAAATCCTGGTGGAGGTGGTCCTGAACCTGATGGTTGTACGCCTGTTCATGCATCATATATCCCAGAAGGGTTTCATTTGATGCACGGAACGACGCACGGCTAGGGCGGGGATGTGTCTACGGAGGTGGAGCATGGGTGGAGGAGGGAGGTACACCAGAAGCAAAGGCAGAGGCAGAGCCAGAGGCAGAAGCACCAGGGGCAGGGGAAAAGACAGGTACAACCTTCTGAAGGGTGGTTTCACTAATACACACTCCTTTTCTAGCGACCGAGTAGTGGAAGTCAGAAAAGAGAGATTTATCAGTGGAGAACTGGAAAAGACCACAAATCAGGGCTGGGTAGGGAGGGTGGGTGCCCTTGGTGTTCCTTCCGGTGTCAAAACAGGTCATATGGTGTAAGATGTAACGAGCCCATTTGACACCTATATTGTTTAACAAACAATACATAAGGACCGCTGTGTTTTCCGCAATGTCCGTTTGATTACGCTTAGGATGGATATTGTAGTTAATCACAAGGGCCAAGATGTGCCTCTGGAGGTCAAGGGAGGAGGGAAGGGTGGACCGCTTCTTATAGGTCACGTCAGGTTTCTTTAAAAACTGATGAATGTCTGGTAGCGTCAATTCATGGTGTTTATAGAAACCTTCCGGGTCAAGAAGATCGAAATACTCGCCATAGTCCTTACACCAAGTGTTGTTTTCTTCGTCTCCAGCAAGATAGTAGTTGAAAGTTTCCTCGGAGATTTGAAAATGTCGACCGACGATCATCGAGGTAAGAACTATTTCGGTATTCAGCGGGGGAACAAGTGAATCGTAGTTCCAACGCAGATTTGCGTAGAACTCGTGAACTGCTTTTGTGCTAGATAACTGATTATTGAAGCAGTCACGTTTGATTTCTAGGGCGGATAGAAGCCTCGAAACAGAGGTGATATACTCTTGAAAATGATTTGCATCAAATAAGGGGCGAAAAGGAAAAGGAGATCATGGAAGAAGATCCTTATACCGATTTACCACCTCAATGGACACAAACGAGGTGTTATCAAACAGAATCAGTCGATTTGTCAAGGAGGAGGCTGGAGCATTTCTAGGGGCGGCACGTTTTCGCCTATGGAAAGCCATGGAAACAAAAACAAGAAGAGAAACCGTGCACACAAGCAAGACAAACCTCAAAAGCCGAAGAAGATACACCACAGACGCCTGGGAGGGTCAAGAACAGGTTGCTAGGTTGCCCTAGGGTTAGGAACGGGGGAGGTTTAGGGCTTGGGTTGAGAGAACGAGCTAGGAGATGAGGAATTGGTCGGCTATTTTCTAGTTGCAAGGGAAAATAGTCAGCCGATCCTAAGTTTTAAGTTGGCGCTGCCCGTCGATCGGTCGAGTTCTGAGGGTGTACAACTCGACCGAATGGTCCACTGAAGACATGTGACGTCCCCGAATTTTGATTTCTCCAAACCCTATTGGGAATGAGATGTCAGAATCTGAAAACATCATCCAATCATATCAGAAAGCGATGCGGAAGCATAATACGCATACATGAACATACAACCATAACATTTCTCAACATTCAACATATATATTTATACAACATGAATAATTACCAATGATTTACAATGACATATTGAATGAAGGTTCTACATTCTATGAACATGTATGCTAACAGGATCTTAGACAATAGGTACAACCTGTACAACTTGCTCACATCCTATTCTTTTATCCCATGCTAGCTGTGAACCTAGAAAATACGAGAAACAAAAACATAAACAAAAGTTGGTACGTGGAATTAAAAGCTATACTATGTTGGCATATAAAATACTCAAAATTGAAGAAAGAGAAAGGAAACATTATTTAAAGCGGAGAATTAGGAAATCCCAAGTTATTAGCCATATTTCAATGGACATGTATTACTATGGTGGACTTAGCACAAACATAAATATTGGGCCCTATCCCTGCGTACCTTGTACCATTAGGGATCTCCCCGCGTACCTTGTACCATTAGGGAGGTGCTAGTCAACATTAATACTTTCCCTCTCTAATAGGGAGATTAATGAACCATCAGTAACTACATTCCATTTTCTTTCTTTAGTGTTCTTATTGTTCAAGGCAGAAATGACAATACATATAGATCTACATCCAACAATGTATTTCAAGTACAAACAAGCAAGTACATATATTTAACATCCAGTAAATCTAGTCATATAATTATATCCATGTACCTGAGTTCAGATATTCCTCACATATCCATGATCATCTAGATAAACTGGTCAGCACCTTATTAATAACAAAATCATATACTAGCATCAGATTCTGATCATCTTAACCCTAGTCGTGTTTATTGTAGGGTTTTCTTAACTCATTATGTTATTCTCATGATTACTTGTATTCTTACCTTATATTTATCTTACTTATGTCATGTTCTAGATTATAGTTCATCAACTGGATATACTCATGTGTCACATTATTATGTGAACATATTTAACATTATGTCACTTTCATTAACCATATTAGGGTTACATCACATGTATTGAGGGTGCTCTTCATATAACATGAATTTCGTGTATATAACTGATCTCAGATTTATATATTATATTCCTGTTACAGATATGAGGGTTTTCTATAAATCTCATCATTTATTGAGCATTTATGCATTTAATACATTATCTCTAGTGGTATTAGCCATAATTATCCATATTAATCAAATACATGATTTCATACATCAACATGACCATAACTGGCATCATATGAATTATAAACATGAATATAGACTTACTGACATGTTATCATAATTTTTGAATATTGTTTGATATTTATTATCCATCATATGAGCATTTCACATCTTATATGATATCACTATTATTAATGCATCAAAAGCCTAATATTATGGTTTCATATTGTTCTACTAATTTTTCTGAGAATACCGATACCTTGTTTGCCTTTTTTTGATAATCGAGCTAATTACTGTGATTTAATGAAGATCTGAGCATTTACTCAGATTTTACCTTTTCGGACCACTCAGTCATCGACACGTGGTACTAAGGGCTGGCGCAGCTCTCACTTGGGCTGGCCGGTTCATGTCCTGGACCCGGTCCACTTCCTCCTTTCTGCCCTCTCACGTGATTTTCCCTTTTCTTCACACCGTTCTGGTGTTCTTCTCGCACGATCGCAAGCGCAGCCACAGGGCTGCCGTCGTGGGCTCCTCTTCGCACGAAGCCGTCGGCGCACAACAAGGCAACAAACGACCTCCTCTCCTCACGAGTCAGCCTAGGCGAGTTCGTCCTCGGTTCCCATCATCGCTGACCGCCGCCACTTGGCTGAAACGCCGACGAGAAGTCGGCCGTCCTCCTATGCTCTGTGAACAACAGCGACTCCTCCTCGCCAAGCCCTTTTTGGACCACAGAAAGGGAGCTCGAAGCCTCCCCACCTCTCGTGTGAAATGCCAGGATGCCCGACACCTACAACCTGATTCCTTGAGTGCCGCCGTCGGGCTCTGCTCCGGCGATGATCGGGCTGTGCTCCTTGCCGTGCGTTCCCTCGAGCACCGCACATTGCCCAAGACGCTGCCATTGTGGGATCTGCTCCAACAATGAGATTCGCCCTCGGCGCCTCCTCCTCGGTCCCTTCCAGGTCGACACAACTCTCATCCAACTGTAGGTCCCTGGTGTTGCACCTCTGACTAGCTGCGCCTGGTCTCCTCCTTAGTCTGCTCATCTTCGCCAGCCTGCTCTCAAGCACCGTCGCGGCGGCAAGGTGCTGCTTTGGAGAGAGACCACGCCGAGGCAATATATCAGATCACTGCCTCCTCGCCCATAGGGACAGTAGGGAAGAAGCTCCTAACCCCTTTATCTTTCCATTGATCCTCTACTTCATCTAGGTAGCACTGCCGCCCATTCTACTGCCTACGAGATAGACCTGGGTAGTCATGGTAACAACCAGAACTCCTCCAAGGGCTGGATATCAAACCGGTCATGATGGATCTAGTAAAACAAACTCAAGGCACATGGACACTATCAAATAGATTTGTTACCATAAGCTCCGTAGGTCTCGGATCATGAAGATGAGTCACACTTTTGACCACTTCCTAGCCACTTCACGTTCAAAGGCCACGTGAACATACAACAACCAAAAATTTCTTATAATAATAGCTGGCCATTGTCTCATGCTAAAACATTTAATAATTTTCCTCTTTATTTTAAACCTCAATAGAATCTCATAGGTAATATCTTTAACATTATAATCTGAATCAGTGATTCCACGTAGTGTAGTTCACCTTACATACAAATTAGGCACCCAAATTCCATCATTTGACCCTTCAAATTATTTAGTCTAAGGGGTTACCTATTTAAGGATATTGAATGTAAATTGACCTCCAACCTCATCAACACAAGATCAACTTTCTTACTCTGACTATATACACATCATGATACACAAATAAATCATTTTGCTCCATGTTTGTCTTTAACTAGTAATTTGGGTTTTGAAATCCTAAAATTAGGGTCGTCACATTCACCCCACCTTATATAGAATTTCATCCTCGAAATTCAATCAATGTCATGCCTAGGGCGATATCAAGAGTTTCTGCTACTTATACGCCATCACTTCTAGGTATTAACACCATCATCATTCCGGATGTAGCCTAAGTTTTCATCTTTAGTTCATTATATGTAGGGCGTACTCACCCCACCTTATATAAGAATCATCTCCATTTAATGTCTTAGTCATATCAAGGCATTCTAGTATTTTAGGATTTACATCTCTTATTACCCCTAAAATTTAGAGTTTCTTCATACATATAAATGCTAGAAAGTATTACTCAACTTTCATCTTTCACGCTACTCATCTATGTAAGGTGATATCAAGATTTCATATCATGAATTACTGGACTTATCACACATAAAATCATTAGTGTGGGTTATGATCAACATCATAATATGATTTCAGCATTAGAGGAGATTTATCTTCATCCTTGATATTAGGATTTTTCTACATAAGAAGGGCTTACGTAACATGCTTGACTATTAGGGTTTCACCCTAAGGTGTGATATTCATACTCAACTTAGAAGCATACATTGAGAAGGATCAAAGTTACGAACTATATTTCTGATCATATATCCTATGATCCAAAAATATCTCTATATCAAGTTCATGAGTTCAACTTTTTAGGTCTTGCATGTATTATGTGAAGGAAAAAAAGAGAATATACTAAGTTTATCCCATGATCTCAACATCATATCTTTCATGTTTCATGAGAAGGGGAAGAGAATATTTTAAAGTCAAACTTATCATGATTTCAATCTTGGGCACTACATGTATGATATAGGGGGGGGGAGTATATAATAGGTCAAGCTTATACGAGTGACTCCTCATATATAAATCATTTATATAGCTCAAGTGAGGTTTCTATCATCATATGTTAAGAAAGAGAAGAAGAAGGGAGAACATGTATTTTGAGTATCTTTTGCACAAAGCATCATACCCTCATAACTAGAGTTCATATATTACCTCACTTGCAACTAATGATGAGATTCACAAAATATGTCACTCCAGGTAGGACCTAACTCAGCCAAAGGATTGACTTCATCATATGGGTCATCTACCCATACTTTTTATTTTACCCAATTCTCACATATAGATTTGAAACATGCATAAGGACTCAACTCAACACTCGAGAGTAATCTAGTGTAGGACATTTTTTTTAACACATATCTCATATATTAGAGGCTAGGTCCTATGACCTTCTCCCTGTGGGTCTTACTCTCTCTAGAGTTCACCACATATCTCATCCTACCACTAGACATCCTCCGTGTATAAGAGCTTGAGGCTCATGCACACTCATCTCTATCTTAACTTAGCTTATCTTAAGTAGGAAAAGGGAATGTACTTTCATCATCAAGATTTTGCTTAAATTCTCCAAAATTGGATTCAAGCCTCATATACAACTTAAACCAATATGACACAACATATATCATAAGTATCAAGCTTATATTAATCATCCTTGCTTATATCATCTATCAATATACCATCTACTCTAACTTTCAAACATCTGATAAGGCTCTAGACATCTAATCTAGACTACTCTCTCTTCTAGACTGATGTCACTCCTTTTCACTTAGGTTGCATGAACACTAACTACTCTCCAGTGTGAGGGACACATTTTCATATTTACATATAGGTAATAAAATATTATATAGTTTTTTTTTCTCTGAGAAGGCAGACGTCAGAGAAAACTGTCGAGGCTCGAGCCGATTGGAAAACAAAACCAAATCAGCAAAACGAGTGTCCCACACACAGTAGATAGTCTAGTGCCATGTCACCTAGTGAAATGGTGAGAACCAGGTGTAGACTAGTGTAGCTACCCAATACATATGAGCTCTATATGCAAAGGGTTTCAGACACTTGTCTATACCTAGTTCTCGAACATCTAGGTTCTAACCTACAGGCTAAGTCGAACCTAATCCTTGTTCAACAACTCACTAAGTTTCTAGTATTTAAAGTGAAAGGTGAAATTAAATTTTTATGTTTCATGATGAGCAATTGTTAGGTGTAGCTACTGTTCATGCTGTGATACCAACTCTGACGTCCCCGGATTTTGATTTCTCCAAACCCTATTGGGAATGAGATGTCAGAATATGAAAACATCATCCAATCATATCAGAAAGCGATGCGGAAGCATAATACGCATACATGAACATAAAACCATAACATTTCTCAACATTCAACATGTATATTTATACAACATGAATAATTACCAATGATTTACAATGACATATTGAATGAAGGTTCTACATTCTATGAACATGTATGCTAACATGATCTTAGACAATAGGTACAACCTGTACAACTTGCTCACATCCTATTCTTTTATCCCATGCTAGCTGTGAACCTAGAAAATATGAGAAACAAAAACATCAACAAAAGTTGGTACGTGGAATTAAAAGCTATACTATACTGGCATATAAAATACTCGAAATTGAAGAAAGAGAAAGGAAACATTATTTAAAGTAGAGAATCAGGTAATCCCAAGTTATTAGCCATATTTCAATGGACATGTATTACTATGGTGGACTTAGCACAAACATAAATATTGGGCCCTATCCCTGCGTACCTTGTTGACCGGCCTAAATCGCGCGTCCTAAAATTAGAGGCGTATTTGAGGTAGTCGAGCCTTCGCATTTATAACCTGAATCCTTCTAGGCCCCCGCAACTTTGTTTACGGGGTCGAAGTAGTCATACGGGGTCGAACACAGGGACAAGGTGGGTTGTGTTGACGACTCTGAATCGACACTCTACACTTCGGTGGATATAAAGAGATAATGAAGTTCCCCGAAGGGAACAACCAGAATTCACTATTAAATCAAAGAAAACTATCTCCAACTGGAGTTACAAGAAAGATTAAGATTTTGTCATTTAGCAGTTTTTAGGAATTTTCATGCAACAGAAAATAGGAAGGTAAACTGCAGTTTAAGGCGTAATGCAAGGGATAAGACTTTTAGAAAGACAAGCGGTAGCAGTAACACCCTGCACCCCTCCTCTCAGAGCGGGTGCCTCTAACCAAGCTTCAACATCCCTCTCGAGGTTGCTGGACTCAAGTTAGAGTGGAATGATACTAAAACAACTCCGTTCCGGGCACTCTCGTACTCCAGAATTGGACCGAACACTAGAGCCACAACCCAACTCTCGAAGTAGTTGCGACGGGAAAGACGATTCGGTAGCTAAGCGAAATGCGATCCAAAACATGCAAGCTAGAGTTCAGATATCCAACACAGTAGTTACCCAATCATAAGGCACTAAGCATTAAACAAAGAGCAATTTAGCATTTCTATTTCTATCAGCAATAAGGGTCTTAATACAATGCATAAGCTAAGAATTTAAATAACAGAATTAAAGATAGATGTCTCCTTCTTGATGTAGAAGGGCGACAGACTACTACTACTCCCAGTCCGATACCGTCCAGGGACCTATCCCGGTACAGCCGTGTCGGGCGGCACGACCTCTCGGACGGCACGCCTGACGGATGACTATATCGTTCGAAGACCCTGGCCGATACGCTCATGTCGGGTGGCACACCCTCTCGAGCGGCACGACTGACGGGGAGAGCGTATCGGTTTCGGTATCGTGTCGGCCAAGGATTCACATATACTACTGTCAGGCATTGTTGTCAGGCACTCGTGTCGCGTATCTACGTCGGCCGATATCGGCCCTCAGTGTCGTCCGGTACAGTCCTAGGTGAACTGATCCCCTCCCTCTCGGGATGGGGAAGAGCTCTCCTAGTGTCGCCCGGTACGAGCACTGGGGCACGATACGGTTTCTCTCGCACTTCTCTCGCAGATCGCTCAAGTCCCCAACTGTCCGAACGGGGAACTGGCTAGCCGTCCCGACCTATCCAACCTCCGACGTCTCCCACCTATCTTTTCGGCTTCCTGTAGCTGCTATTTATACCAGCGGTTGAAGGAGTTATGGTGATGGAAATGCCACGTAGCCCCCTTATACGCCGGTCGATGGATGTGGACGGCCGATACAGGTATGCCTTTGGCGCGAGGCGCTGGCTATCGGTCACGTGGCTGGCGGCATGCCTGCCGGTGGGTGGCTGTGTCGCTCGACGAGGTTGGTCGTCGATGCGGCTTTGGCTCCCTGTCGGGTAGAAGGTGTGTCTGCCGGTACGTCCTTTTCGCAAGGCGCCCTTCTCCGCCGATCATTCTTGTGTCGCCCAGCCCATGTCGGGCTGGGTTGTATCGGGCGTCAGGAAGGTCGAGACAGGCTTATACTTATTGTGGGCCGGAATCGGCCTTATTGCACAAAAACGAGGAAAACCCTGTAAAAGATAGGAAAAACTGGAATAAGAGCGTTGCTTGGCCAATTATTGCGAAAATGCTAATAAAATAGAGGAAAATAGCAGAAAAGGGTAGTTTTGATAACAGAATAAAGGGCAAAAACGTCACAAAATTTGGTGTTATCAACTCCCCCAAACTTAGCTTTTTGATTGTCCTCAATCAATATTTAAACTAAACTTTTGTGTTGCTTCTTCTTGCACAGCAAAACTTTAAGGCTAAACGGTAGCACAAGATTTGCGATGTCTTGAAGGTAATGCTGTCTTAATGCGAACAAAAGACCTTGCCCCACTTGCCTTATTATTTAAGTAATTTTTTTTCTTCTCCACAGCTTTAGCGAGACTTTGGTGTATGATTCCGAAGTTAGCTTCCACACCAAACAACTTTATTTTAAGGGCAGAAAGTTGTGTATAGGGTAGGCTAAGGCTTTTTTTGGGTTTTTCTTCTTGTTTCCCATCAGTCCATCCAGGTAAGGGTCCGTTAACGGGCAAGTGGTCCCTGCAGTCCGAGCCAGTTGGCTTTAGAGCAGTGATTTCACATCCTACGTACCACTACCCCGGATCTACCATGCCTAAAGATGGGTACTTTTGGAAAACAAGTGTGTATATATTTTTTTCTTTTCTCTTATTAGGCACAACTCTCATACTTTTATTCACGCTCATAAGGCTTCTTTCTCTTTTTGGGATTTTTGCTGGGTAAGGGAAAACAAAAGAGATATCTGCTGTTTGGGCAGCTTTTTCCTTCTCCATACTCGTCTCTTAGCTGTTTGCGAGATTATTATTTTTCGAAAATTTTTAGATGGCAAGGCACAATCTTTTGTTTGTTTGAGACAACATTATCAGAAAGATATGACAGAACTTGTAACTCGTTGAAATATACAGAAAGTAAACTTTGCAAGAAGTCACAACATGTTTTTATTATTATTACAACAACTTTGTACATATGCATAGGGGCAGGAAATTTGCAAAGTTTTCAAAATTTTCAAAAATTTTGGTATAAACATATATATATGTACACATGATATAGGAAAGAACAAAAGGATAAAGAACAAAAGAATAAGGAATTTAAGATAAAGAACAAAAGAATAAGGAATTTAAGATAAAGAACAAAAGAATAAGGAATTTAAGTCAGAGAGATCAGAGGATTTTTGTACCTCCCTCACTGGTACATGGTACCCCCCAAACTTACTCCACACTCTGTCCCAGAGTTGTGAAGTAGATGAGGTAAGGAAATGTTAATCAGTGAGGGTTAGATGATTAGCGCGCCTGGGCTAGATAAGAGCTCCCACACATATTATCCTCTTTTGCTGTGATAGTCGATGTGGAGGAGCTGATCAGGCGTTGCCTCGTTTGCCATCCATTCCAAGACGAAGACGCCGCAGTCGTTGGATAGTTGAATTTGTTGCGGGCTGCGGTGGCAGAACTGGAGTTCATGCCAGCCTCTTGCTTGCATTCCCAGGAATGGTTGTATCAGTGCTGCTATATCGATATAGTACTTTCGTACTAATCGTTCAAGAGATGTCAGCGTTGTCGATGTACAAGGCACTGGATGGTCTTTATTGCTGTCCGAGCTGTTGTAGAAAATCCCTGCTCGTTGTTGGGTGTACACCGTTAAGAGCGTCCAGTGGTTGTCGTGCAGGATTGGAAGGAGAATGGTATCTGGGACTCTGCATTCCAATTCTGCTAGGAAGGCTTCCTTTGCCCCTTGTTCATCAGCTAAGCAAATGTCGTTGAACATCATTGGATCTTCTATGTATGCGTGTTCAGACTTGTTTCGCAGTATCTGGATGTAGGCGACCGCCACAGATAACGCCAGACACCCTCCCTCTTTTACCATGTCCCTTAAGTCGTCAATCGAGACTATGACATCGCCTGCTGAGTAAGCTATGTCTGCAGGGTTGGAGACAGCCAACTTCATGTGGATTTCGTTGACCTGTTCTTGCGTGAGGGTAGCGCATGAGAAACGGTCGAAGTTGTGGATTGACTCTTCCAGGTTCTGGGACGAGGCATGTTCGTCATGTCCGAAAACTTGCCGCAAGATGTTTATTTGTTTGCCTGCCCCACAGACGTTTGTCTCTGCTTCTGATTCTTTTTTAGGAGGGCTGCTATGCTGAGATGACTCTTCTTCTTGTTCACTATCTAGCAGCTCTTCTGGTATCCCCGCATCTCGGAAGTAGCGCTTATCCTTTATCAACAGCAATGCATATTTGCTTCTGAGATTGTAGAAGTTAGAATCCTGGAGTTGCTTGAAGTATCCGAAGATATGTATCATCTCCATGGCTCTAAGGACTACGAATGCGCTATTTGCACTTCCCTCATCTTCTTGGACTGGGAAGTCCTTTAGTGAGTAGAAATTCCAGACGCCGCTGTGGTGCTGGACTCCGTACTTGATGACCCGGTGGAGACGTAGCGGCAGCAGTCTTAGCTTTACGTCCTTTGGGAGTAAGAACGTACTTCCTGTGTGCGGGACCTCTTTGCTGCAGCAACAATGCAGTTGGACATGATGATTTCGGAGGTCGGCAATGCACAGGAACCAGTTGTTTCTGTGTTTGTAAGGGGCCAGCACCAGTTTTGGATTGTGCAGTTCAATGTAATCCAACATACTTTTTATCTACGTAGAATTGTACAACCCCATCATTAGTCTTCTTGCTAGGGCTGGGGTGGCAGCGTAAACTGTATGTTGGTTCTTGTTGTCGGCATTTTCTACAATGGCCCCTTGTAGCACTCTGAACAAACTCTTCCCTACGACGGCCTTGGCGCGGAAGATGTTTCTCAGAGTTCCCCGCTGTACCGAGAAATAACCGTCGCTCCAGAGTACCTCTTCCTCGTCAGCTTGCGATCTTAGGACCATGTTGAGCAGTTTCTGGTCTCTGATCGTTAGATATCCTATGACTCTTCTGTCAAAGTCAGCCATTTCGAAAGAAGGTATCTCTGTCGGTGTGGAGAAATCAGTGATGTCGGCCCTTGAACTCCTTCCTCTGGGGAGGTGTCTTTCATTTGCGGTGCGGATGTCCCCCCCTTCTCCCTCGGATTCGTCAGAAAAGCCTTCCCCGACGCTGATATCTTCGTTGTTATCCTCAGCTTCGTCAAAGGGGGCTGAGGGAGCGGCCTCATTCAGGTCAAAAGGGCTTTCTTGTCTGGAAGGAGCTTCATAGCCTTGCCCTTGTGAAGAAATTCCTTCGGTTGCCGATGACGATCTGCCGGAGGAGGAGGTGGATGAGGATGATCCTGACGACGCTCTTGACGACGAGGATTGAGAGCCCGAACCGAGAGGCGACGGCGATCTTCTCGGCTGACTTGGGCGTGGATGGTCGTCCTCCCTGTTCAGCCTTCTCTCGATCTTGTTAAGGCGCTGCAGAACTTGTTGAAGCGTGGCATTCACTGTCTCTAGCCGGCCAGGTAGGCTGGCTAGAGTCAGCAGCTCTCGTTCCTGCCTATCCAGCCTCTGTTCGAAAAATGAAAACTTGCGGGTTAGGGAAAGAAATGTAGTGGAATTGTTTTCCGTTACCTCCCACAAGAAATCGAGTTCTTGTCCTAGCATCATTCCGAGCGAAGGAGGGTTCTTCCGCTTGTCTCCCCCTTGACCTCGAAATGCTCCTCCCGCGCGAAGGTCTGCCTGACGAGGCAGAACCTACTTCTATTGTCTGTGCGGCTGATGCTTCTGGGCGAGGTGTCGGTGCTGCCCCGCCCTCTTGTTGTATTGGAGGAGACCGTGTTGTGGGGGACGGATGCTGCCCCATATCGACGCTGTCGACGATCTCCTCAACAACTGCAACAGGTGACCTTGGTGGTGGTGTCGGCGTCACCTGTGCTCTTTCGATCTCCATTTGTAGGATATCGGCGAATACCTCATCGCTGACATCCGGTTGTAATTCTTCAGTTGCCCTTAAGGGCGCAGTAGAAACTACAGGGACTGCAGCCGTCTCTCTCGCTACAGTTCCAGTCCTTGTCTCGGCGACCTCCACGATTGCCGATTCTTCTCTTTCCACCGCCGGCCTTGTTGTCGTGGCTGTCGTTCGTGGCTCCGAGGTAGTGGGCCGCTCGGCATGAGCTGTTGAAAATACGTCCTGCCGAGTACCCTGCGGGATGGGCCCCCTGGTGATCCCCCGCTATTGGCTTCTTGGGGGTGGAGCGCAGCTTGCGCCTGCTGCCACAGCCTCGATCTCGGTTGTGGTGAAGACTAGCTTTTTTGCGTCGTAGGTGGCACAACGAGGAAGCGGAAGAAGGATCTTTGTCCGTGCGAACTTGTAGAAGTAACTCCGCCCCTCCTTCTTTATTATACCCGACCTCATGAGGTACTTGAGGTCGATCAACTCGTCCCCTCTCGTTCTTGAGAGGCTGCGCGGCTCACGCGGGTATCCTAACCCTACCGCGATTAGGTTCACGATGCCACCCATGCAATATTCCTTGGTGGCATCCTTTATTGGGTGCAGCCTGTTCAGCAAGAAGCGCCCCAGGTTGATAGTTCGGCCCTCCATCATGTGCCACATGACGTGGAGTTCCTCGGAGTAAATGTTGCTGGACTCGTTCTTGCTGAAGAGGAGGCACGCCACTAGCTTGTGTATTATCCTCCAGAAGCACGAGTGCATTGCCGCCACCTTGCTCCCGGGTTTAAAAGATGACTCCCCGGTTAGCTTTTCCCAGATATGTACGGGGTTGAATCCGTCTTCTTCGGTGATCTTTGCACCGTTATCTAGTCTCCTTCTCTCCTCTTCGCTGGAGGAGAAAATCTGGTTGAGCAGCCTTTCCGAAATGACGTGCTCTGCATTGTAAAGTCGCCCCTGGAGTCTGCCTGCTCCGCCGTACTGTCTGGGTTCAGCAGGTGTATTCTTTACTCGGTGAAGGGACGCCATGAACTCTCTTGTGAGCTCGGTGTAGGAGGCGGATAGGCTGAAGTAGATTTGCCTCAGACCGGCTACAACAAGTACGTCCTCCAGTCTCCTGAAGATGCCCAACTGCATGAAGGATGACTGGTGGACGGGGAACACTGTTGTTGGCGTCTCGGCGTCGCTCCCGGTTATCATGATTCCTCCTGTGTCTCCGACGACGTCTATGCTGATGATGCTCTTCCTCATGCCCTGGTGATTCTAGATCTTCTTGCCGCTCATGATCACTATACCGGTCGTTGTCTTCTGGTGGAGGCGAAGCTGGCCTCCCTCCTGGGCCTTCGTTTCCTGAAGATGGCTCTACGCGAGGAGGCATGGTTGACAGTCTCGGTGTTCAGTAGATCAGAGTACCTGAAAACCGCATAAAAATCATGTTTAGAAAATTATAACTGGGGTAAAGAATAATGCTTAAAGAAAAAGAAAAAGAAAAAGAAGAAAAAGTGCTGTCAAGCCTATTTCTAAGCTTGAGGCACGGAAGTGTAGTTAGTGGATTCAGATTCGTCAACAGTGCCAATTGCCTTGTCCCCGGCAACGACGCCAGAAAGTTGACCGGCCTAAATCGCGCGTCCTAAAATTGGAGGCGTATTTGAGGTAGTCGAGCCTACACATTTATAACCCGAGTCCTTCTAGGCCCCCACAACTTTGTTTACGGGGTCGAACACAGGGACAAGGTGGGTTGTGTTGACAACTCTGAATCGACACTCTACACTCCGGTGGATATAAAGAGATAATGAAGTTCCCCGAAGGGAACAACCAGATGTCACTATTAAATCAAAGAAAACTATCTCCAACTGGAGTTACAAGAAAGATTAAGATTTTGTCATTTAGCAGTTTTTAGGAATTTTCATGCAACAGAAAATAGGAAGGTAAACTGCAGTTTAAGGCGTAATGCAAGGGATAAGACTTTTAGAAAGACAAGCGGTAGCAGTAACACCCTGCACCCCTCCTCTCAGAGTGGGTGCCTCTAACCAAGCTTCAACATCCCTCTCGAGGTTGCTGGACTCAAGTTAGAGTGGAATGATACTAAAACAACTCCGTTCCGGGCACTCTCGTACTCCAGAATCGGACCGAACACTAGAGCCACAACCCAACTCTCGAAGTAGTTGCTACAGGAAAGACGATTCGGTAGCTAAGCGAAACGCGATCCAAAACATGCAAGCTAGAGTTCAGATATCCAACACAGTAGTTACCCAATCATAAGGCACTAAGCATTAAACAAAGAGCAATTTAGCATTTCTATTTCTATCAGCAATAAGGGTCTTAATACAATGCATAAGCTAAGAATTTAAATAACAGAATTAAAGATAGATGTCGCCTTCTTAATGTAGAAGGGCGACAGACTACTACTACTCCCAGCCTGATACCGTCCAGGGACCTATCCCGGTACAGCCGTGTCGGGCGGCACGACCTCTCGGACGGCACGCCTGACGGACGACTATATCGTTCGAAGACCCTGGCCGATACGCTCATGTCGGGCGGCACACCCTCTCGAGCGGCATGACTGAGAGGGAGAGCGTATCGGTTTCGGTATCGTGTCGGCCAAGGATTCACATATACTACTGTCGGGCATTGCTGTCAGGCACTCGTGTCGCGTATCTACGTCGGCCGATATCGGCCCTCAGTGTCGTCCGGTACAGTCCTAGGTGAACCGATCCCCTCCCTCTCGGGATGAGGAAGAGCTCACCTAGTGTCGCCCGGTACGAGCACTGGGGCACGATACGGTTGCTCTCGCACTTCTCTCGCAGATCGCTCAAGTCCCCAACTGTCCGAACGGGGAACTGGCTAGCCGTCCCGACCTATCCAACCTCTGACGTCTCCCACCTGTCTTTTCGGCTTCCTGTAGCTGCTATTTATACCGGCGGTTGAAGGAGTTATGGTGCTGGAAACGCCACGTAGCCCTTTATACGCCGGTCGATGGATGTGGACGACCGATACAGGTATGCCTTCGGTGCGAGGCACTGGCTATCGGTCACGTGGCTGGCAGCACGCCTGCCGGTGGGTGGCTGTGTCGCTCGACGAGGTTGGTCGTCGATGCGGCTTTGGCTCCCTGTCGGGTAGAAGGTGTGTCGGCCGATACGTCCTTTTCGCAAGGCGCCCTTCTCCGCCGATCATTCTTGTGTCGCCCAGCCCCTGTCGGGATGGGTTGTATCAGGCGTCAGGAAGGTCGAGACGGGCTTATACTTATTGTGGGCCGGAATCAGCCTTATTGCACAAAAACGAGGAAAACCCTGTAAAAGATAGGAAAAACTGGAATAAGAGCGTTGCTTGGCCAATTATTGCGAAAATGCTAATAAAATAGAGGAAAATAGCAGAAAAGGGTAGTTTTGATAACAGAATAAAGGGCAAAAACGTCACAAAATTTGGTGTTATCACTTGTACAATTAGGGATCTCCCCACGTACCTTGTACCATTAGGGAGGTGCTAGTTAACATTAATACTTTCCCTCTCTAATAGGGAGATTAATGAACCATCAATAACTACATTCCATTTTCTTTCTTTAGTGTTCTTATTGTTCAAGGCGGAAATGACAATACATATAGATCTACATCCAATAATGTATTTCAAGTACAAACAAGCAAGTACATATATTTAACATCCAACAAATCTAGTCATATAATTATATCCACGTACCTGAATTCAGATATTCCTCACATATCCATGATCATCTAGATAAACTGGTCAGCACCTGATTAATAACAAAATCATATACTAGCATCAGATTCTGATCATCTTAACCCTAGTCGTGTTTATTGTAGGGTTTTCTTAACTCATTATGTTATTCTCATAATTACTTGTATTCTTACCTTATATTTATCTTACTTATGTCATGTTATAGATTATAGTTCATCAACTGGATATACTCATGTGTCACATTATTATGTGAACATATTTAACATTATGTCACTTTCATTAACCATATTAGGGTTACATCACATGTATTGAGGGTGCTCTTCATATAACATGAATTTCGTGTATATAACTGATCTCAGATTTATATATTTTATTCCTGTTACAGATATGAGGGTTTTCTGTAAATCTCATCATTTATTGAACATTTATGCATTTAATACATTATCTCTAGTGGTATTAGCCATGATTATCCATATTAATCAAATACATGATTTCGTACATCAACATGACCATAACTGGCATCATATGAATTATAAACATGAATATAGACTTACTGACATGTTATCATAATTTTTGAATATCGTTTGATATTTATTATCCATCATATGAGCATTTCACATCTTATATGATATCACTATTATTTATGCATCAAAAGCCTGATATTATGGTTTCATATTGTTCTACTAATTTTTCTGAGAATAACGATACCTTGTTTGCCTTTTTCTGATAATCGTGCTAATTACTGTGATTTAATGAAGATCTGAGCATTTACTAAGATTTTACCTTTTCGGACCACTCAGTCATCGACACGTGGCACTAAGGGCTAGCAAGCTCTCACTTGGGCCGGCCGGTTCATGTCCTGGACCCGGTCCACTTCCTCCTTTCTGCCCTCTCACGTGATTTTCCCTTTTCTTCACACCGTTCTGGTGTTCTTCTCGCACGATCGCAAGCGCAGCCACAAGGCTGCCGTCATGGGCTCCTCTTCCCACGAAGCCGTCGGCGCACAAAAAGGCAACAAACGACCTCCTATCCTCACGAGTCAGCCTGGGCGAGTTCGTCCTCGGTTCCCATCATCGCTGACCGCCGCCGCTTGGCTGAAACGCTGATGAGAAGTCGGCCGTCCTCCTGTGCTCTGTGAACAACAGTGGCTCCTCCTCGCCAAGCCCTTTTTGGACCATAGAAAGGGAGCTCGAAGCCTCCCCACCTCTCACGTGAAACGCCAGGATGCCCGACACCTAGAACCTGATTCCTCGAGCGTCGCCGTCGGGCTCTGCTCCGGCGATGATCGGGCTGTGCTCCTTGCCGTGCGTTCCCTCGAGCACCGCACACTGCCCAAGACGCCGCCGTTGTGGGATCTGCTCCAACAATGAGATTCTCCCTCGGCGCCTCCTCCTTGATCCCTTCCAGGTCGACACAACTCTCGTCCAACTGTAGGTCCCTGGTGTTGCACCTCTGACTAGCTGCACCTGGTCTCCTCCTTAGTCTGCTCATGTTCGCCGGCCTGCTCTCAAGCACCGTCGCGGCGGCAAGGTGCTGCTACGGAGAGAGACCACGCTGAGGCAATATATCAGATCACTGCCTCCTCGCCCATAGGGACAGTAGGGAAGAAGCTCCTAACCCCTTTATCTTTCCATTGATCCTCTACTTCATCTAGGTAGCACTGCCGCCCATTCTACTACCTACGAGATAGACCTGGGTAGTCATGGTAACAACCAGAACTCCTCCAAGGGCTGGATATCAAACTGGTCATGATGGATCTAGTGAAACAAACTCAAGGCACGTGGACACTATCAAATAGATTTGTTACCATAAGCTCCGTAGGTCTCGGATCATGAAGACGAGTCACACTTTTGACCACTTCCTAGCCACTTCACATTCAAAGGCCATGGGAACATACAACAACCAAAAATTTCTTATAATAATAGATGGCCATTGTCTCACGCTAAAACATTTAATAATTTTCCTCTTTATTTTAAACCTAAATAGAATCTCATAGGTAATATCTTTAACATTATAATCTGAATCAGTGATTCCACGTAGTTTAGTTCACCTTACCTACAAATTAGGCACCCAAATTCCATCATTTGACCCTTCAAATTATTTAGTCTAAGGGGTTACCTATTTAAGGATATTGAATGTAAATTGACCTCCAACCTCATCAACACAAGCTCAACTTTCTTACTCTGACTATATACACATCATGATACACAAATAAACCATTTTGCTCCATGTTTGTCTTTAACTAGTAATTTGGGTATTGAACTTCTAAAATTAGGGTCGTCACAAGACAGCTCTCGGCTCCTGATCGGTCAAGTTTTCCAGGGTGGAAACTCGACCGAAGGTCAACCTGACCTAGAAGTCTAAATCTTAGATTCTAGCCGTATACATGCCGATTAAATTTATTTTTCCATTCTATTATGCATAATTAACATAACTAGGCACATTTTGCTCATCATTGGGCACTATTTAGCGATAAAATGCGAAATTCGATAAAACCCAAAAAGAAGCATAAAACTAAGCATGTTGATAGACAATTTAAGCATAAACAAGCATGTATATGAGCAACATAAGGTGAAGATATACATGAGCAAGCATATAGGAGAGATACCACTATCTAGATCACATAGCAATATCATTTAAATCAACAATGAGCAGTTCAGATCGAATAAAATTAAATTGATCTCTAGCTAGAGGTTTTGTAAAAATGTCTGCATGATTTTCAGTGTCCACATGTGTGATATATATATCTTTCTTGGCAATGTGGTCATGAAGAAAATGATGGTGAACCTCTATATGCTTGGCTCTACTATGCAATATAGGATTATAAGATAGATTAATTGCACTAGTATTGTCACAAAAGATAGGGGAAGCATCAAAAAATATGTTAAAGTCTTGGAGCATTTGCTTCATCCATAGGACCTGTGCACAACAACTCCCGGCTGCAATGTATTCAGCTTCGGTAGTTGATAATGCCACTGTGCTTTGTTTCTTGGAGAACCAAGACACTAAGCATGGTCCTAGGAGGAATCAAGTGCCACTTGTGCACTTTCTATCAATCAAACACCCTGCATAATCCGCATCACTATATGCTCTAAGAGTAAAATCCCTTGATTTAGGATACCAAAGACCAAAATTTTGGGTTTTGGCTAAGTACCTCAAAATTCTCTTAACAGCAATGAGATGCGACTTCTTAGGGCAAGATTGAAAGCGAGCGCACAAGCCAACACTAAACATAATATCAGGTCTAGAGGCAGTTAAATAAAGTAAACTTCCAATCATACCTCTATAGAGCTTCTCATCTACCTTTTCACCTTCTTCATCTTTGTCAAGTTTGGCGGTGTTTGACATGGGTGTATCCATCGGCTTCATGTTCTCCCTCCCAAAGCGCTTGAGTAGTTCATTTGTGTATTTGCCTTGGTTGATGAAGTTTCCTTCCTTTGTTTGCTTGATTTGAAAGCCGAGGAAGAAGGTCAACTCACCCATCATGCTCATCTCAAACTCACTCTGCATAAGAGAACTAAACTCCTTGCAAAGATCAAGATCAGTCCTGCCAAAAATGATATCATCAACATATATTTGAATTATAAGAAAATGGTTAGAAGTGTGTTTTAGAAACAAGGTAGAATCAACTTTTCCCATGACATACCCATTATCTAACAAAAAGTTCTTTAATTTCTCATACCAAGCTCGAGGTGCTTGTTTGAGTCCATATAGAGCTTTTTGCAACAAATAAACATGATTGGGTAATTTGTCATTTTCAAAGCCCAGAGGTTGAGCAACAAAAACTTCCTCCTCGATTGTACCATTCAAAAACGCACTTTTAACATCCATTTGATATAGCAAGAAATTTTTATAACTAGCAAAGGCAAGTAGCATACGGATAGATTCTAATCTAGCAACAGGAGCATAAGTTTCATCAAAATCAATACCTTCCTATTGGTTGTAACCTTGTGCCACTAACCTTGCTTTGTTCCTTACCACTTTTCCATGTTCATCTAGCTTGTTGCGGTAGACCCATTTGGTGCCAATGATTTTTCTAACACTTGGTCTTGGCACTAGGGTCCAAACACGATTCTTCTCGAATTGCTCTAGCTCTTCTTGCATGGCAAGGATCCACTCATCGTCACCAAGGGCTTCTTTTATGTTCTTTGGCTCTAGTTGGGAGATGAAGGCACTATCTACTTTTTCTTTGTTGTGAGAAGCTCGTGTCCTTACTCTCTCAAACGGATTGCCAATGATCAACTCCTTGGGGTGATTCTTTGCAAAGCGGGGAGTGAGATCCTTCTTTTCTTCTTCAATCACCTGCTTGCCTTTGTCTTTGATGTTGAGGTCTTTTAAGATAGGAATTATTGCATCTACAACATCATCATCACCAATATGCTTGCCAACAACAAGGTTAGTTTCAATAAACTTAACATTGATAGATTCTTCAATTTTAGACAATTCAATGTTAAATACTCTATATGCCCTGCTAGTAGTGCTATAGCCTAGGAAGAAAGCCTTATAGGATTTCGGATCAAACTTGTCGAGAGAATCCTTCATGTTTAAAACAAAACAAGGACATCCGAAAACATGAAAGAAATCAATAGACGGCTTCCTACCACGTCATAGTTCATAGGGGGTTTTCTTGAAAGACGGATGTGTGAAAACTCGGTTTTGCACAAAACATGACGTGCTAACATCTTCAGCCCAAGACTTCTTAGGAGTGTCAAACTCAAGAATCATGGTCCTAGCCATCTCTTGTAGCGACCTATTCTTCCTCTCAACAACCCCATTTTGTTGAGGTGTGCGAGGAGAAGAGAAATTGTGCGAATAACCCAATTTTTCACAAAAATGCTCAAAAAGATCATTTTCAAACTCTCCCCCATGATCACTACAGATAGAAATAATATGGCAAGAAGCTTCATTTTCAACCCGTTTACAAAAGCTCGAGAAAACATCAAGAGTATTGCTTTTAGAAACGAGAAAGAAAGTCCAAGTATATCTAGAGAAATCATCAACAATAACAAGACAATACTTGGAGCCACGAAGCGTTTGAGTTCTCATTGGTCCAAATAGATCAATATGAAGAAGTTCAAGAACTCTCTTGGTACTCATGACTCCTTTGGATTTGAAGGAGGATTTGGTTTGTTTCCCTTGTGTATAAGGTTGTCATTCCTCATCCTTATCAAAATCCAATTTAGGAAGTCCTCGAACCAAGTCCTTTTTGTTCAACTTCCTCATTTGATGCAAATTCACATGACCCAAACAACGATGCCAAAGAGAAAGATCGTTTTTATCCACAACTAAGCATCTATTTAGTATGGGCTTAAGAGCATCGATAATAATAACATAAAGATTACCATTTCTAGTTCCCTTATATATAACACTATAGGAGAGGGAATCTAGAAGCAAGCATTCTAAAGCAATAAATAGCACGAGATAACCATTGTCACATAATTGGCTAACACTAATTAAATTATGATGTAGGCCATCAACAAGCAATACATTTTTAATAAATAATTCATTGCCTACATCACCCTCACCTATAACCTTACCCTTCTTGTTGTCCCCGAAGGTAACTGATCCTCCTTTCTTTTTCACAAATTTGTTGAAATGGCTGATTTCTCCAGTCATATGCTTAGAGCAGCCACTATCAACAATCCATTTCTTTTTAACCTGCAAGAAAAGAGGATGTCGGAACCCAACTCAAACTTTGAGGTCCGGGGTTAGCTTGGGGACCCATTTCATCTTTGGGTTGGTCCCCTTGGGCTTGTAAGGACAATAGGTAGAATAATGGTCATCACATTTGCAATGAATACAAACCATAGGGTTTTTAGAGCCGGAAGTCTCTCCATTGAAAATTGGAGATTCCACACTCTTTTTCTTACTCTTCTTCTTCTTACCTTTGGGAGCAGTCCCATTATATCCTAAACCACTAGTACCAACTTGTTTGGTAGAGTGCTCTAGAACATCATTTAGGGATTTCTTTCCCCAAAGAAACCTTTGCAAAGTTGATCTTAACTTAGCATTATCATCACTAAGATTTATAACAGTAGTGGAAAGACTAGCAAGATCTTCTCTAGTATGCAAAAGGTCGGCCTCAAGACAGAGGGCTTTAGTAAGAAGAGAATATTTTTCTAGAGTTAAGCTAGCAACTTCATTTCTAGGAAAAATAGATCTAGAAGATAGATCATTAATTTGAGCAAGCAATTTTGCATTTTCATATTTAAGAACAACTATTTCTCTTTGATAAGCATAGATTTCTTCTCTCCTAGCATCATCAATAAGCTTGAGTTCTACATTTTTAGTTTTAAGAGTATCAAGCTCATCTAGGCATTTTTGGTTTTCTATCTTAAGATTTTCAATATTTTTAAGATATGTACCATTATCAACCTCTACTCCATTATATTGAAGTTCAAGGTCAAGAAATTGCCCTTGCAAGGATTCTATGCTATCAAGATGCAATTTTTCATTTTCATCAAGAATGTCAATTTTTGCATAAAGATCATCAACTATTTTGCCTAATCTTTTCCTCTTAGATTTACATTTAGCGAAAGATGATTGGCATTCATTAAGCATATCAATGAGAGTTTCCTTAGATAGCTCAAGTAAATTAACATCACTAACCTTTCTTACCTCACTTACCTCAATTACATCTTCACTAGTTGAGGCCATGAGGGCAAGATGGCATTCTCCATCTTCGGAGCTTGAGGAGCTTGAAGAGGACTCCTCCCACGCCGCATGAGCTGCATCTTTGGATCTTCTCTCCTTCTTGTCTTTCCTCTTATACTTTGCTTCTCTTTTGTACTTGTCATCCTTCTTGTGGCTGCTCTTATGATGGCTCTTCTTGGCCTTTGGGCAGTCACTCTTGTAGTGGCCTTTTTGACCACACTCGTAGCACCTAGGAGTTGAGGAGGAGGGATTGATCTTGAAGTGTTTCCCTTTTGAGTAGTTAGCTTCATGATCATTGACACCTTCATCTTCACTTGAGGAAGGGCAGGGAGACTTCATGGCAAGTTGTTGTTGTCGGACCATTTCTTCAATTTGAGATTTGAAGGCTGTGTCCTTTATCTTCTTTGATTCCTTCTCTTCTCCTTTCTCCTCTTCTTCTTGCTTGTCGAGCCTAGGTTCATGGGCTTGGAGGTTACCAACCAGCTCCTCGGTTGACAACTCGCTTAGCTTGTAAACTTCTTCAATTGAAGTGACCTTTGGCTCCCATCTCTTTGGAAGAGATCTCAAGATTTTGGCATTGATTGTACCTCTATCCATGACACTCCCAAGAGCTGCAAGGCTGTTCAAGATGACATTTAACCTTGTGTACATGTCCGCTACTCTTTCATTCTTCCCCATCTTGAAGTTCTCAAGAAGACCACCAAGCATGTAGACTTTGGCCTCCTTGACTTGCTCGGTCCCTTCATAGGTGACACACAACTTGTGCCATATCTCATGCGCCGTGTCCCAAGAAGAGATCCGGTTGAACTCGGATGGAGTAAGGGTGGCGTAGATGATGCTCACGACTTTGGTGTTGAGTTGAGAATGCTTCATCTCATCTTCCGTCCATGTGGTGATGTCCCCTTTTGGATCTTCATACTTGAGATGGACAATCTTCCACATTTCGTATCTCACCCCTTGGAGGTAGAATTGCATTCTCCTCTTCCAATATAGGAAGTTTGTGCCGTCGAAGACCGGGGGTCTCATTGAGAAGCTTCCTTCAAGGTTGAGTGACCCAAGAACCGAATCGCCCATCTTCTCCTACTTGTTGAAGTAGCTTGGAGAAGACCCGCTCTGATACCACTTGTTGGATCAATGGGCTCTAGAGGGGGGGGGGTGAATAGAGCTACACACACTTCACAAAATCAATTAGACCACCAATTTAATCGTAGTGCAAAAACTAAAGCAATCAACAATTTGATGTCCTATTCTAGCATACAAAGCAAGGATAAGAGATAATGAATAGCATGCACTTGGACAGGTGGTTTAGAGTGGTTCCACATCCTAAACTTAGGAACGATGTCAGTCCACTACCTAGAGTTGGTTAGACTCTAGGATTTGCAACTTGGTTCTCTTATATATCACTATAAGATTACAAGATACATAAACCACACAACCAAGGGCTTAATTTCTCAAGCTAAGATCTTCTACCTATCCAAGGACTTACCCACAAAGCAAGATTCTTCAGCCTTCTTCAAAGGACTTACCCAATCTTACCTTTGTCTTCAGCCTTGCAGGATTTACCTATCTCACTTGAGCTTTGCCTTGCACCTCTCCTTCACTTGGAGAGCTTCTCCACATTTTCCCTTCACCAATGGACCTGGAGCAATGATCTATCTTCACTCTTGAAGATCAACAACACATCTTCCCCTTCACTCAGAGAAGAACAGCAACAACTCCTCTTCCACTTGGAGAAGTAGCTTCAATCAATCTTCAAAGGGATTTGGAGGTAGGAAGAGAGAAAGGAGAGCTGCACATATTACAAGGGATAGCTCTCATACATATGGACCTAACTCACTCATAACTCACGAATTTATCTTGAAGGTAGAGAGAGAAAGGGGATCAAGGTCTTGGAACACTCTCAACTAAGCTAGAACCAAGTTTGCAATGGAAGAGCAGCTTGGAATGAAGTCCAAGGGGTTCTATATATAGTTGAGGGTGGCCCTTTAAGTTGTGGGACACTTGGATGCAAAAGTAGTCATTTTTTTTTCAAGAAAACGGCTCTATTTTTGCCCAAAACAATTCACCAACAGTCATATTACTTTTTCTGCAAATTCCATATAGTGCAATCGGTCGAGTTTTAATGGGGGTAACTCGACCGATCAAGTAAGAGGAAAACTGATATTCAAGTGATCGGTTGAGTTTGTCCTGAGGAAACTCGACCGAACATTTCATCTGGAAATGGCCTACTACCTGATCGGTCGAGTTGATCGGTCGAGTTCTGTGGGTGCACAACTCGACCGATGCAATCTTCAGAAAACCGACCAAGGTTGATCGGTCGAGTTTCAGGCTAGGGAAACTCGACCGACCAAGTGCCTGTAATTGATTTTCTAATTTGCAATAAAAGTGATTAGCACTTGGTGAATTTTGTCCCAAACATTTTTGTCTTTTAAGTTACAAGCCAATTCATCATTACAAGTGATTACATTGATGTTCTAAGGTAGTTTACATAGAAATCCTAAAATGCACACTTGTAGCCATTTTGGCTTGCACTTGGCCCATTCTAGGGCTTTGTATATATGATCCTTTTCATGTACCTTATGCCTGCAAACAATCTTAAACGCACATATTAGATACATATGAATGGAATGGTTAAGTCATTATCAAAATATAGGTAATGTATAACCTCTAGGTCAACACATACTACCAATGCGTCAACACTGCAAACTCAAGAGATAATCTAGGCTCTGAGAGGAGGATGGGGAAGACCACCCACCTTCAACCCTAGGGAAGATGAGGGTATCGTGTTGGAGGGGAACCATGTAGAGGAAAAATTGAGTAGGTGGGTAAACCCTTATGTGTATATATATATATATATATATATATATATGTCATGCTAGTCCTTCATTTGATTCCATGTCAGATAAAAAGAAACCTGCCAATATTGGTCCCCTCACACTGTCCTTTTTCCCCCCTTTTTCCTTTTCCTTATTTCTCAAGGCACGACTTTGCCATATATTTTTCATCCCTCATCTACCCGTATGAAAAAGGCTAATTTCTTCTTCAACAAAAAGCATGAACTAATATTAGGAGAGAAGCAAGGAATTATTGGCCAATAATCTTTATATTTCATGGGTATTATCCCTTTTTCTTTGCATTAGTCTCTCTCTCCAATGGTTATGGCAAATATCAATGGGACAAAAGTGCATGTTTGACAAAAAGGAAAACCTCCCATAGATTTCCAATATAGGAACACATAACCATGACTTAATTGCCAACTTCACATACAAAAATTCATGTACACTTTTTTTATTATTTAATTTGTAACACAAGCACCCATGCCACAAGAACATTATTATTGCACCAATAATACCATTGGGGAAATTACTTGTCAATTCATGATTTTAATTTATATAATTCAATTTTAACCAAAATTGAGGATATAACATTCACCCCTCCTTAAAAGGAATTTTGTCCCCAAAATTTACACCCAAAGTAAGCTTAAGGTGAATGATAACCCACCTTAGTTTCAAACTTTAGGGTTAACAACCCCTCAAAATCTTTTATTGATATGCCAAATTTCACATTTTATTACAAAGGTTGGCACCTAAGTTCATTTCAGGGTATGTCCACATCTTTAGTATTTACCTATTATCATTTCTTGGTGATTACATTTATCATTTGTGATCTCAATTCCACTTGGTGACTATCTTTTCACCTTGGTTTCCAACTTATTACTCAATTAGTTTCACATAAGGGTGAGGTAACACCTCCAACCCTAGATCATGTCATTAAGTTCAACTTAAGGTATTCATCCTCATATGTCATTTACAAACATAACATGTGTTTACCCAATTTATCTCCCTCATAATGAGATGAATTAAGCATTTGGATGAAACCCAAACACAAAGTTCATCCCATTCCAAGAGAATAGATGGTGTATCCACACACTAATGGTGTATCCACACACTATCTTAAAATTTCACGCTTTAGGTTGAATCATTCTCAACATGACTCTAAACCATACATACTTTTTTATTCCCATTATTCTTATATTTCATAAAGGCATAACTACTCAATCTTGACCTATCCAAGCCTCTGTGCTATCCCTGCAGTGGACATGGATACTACCTCTCACATATGGTAGATCCTCAATAGCCCTTATGGTCATACCCCAATGATAGACCAAGACTTAGAGCCATATAGTCAGATGATCCTACCCCAAAGGTAGATCAAACATCGACTCATGATAACTGATGATCCTACCACGAGGGTTGACTAATACCTAGGTCATCTCATATACTCAAAGTTATAGAGTAGGATTAGGATCTGATCTAGATAGGCACATATTCTTGAATTTGTAACCACTCCTTTAATTATTACATGACTTTTTTTTATCTTTTACATTTACACCTCAGGTGTTATGAGCCCTA